>VXCM01000473.1:0-166413 GCA_014773175.1 Lucifuga dentata | reverse complement strand
TGTCATATGCTTTCTCTAGATCTACAAAGGCACAATGCAGCTCCCTCTGACCTTCTCTGTACTTCTCTATCAACATCCTCAAAGCAAATACTGCATCTGTAGTACTCTTCCTTGGCATGAAACCATACTGCTGCTCAGAAATGCTGACTTCTGCCCTTAGTCTAGCTTCCACTACTCTTTCCCATAACTTCATTGTGTGGCTCATCAACTTTATTTATGTGGATTTACTATGAGTTGTTTAATATTTGAAATCACATTTCTCCTCAGCCAAATTTTCATAAAAAAAAAATCCTCCACTTAAAGCTTATTGCAGGTACTGTCTACGGTATGATCCCTTGGGGGCTCTGTAGATTTAATGTTCAATTTGGAATAGTTCTGGTCATAGGCGTCATTTACACCACTTTTTAAAATGGCCAATTTTGTCCCCATCACTTTTTAAAAACATAATTTGTTAAAAATGTTCTAAAAACAGCTTGCACCAAGAAATGTTAACTAACAAATTCCAACATTTTGAGAAAGGTTTATTTGCACATTAAGAATACATATATACAATGCAATGTAAATATAGAAGAAACAAATGTGCTTTGTCCAAAAAAAGTAACGTAATATTTAAAAAAAAAAAAAAGGATTTGATGTGATGCATATGGATCAGTGTTACTTGTGCTGCCGATGTTGTTGTGCATTTTATGCTGAGTATTTTAATTTTGTCATCTCTAGTAGCCTGGGCTATGCCCTTTTGATGCACCGTTATGCTTTTTTTTTTTCCTGTCATAATTATTTACTCTGACCTCATACCAATCCCCCTATTACATTGTCTAAAATCACATATGTTGAAGCCCATTTAAAAATGTTTTTTCATCTGAGCCCTTGTGTCTCCACCATTTTTCAACACAAAGTGACGCTGTTGGTTCTGGTTAAGTCAGAAATGGGGTGAAATGCATGAAAACCTACCACTGAGTGCTGAAATCCACAAACTCGGGGGAGAACTGGTCTGCAGGAAGCTGGGGCGAAGGTTCTTCCACCACCTGCTTCAGCTGCTGAAAGGGTGTTCCCCATGAGTCGTAGGGGAAACGCAGGATGGCCAACTCAATCTGAGGAGGACACAACACAGGAAGATCATTATAGCTCCACAGCCGATTAGTTAGTTCGTATGTATAAAAAAAAAAAAAAAAAAAAAAGGAAAGGAAAAATCTCAATGAGCTTCTGATATGTTGAAAACGAAATGATAGCATATACAATAACATATTTAAAGCTATTTACTTTTCTCACATCACATCAGTCTCTTCTAACCAAATCTCATGAACTATGTGTGAACTGTGGACATATTTTATTATTCCCTGACGGAGTCCACAGCTCGGTGCAGCTCTTCATGACTGATTGGTGCTCCAATAATCAAAGCAAAGTGTCTTATTCAGCTCAACTATTTGCTCTCGCTATAAGACATATCAGGACAAAGATGAGTCAATAAGATGGAAATTTGTGCAGTACAAGTCAGAGTTCACAAAACAGCCTCTCAAAAACCGAAACTATTCCTTCAACCCTCTATCATTGAAAGTCTAACACTGCATGTGTTTTTTTTTTTTTTTAATTTTAATCCACTCTTATTAATATTCAAGTTAAATTTCTCTTTTGTCTTGTGTTCTAATAAACAGGGAGTTGAAGAAGTACGAGCCAAGTTATGTGAAAGTATCACCGATTGCTGAATCCTCAATGCCAACATATTCTTTGGTCTGAGTTAGGAATACAGCTGAATATCTAACAACTCATAATAAAATTTCTAGACTGTATTTTGTCTAGAATCAAGGCTCATGGCCTATGCAGGATTGTCTCCTTATCATGAATGATTTTTACCCTTGAGATACTGAAGACATTTGGAAAAACTGAGATGGGGAAAGTTAAATGCATCACCATTCCTAAAATGAATTGCAAAAGATAGCAAAAATCCTGATAAACTCAAAGATTTTTGTTGTATGAAATCAGCTGACTTACCATTGTGATTCCTAGACTCCAGATGTCAGATTTGACATTGTAGCCTTTCTGGTTGGTCTCTGGGTTGATTCTCTCTGGCTGTGGGGCATGACGACAGATGATGTCACTTATTACAGTGGTTGCCAAGGACAAATGGATGATTTTTATGATCACAAGAACTTTGTTTTGCAACAAAGAAGCAGGAACCATTTTGGTACCAGAATTATAGATCCTGAACTTTTTCCTTTGTTTCTTATGCTGCATTCGACAGACCTCGGAAGTCGAATTTTTCCCAGTTGGAAGCTCCAATTTCCAACCTCAAATGGTTCCAGCCAAATGTAATCAAAAAAGCATAGCTGAACACTGATAAATAGTGTAAAATTAATTAAACATCGTAATAAATGCTAACTAAAGTAAAATTACACTAAAGTACTATATGGTTGTGTTGTTTTACAACAATATTAATCACAGTGGGTATCAAGCTCTGCAGAGAAGTAATATTATGAAATTATTTACACTTACATATCAATGGCAAATAGTTATACAAAATAGATAGTTATCTTGGCAATATATTCTGACCTTTTTCTTTCAATTTCATGAAAAAAAAAAAAAAAAAAACTTTATTTGCCTGTTAGCTGATTATTTCCATTCACAAAACTCACTTCCATGGACGCTACCATGTTGAGTGACATCATACTCGGTAAGTCGGGGTAGATAATTTTGGTCCGAATTTCCCAGCCAGAGCTCCAACTTCAAGTGCTGTTCCAACGCATTTTTTGAAGTAAGAAGTCGTAAAAATCTGAATTCCGAGGTCTGTCGAACGCAGCAATAGCTCCAGTGTAAGAGCTAACCAAACAAAACTGATTGGTCAGACAAAAAGTTTCCCCCCAGCCCAAACAAACCAGCTCCATTTCATCATTGAGCTCTGTAATTTTCACAAGAACTTGTGTTCAGCATTCAAGGAAGCACTGTTTTTTTTTTTTTTTNGTTTGTTTTTTTTTTTGGCTAGTAAATGGTCTCATCAAATCTTTTAATTTCATCTTTCATTTAATTGGCTCATGTCCTGCTCACCGCCATGTAGGGCTTGCAGCCAGCATCCATGGTCTTTGCCACAGAGTCCACCAGGTAGCCGCTGATACCGAAGTCACACATCTTCACCTGACCCTGCGTGTTGATCAGCACATTGGAGGGCTTCACATCTACCACACAGAGAGGAAGAAGGAAGACGTCAGCGAGTACGCTTTGCTTCTCACAGTCATTCTGACAAACAGCAATGAGGTCACTGCAGAAACCCAAATCTGACTATTTTAGTTTAGTAACTTATAATCTTCCTAAATGACTACATGAAGATTTGATGCAACAAGAGCCACACAGTGACCACGGACACACCACAGCGGTTTGACACGGAAAACAGTAACGTGGAAAGAAGGATAAAGAAAGGAAGTGAGGAAGGAGAAGGGAGGACAGAGGAAGAAAGAAGGGAGCAAAGAAATAAGGAAGGAAAAAAGGAATGAATGAGGAAAGAAGGAAGAAAGGAAAAAACAGGAAGAAAAGCGGTGGAAGAATGCACAGTTCAAAGGATGGAAGAAATACAAGGAATGACAAGTGGAAAAAAAGGCAGAAAAGAGAGGAAAACATAAGGAAAGTTTGAAAGAAATAGAAACTAGCTGAGAGTCTGTGAGGAGTGGTGATGGGTGGAGTTTTATTAGTTTTCCTCTCAGTGTTCTTACCTCTGTGAATGACCTGCAGATTACTGTGCAGATGCTCCAAAGCTTTAACTATCTGCAATAACAAAGCAGAATTAACACAATGAGGACAGGAGCAAAGCACCATGGAAACCAGTCAGGATGCTGAGGTCATGTGATCAATCATTTTTCAGAGTTTTCATATTTTACCAGGGGTATTTAAAAGAAAATGCTCAAATGGATGTAGCTGATGTGTAAAACCAACAAAGGAAATTATATTAACTTCCTTAATAAAACCATTTTATATATCACCTTATGTTTCAAACTATTCAATCAATGACTTTAGACCCAAGAGGGTTCACCTAAAAACCTACCGAGACAGCTATTTTGCCCAGGATATCCTCAGGGATGGTCATGCCCTTTTCGATCACCTTTTTATAAAACTTATCTAGAGACGTGTCCATCAGCTCCATGCAGATCCATACATCACCCTGGAAACAGGCGGGGGGGGNACAGGCGGGGGGGGTGGACAGGACAGGTTGGTGTTTGCACAAGTAAAATTTGGAAACAGCAACATGCCTGACAGACAGGAAGCTGAAGTATTTCCAGTGTGAGTCATGGCGGGGATATCCTGAACATGACTCGCATCTGGAGGAAGTTATCTACATCCGAAATCTTGAAAAAAANGCGGGGATATCCTGAACATGACTCGCATCTGGAGGAAGTTATCTACATCCGAAATCTTGAAAAAAAAAAATTTATTTTACTGTGTTTATCATTTGTACCCTGATGGTTTTGGCTTTGCTGCAAGTCAACATGACAGATGAAAATTAGGATGCAAGTACCAGATTTTCACCCAAAAATACCCAAAGTTTACATGAAAACTCAACCTATCTAATGGAACAAATTCTTATAGAAACACTTTTTTGAAAAATCCCTTCTGGAAAAAATTACATATATTATTTCATGTTGACTTTCGAGGACAAAAATGTGTACTTTTCCAATCTGCAAGGCACACCTTCTTCACACAGCGATTAGCTGGGTGTGGTGAGGTGTGAAACTGAGCAGGATTTTTCAATGTGTCTCTCAAACTCTTTTTCTTTCTGTAACGGTGCCTGAGGTGAGTGAAAGTAAAACTGTGTACCATTATCCCCCATTTATATCCCCGTTTATAATCACATGGTCTGTCAGGGTGTACTGTATCACACAACAATTCAAGATTTGACCCAGCCCTCGCCTCAGGCCTGTACCTCTCTGAATAGAGCTCCATAGAAGGTGACGGTGTAGAAGCAGTCCACTGTCCTCATGGAGATGTCCAGATCCATGAGCAGCCTCTTCTGCTCCTGAGTGTTCACTGTGGCCCGAATCCGCTGAGGAATAATCACACAAATAAATAATCATTCAGAACAGAGAGCGAAATAACAAACAAGTTCGACTTCATCTTCATGCAATTCTCTCCTCCCACCCCCACCCTCACCTTAACAGCCATGATGAGGCCACTGGGCACGTGTCTCATCTTATCCACAACGCCGTACGCTCCTCGACCCAGCTCACAGATCTGCTCCAGGTCATCTGCCTTCACCTCAAAATTCTGCTCGGAACAGAACAGGACCACAGAACAGACTAAAACATCAGTTCTTACAAAATCAGCACCATGTTGATATGTTATATGTATTATCAATCTGAGCAAGAGTATAAGTTTTAAAAAGTATAAATATATAGTGAAAATAATACAGTAATCTAAATAATTTATCAAACACAAATATCACAGTACAAAACTGTGAATTAAATCTCTTTGGGTTATTCATAGTTGACAAAAATAAGTAACTTTAAGTCATCACTTTCGCCACTTTGCTCATTTTATACATAGAGAAATAACTGACAAAGTATTTTATACACACAATTTATCCAAACAAAAAAAATATAGAGATATAAAATGCATAAGATAGATATGATACAGATGTCATAAACGGTGAAGAAGACAATTCTAGGCTGTACTGAGTAATAAAGACAATTGTAGACTAAACAAACAACAACTAATCTGCCACATTGACCTTTGGCTAATTTGTGTCAAGTAAAAGCAGCATCTTAGCCAATGGAAAATTCCACTTACTTGATGAGCTTAAAAATAAATATTTTACTGCCTGATGGACAGTAAAAGGCATTCCAGTCTGCCCACAATCAGAAGTGTTCAATTCAGCTGTAATGTTCAGCGGAGCATTCGTTACGGCTAACAGACCTGCTGTTTACTCAGTGCACCTTTTTGGAGTGATGAACCGTACTCGACCAAAAATACACTCAGAGAGAGAAAAAAGTAAATGCTGAAGTTACGTAAGATTAAAAAAATATATATATAATGTTAAGCACGATGTTTTAACACTACAAATCCATTAGGCATAACCTTGCATATTATTAGAAGCTTTATATACATATAAAATGATTCATCACAGCAGGGGGGAGGGGGGGTGCTTTCATTGGCATTTGTCTTTCAGCAGGTTATCTCAGAAAGTAACATAGATATCAATGACATTTTGTAGAAAGGTGGGACTTGGATCAAGAAAGTAATCTTGATTTTTGAAGCTGATCCTGATCGGGTCACTAAATGTTTTTCACTTTAACATCGCAGGAAAGGGAATTTTACTGATATTTTTCCTATTTCTAAGACACTAATTTGGCACCTTTTTTTTAATTTTTTTTTTATTTTTTTATTTTTTTTGCCAAAACACCTGGTTCATTTTTTGATGTCCAGCAAAGATTAAACATTTTTTTTAATAAAATAAAATAAAATAAAAACCTTCATGTCAGTTAGTAGGAAACAACACACAGTGGTGCTAACAATTATTTGCTGCTAAGTAGGTAAAAAAATAAAAGTACCTTCTCTCCGATGGTTACACAAGCTTTTGAGTCCAAATCTCTAGGGGGTCTGAAACACAAATGTATTACACACATTAAATCTGCTCTCTGGGATTACAGTAAAATGGTAGCTAAACATATCATCAAGCCTCAGACAAATAAGACAACATGGTTATAATTAAAGCTCCTGAATGTTAATCAGATTTTTAATTTCTGTTTGTCAATGTAAATGTGTAAGCATCTGTTCTCAATCAGCTTGAGGAGAACTTCAGCAGCTCCAGTTTAAAGTCCTGCAGTCTGTGGAAAGTCTGTTATTGACATTTAGCATAAAAAAAAAAACAAAAAAAACGCAACGTCACTTATTGTAGATTTGTCAAAGCTGTAGTAGAAGTACTTTGATGTTTCTTTGTTCTTTCAAATGAATTTCCTTCATTTCATACCAAAGAATCAGGATCCATTTTTGTAGTGGAACTATAGTTCCTGAACAATTTTGTAGCACCTGCTCCCAGCAGAGATGAAATAAATTCCCCAGGTTGAGAATTGGCAGTTGTTATACGATTCCCTTAATTACATCTGCTTTTGTGCGTGGCAATGAAGTGTTGCCATGCACAACACTTCATTGCCAGTCATAGACATGACTGTTGCAGTATAGACAGTATAGACAGTATAGTATGTTGCAGTATAGACATAACTGGCTCTAATTTCCATAATCTTCACAGCACTTGAAGCACAGCAAGAAAGGAATTCACTGAACAAACCATATAGCTCCTTCTCCAGATAGTTCAGAGTAAAGGAGTAGAACTTTAGGTCTCAATCCAACTTTAATCAGGAATTTGATATTTTCCTGGATTCTTTTTTTTTTTTTTTTTTTTTTTTTAAAGATCACTCATATAGGTGATTCCATGTGAGGATGAAATCTGACAGTATGGGATTAAATAAACATCTTACACTGCTGCAGGAGGAGGCTGCTCAAACACCTCCTTGGAGAGCTTGAGCACCGGCTTCCTCTTACCTGAAACACACAAACATAAACATGATTAGAGAAGAGCCTGGATGATTAGGATTGTAATTTGTAGCAATTCCATATAATATCATTATAAAAGCATCATATCAATGTATTGTGGTTCAGAGTTCTCATGTCTAAATGAATGACAACTTAATTTTACCAAAATCTGTTGCAGGATTGTTGCTGGTTTGACTATTTGGAATACCAGCCATGTTTCTCTCTGCATATAAGATTTAGTTGAGTTGATTTTGTTTAAGTAAACTAGTGCAGTGCCCAATGAAAATATGCCTCTTCAGACCGGTCTAGACTTTATGGTGTGTGCTGCAGCCTGCCATAAGTGCCCATGGACCGGAGCATATGCTGCCTGCCACGCCAGGAGTGTATCCTGCTGTGCGAACTACTTTTTACCAGCACAGCTCAATTCAAGAACCGCTCATCCAAACAACTTTGCACACGACACTGCATGTCCTTGGGTCCTGAGCATTATACTTGCCGAATTTCAACTTCATACAGTTCTTGAGAGATTGGTGCCACTGACGGACGGACAGAGATTTCTGGTTTTATCGTTAAATTCCACGGAGGATACATCCAAGATTCCACAAAACATACACCCTTCAAACATTGAAATGAATCACTATAAACCAACAAAAATCTAATGCTCATTAAAAAAAAAAAAAAAAAAAAAAAGCTAACAATATTTTGGTCCACTTCTACTCTCCAGTGCTGCAGCACTGCTGTGCATACTGAGGGAAAACGTGTGATTTTTTTAGTTGCTGTCTCTTTAAGGCCCTCCTCTCTAAATTTCTGTCAGATTTGTTTTTAACCACACTTGCGCTGACAAACTGACAACACAAAACACTCCAGTTAATTGTACATACCAAAATTATTGGTGATTGGCTGGAGGGTTCAGTCACAGCTAACAGCAGCCATCAGACACTTTAAAACTCCCACTGGTGGAAAATGAGGCTCAAAAACTCAGAAAGCTGGGTCATTTCACATCTCAGTTCAGTCAGCTTTAAAGTCCTGATGTCTCAGATCAGCCAGCTACAGTCTGACAATTTTTTCTGTCAATGATTGACCATTTGCAAGCATAGGAAACCTGAAGAAAGGTGACATTCTGATCCTATAGATTCTGACAAAGCACTTATCTGTGCCATTTATGAGGAAATAATAGTTTAAACAGAATAAAAATGGGTAAATTTTTATATCAAGAACAAAAAAAGATTTCATTTTGGCATTGTTTTGTCATTACCTGACAAACAAAAGCTTTCCCATATACTGATACCAAACATATTTAAATGTGTAAATTACAAATGAAACCATTGTAAAGAGTTGCACAAAAACCATATTGGATAAATGCTAAAATTGTAGAAATGACCGTACAGAATCCAGAGTTAAGTTCTTGTAATTTCTCGATAAAGCAGCTTGTAAGCATCCCGATGCTCCGGCTGAGATCTGACACTCACTGTTGGATGCAGTAAGAGACTCCAGATCCTGACTGAATGAGAGCAGGAGGAGAAGCTCAGCAGCCCAGGTGTGCTTGCTCCATGTGGAGGTGCTGCACTGAAGGAGTCATGGCTGGAAGTCTCCTTAATGGGGCGGTGCAGTGTGCGTTTGTGTGTGTGTCACTGCTTTGCCTCAAGTCAGCTTCTGGTTGGAACCTCTCCAGACTGGCTGGTAGCAGTGGAGCCTGGTCCCTGTCTGTCATGTAAACACACACACACGGCTGCTGTGTGTGTGAAACTCGACTGATACATGATGTCTGAGGCTGATATTGATATTGAGGGTAAAAAGGAATCTGATACTGATATATCAGCCAATTAAACCCTGTAAAAGAGCTAATCAAGAAATTGCTACTGGCATGTTGCATTTTGGTTTTATAATACAAGTTTTGGAGATGGTATAAAGAGTGGATTGTGCAAAAAAATGTATGTACTAGATGGGAAGTTATTGATTATTATTATTCATTATTCATTATTGTCTCATTTGTTTACAACGTGTAGCGATAAAGAACCAAATCTTTTTGCTGAATATTTATATTGACATTGTCTTTGGACAGTTTCAAATAAATTTCTGCATCAGGACTTGTGAATTATAAATAATACTCATATAAAGTCTGGAATTATTTAGTTAAACCTATGATAAGCTTAGCTATGAAAGAATATGTGAAAAACAGCTACTACACACCCTGACCAATATATGGACAGGCTGAAAATGATTTATTACAGATATATCTTTATCAGTCTATATGATGGCAGATAAACAAATTGCATTCCACGGATGTTTGATTGGCTGCTTTTTATGTATATTTATTTGGTATTTGTGCTTTTGGATTAATTTACATGGAAGTTTGTGTTCAGGTTTTACTGCTGCTGTCATCTTTGATAAGATGATAGTTCTTTGTTTAAAAGCACCAGTCTGCCTCAGTACATTCATTTGTCACAGCTCATTAATAACTAAATTTGAGGGATCCTTGCCAAAAGATTAGCCAATTAGACTTATTCTAAAAAATCCTTAAAATATGCAGTCTATTATTTTAAGAAAATAAGACTTTCAGGACTGAATTAGAGACCTTTCTCTTTTTCTAATCATTTTATAGAATTTGTGCCACGTTACATATCTGTAATAAGCTGAAGGTATCAGCTGACATTCTGCTGGTGTATCTGTCGCGTTCTAACACGAGCATGAATGAATAAATGGGGAGCAGCAGGAGGAGGAGCTCAGTCATGTGGGATCTGATTCATAACAGTTATGATTTTCCCCGTCAATGCTGGAACATGACTGCCAGTTTTAACAGCACCAACACAGCAATATTTAGCAGTAGCGTTCCCCGCCCCTTGATGTCATACGCAGCTATTAACAGTTGAAGGTGAAGGTGTGTCTCCTCTTGAATAACTGGAATTTTTGTGCGTAACTGTAATGTTGCAGGACAAAATCTAAATATTTGTGACTGGGAACATACTGTATCTGTCAATCGGAAAGCTGTCCTGAAGGCACTGCATGCATGCGAGTGTGCAGGCACACACAGATACACAGGTGGTGTGTGCGGTGTGTCCTGGTTTGCTGTAACAGTGCAGGGTGTGACAGCGCTGTGCTGTCGCTCCACCGGCGGCCTCTAGCTGCCTGCCTCTTGCTCTCCACTTTCCAAAGCAGCTTTGTTGCGCTAAAATGTCAGTTTGAGCTCCTCCCACATGCATTTACACAGACAACAATAGTAACTGGAAACCAACACCGCTAATAGATTCATAACGACACACATTTCAGTCCAACACAGTGAAAAACACATGCATCCAGAGCTCAGACCTCCACCAAGACTGCAGGAAAAATATTAGAAATAATCTAGAAATATTACATCTGGATCAGAACATGCACAGGGCCTATCCTGCTGAACGGCTGATAGTGTTTATAATTTTTTTGGAGAACTACATCCTGAGTGGGAATATTAGGGCTTTGAGCAAAGATGAATTGTGTAAGATTTACAGTGAGTCAGACTCATGACCACTGAGTTATGGCCATTTGAATTCGTGTTGCTCTGGAGCTGCCTGTCGGTGCAATTATATCAAATGTTGCAGGAAATCTCAACATTGATCTGTGCACATTTCATCTAAAATTGGTTGTAACCGGACAATATTTAAGGCAAACAAGCAACAGAATATGAAAAGACAAATGAAAAACTTTTGGGCAGCTCAGATAAATCTTCACATGTCCTATAAGACAATATTGGATTTAATCTATTTTGCAAGTTTTGCAGGAACTATTAGTCAAAATGTAAAATACTTTACAGTCAGCCACATGGTGAAGCTAACCTGTTCCGCACTGCGTAGTCTAACTTTCTACTAAGGCTACATTTAGTCTACAGGACTTGATGCCCAAATTTGATTTTTTGTTGTTTGTTTGTTTGCCTATGTCCGATCTGAAAGCCTGTTTACACCTTCTTTTTTAGGTGGCCATATCCGATGCCCGTGTTTGCACAATTTGGACCTGAAACAACCCACAAGATCAAATGTTTGTGAGACAGAGGTAAACAAAACGCAACAACTCATCTGAACCAACTCTCATACATAAATTTCTGAAGTGTCCTTAAGCAATGCAATGGTTTAACTATACAGTATGTTTAAGGTAAGGAAGAAGGATTAGGGAACAAGGGAAGAACAAGGGAATTCTGATCTGTGTGTTTAAGCAGTTATCAATACATCTCAGATTTATTTCCATCTATGAATGTGACCCAAAATGGCTTGAGAATATCTGAATCCATCTTTTTTTTATGATTTCTGTGTTCACAACACATATTTGATATGTGCCACATGTGAGCAAAAAAAAAATCTGAATTGGATCACTGGCACCTGTAAATGTGGTGTAAATGTTGCCTACATTACATACAATCTGTGAATAAACAGGCTGTTTATCTTCTAACAAACAGAAAAACAAATAGGACAGAAAACATAACCTTCTATGACAAGACAAAAATCTGTCCAATAAGAGCAGGTAGAAGAAATGGAGTATGAGGAAGAAACAGACAGCAGTTCGTGATGGGGTCAGAGCAGAAACCGGAAGGATCATTTCATTATGTAACCTGTGTGGATGGCAGGGATAGGCATGTGATCTGCCTCCTATTATAAAGTACTTTATTTCCATGCTGACTAGAAAACACTGGGAGCTGTTTTCACAGCACATTTTAGTTTTGCTCCAGATTACCATGCGTAATTCGCATGTAGAATTTCTCCCTTTATTCCTGCTGAGCTCAGCATCAAACCTTCACGTTGTGGTAGCCAGTGTGGGTTAATTAAAAGCAGCAGTACATATGACTGCCAGTGATTTGCAGCACATGAGCTGAAGTATGTAGTGAAATGCCAGAGGGAGGCCACAGGAGCTGGGTGTCTGCACTGGGACACTCCTTGTTCCCATTGCAACCAAGACAACAAGGAAGGCAAATAATCGCCTCTTCATAACACGGACAATTATCATTTTCTCAAGAGACAACAAAGCAAGAAGAGGAGGAAGACAATGCACCCAGTTTGTGCCACTCCCCATTTTAACACGCACACTGGAAAAAAAAAAAAAAAAAAANAAAAAAAAAAAAAAAAAAAATCCCCATCTTATCAAGTCAGTGAGCCCAAAACATCTTATTTTCTTAAAACAAGTGAAGAAATCGGCCAATGCATTGTTTCTAATTAAAAAAAAACCCTAGAAAATGCTTCAAGTGACTTTGTATCAGGTGAAGAGGAGAAATAATTTAAGTTTCAGTCTCAATAACAGACACCAGTTATGGTGTTTTTTTGTTTTTTGTTTTTTGTTTTTTTTTTTTGCAGTGTGATCAGCTTTCCCATGCATGTCATTTAGTGAGCAGTAATAAGTGCAAGCAGCAGCAAAGATTCAAGGGGGGGGAAGAAAAAAAAAAGAATGCTGACAGGAAGATTGCCAGGGCATTCTGTACTGGAGTTGTGCAAAAGCCTGTCCAGCTTCCGTGTGACAATATGAGCTGAGCTCCAAGAAGCAGGTTTACTCAGTGGTCCAGCGAGCTTCGCTGGCTAAAACACAGGAACAGGTCCAGTCAGAACATTTGAGGTAGTTACAGGTTTTATTCAGCCAAAACATCCAGATAAACCTGCTTCTAGGAACATCTCTGTTTTACATTACAATCAGCTAACCGACGTGAAATTCTGCTTTATATGTAGAACAAACTCTTCTATTGTGTATGTGGGTGTAGCTCA
Organism: Lucifuga dentata; assembly: GCA_014773175.1. NCBI lineage: Eukaryota > Metazoa > Chordata > Actinopteri > Ophidiiformes > Bythitidae > Lucifuga > Lucifuga dentata. Next base: position 153,190 of record VXCM01000473.1, on the reverse strand, counting down.
AATTTAGGAGGTCAAAAAAATTGATGATTGTGATTCTAATGCAGAGCTATTCAGCTGTCAAAAGTTCCTTAATTTTAGAAACATTCAATGTAGGCCAAGTGTGCATGTGCATCTCATTTTATGTAGGAAAAATATATAATAGCTAGATTGTGGATATATTTTTTCTACATACATTCATACATTTCTTGGCAAAGATCCCTCAAATTTGGTTAATAAAGATTCATGTTATGTACTGAGGCTGAGGCTTTTGCGGTTAAACAATGCAGTTTATTTTCAAAGACTACAGTAAATTAACAAAAGTAACATTAAATACTGAACAGCAAACTTGACTGAAAATTAAATTGTTAAATAAAAATCATGCATACAACCAATGTAACAAAAACTGAACTTGAAGTAAGAAAATGATTTAAAACATACATCAAAATGCCTGTACATCAATTTATGCACAACTTCTTTTTCTATATGCTAAACTTCCATACGCTGATAGGGACATATCCATGAGAAGAAAATGCTGGCCGATGACTGAGACATCGTTGATGAATATCATAAATTCTGAAATAAAGGAGGGGATGCAAAATTTTTAGGGGTTGCAATCCAAACAAAACACTTTTGGTGAAGAAGAAAATGGACAGCCTGCTTGTTAATAACCCTGGATGACAAAAGCACGCAAGTGACCGGACCGCCCGCTTCCTGTCGCTAACCCACACATGCACTCAGGCTGGAATTCCAACAATCCAAAATTTCCTTAATGGAATTCCACAGACAGAGAGGAAGACAGATTAATCAGAGACAGTGAACCACAAGGACAAGAAAAGACGGAACTGTACAAGAGGAGGACAGGGGTTGGCTACAATGAGAGAAGAACTGATATGAAAATAACTCAACTGGGGGGCCCCATGGGTGTCTGGCCCCCTCCGACCGCTCTGGCAGTTTGTAAGATACTCTACACTTCCAAAGATGGCAGCTCCTTTAGGTTACAGCTGTCGGAAGCTCCTTTGGGAACCATGTCGTCACCAGCTCCTGCTACACTTCCTGAGCACTTGGCTTAACTCAATGATACAGAACGCAGAATGTGTGTGAGGTATCAGGTCACTGCAGAGCCAGGCAGCTGATTAACACAAGTCTGAGTAACTCACACTGCAAAACAAACAAAAATCTATCTTATCAAGTCATTTTGTGTGTGAGTGTGTCATAAAATGCCAAAACTCTGCCAGTGCAGTGAGATTATTTCAACCTGTTACTAATAAAAATCAACTAGAATCAGGAGTATTTTTTCTTTATTGAAGTGCAGCAGCTTATCTTAGTGTGTTTGAAGATGCTGAAACTGTGTTCTAGTGAAAGAAGCTGATTCGTTCAAGAAAATGAGACTTTTAGGAATCAATTATAGACAAAATGATAGCAGTGAAGAGTGTATGATGGACGCCAAAGGCCTGGATTACACTCACTGCAAACTGTGTATGCGTGCACATGATGGCTGTCATGCATGTCCTGCATTCATTTGAAGTGTGTGTTGTGCACCTCCTCAAAAACTGACGGTGCGTTTGAAAGATACAATTCCTACAAAACTCTTGGGGGCAGTAAAGTCAACTTTGGCAAAGTGACACCAGCTGTCAGTGACAAAAAAAAAAAAAAAAANAAAAAAAAAAAAAAAAAAAGCCTCAAAGTTTAAAGAACAAGGTGAACACACATGGTAGGATTTATTTGATGACCTCACGTATCATCCACCATCGCTTCTGCTGCTGTTTCTTCTTTCATCTTCACAACATAAAGTAAAATACTCATCTAGATTGTCACCACCATTGTGTATAACATTGAGGGAAATCAGAAGTAGTTTTAAGGTGATCTGGTGAGACAAAAGATGATTACTGGCCCCGAGTGGATATAATATATAATCTCCAGATTGACATAAAAGTGCACAAGTGTGTATGTGATCAATACTGCTTGTGTAGCAAGTGTGTGCACAGTTACAATCCAGTAACCCTGGCCTGAGAATGTCCATCAGTAAGCACACTCTACCTGTGTGATGACTGACTGATAAAATAAAAAAGGGCTCAGAATTTATCACTCAGCCCTCATATTAACTTATGACTGTTTAGTAATGCCAACATAAGCAAATTTAGATTGGTAAAACACAATTATAACAGTTTTAAAAGTCGTCCAGAGAAAATCATCTTTTCCAGCATCGCCAATGCAGTATAGTCACTTTCCTAAATTACTATCCAAGTGTGGAACAAAATGTTCGTGAATTATTCAATTCTAAACCTGCAGCAGCGGCATCATAGACAGACAGCTGTCATATAAAAAGTCATATATTCCTGTGCTGTAGTTGAGTGCAGCTCTGTGCAGGATGAGCATCAACTCAAATGAATGCTGCTCTATGTTTTATGAAGCAGATAATCGGAAACATCTAAGTGCTCAACTGGTATATCTGCAATTATCCACAATTCATCTAATAATGATAGGTAAAAAACCGTGCCTTTTTATATTTAGGTAGTAGCTTGAGATTGTTTTTCAGATGATTGGAAATTTATCAAAACACAATGTAATAAATCCACATCTTATCAAATTTGTTTTTTTCTATTAATGAGTCTTTAGTTTTTAATTAACTTTTTGCGGTGTACATTCTAACCTAAAATCCACTGAGGAGCTGCACGTTTGAATCAGCGGCATCCACAAGAAAAAGAAAGATGTAACCAATGACCAATATTTGGATTGCACCCGCAATACATTTATTTGACTCCAATGACTTTCACCACAAAACTGTGCAACAGATCAGCACCCGCCAAACCCCCACCCCATCCTCTTAGTGCAGGGAAAAAGCTGGAAACCTGCTGCGGCCACAACCAAAAGGGGTNCCACCCCATCCTCTTAGTGCAGGGAAAAAGCTGGAAACCTGCTGCGGCCACAACCAAAAGGGGTACAACAACACAAGCCCTGGATTTGTGTTCTTCTCACTTTTCATGCAACAGGCAGGTTTTCCTGAGCCATCACACAGAGTGAAATAATAAACTACATCCCACTGTTGCATTATAAGCCTCTGCTTGCATATTTGCCCACAAAAAAACTGGAATGAGCAGGTCGTGTTGAAATGGGAGTGACCCAAATAATGCTGCTGCTTCTGTTGATAAGTCACAGCAGCCTGGAGTGTGAGCAGAGAAAACATATTAATTATTGTATCTACAGCTGAGTAACTGATTACTCAATTTGCCCACTGAAAAAAGTTGACAACTGTTTGAATCGATAAATCATTTCACATTATTTGGTTGTAGCCTCTCCAGTGTGAGCATTTGCTACTTCTGCTGTTGTAGAAGAAACTTCTGAAAGAAAGGCAATGCCAGAAAGACGAGGTGAAAAGCAAAGTTTGCTTTCTGCTTTTTTTCTTTTTTTTTTTTTTTTTTTNTTTTTTTTTTTTTTTTTTTTTAAATTCTGAGACTGAACTAAAAATTCTAGGCTGGCAAGGATGCTAATGGGGTGGAGGAAGCTTGTGTCTGGCCAATCAACGATGTCTGGTCTTGCAAACTCCACCAGTTACTGAACCACCCTGCACCTACCCTGGAGTAGGAGCTAAAAAATGGTTCAGGAACTGTAGTAAGCAGTTTAAACGTTATTTACTACTGTGTAGCCAAGTATACAGAACACAAAAGGCAGTAAGATAATCCCTCTAATAATAAATAATTTATTAAAATATACACTGAGGTATAGCTGTGCATAGTAAAAAACTAAAGTGCTGAGTGCAACAGTTAGTGTGTATTGTTATTCATGAGCAACCATTATGAACCATTTTAACAAAATGAAACTGAAAAAAGCAGAAAATCAATCCTCACATTGGAAAAGTTGGACCCAGTAAATGTTTAGCATGTTTACAGAATAAATGACTTAATAACTGTAAAAAAATAAAAAAAATTAAAAAAATTAAAAAATTGTCATTTACAGTACATTCACATTTACTCAGGCCACCCCATCAAAAGACCCTACAGTTTAGAGGGTCACCTAAACAAAGCTGTGAACAATTCTACTGTTACTGCAGCAAACAGGCACTAAAGGCCTGAACTGCACCAACAATTGGCCCGTCAAAACAGCAGATTTACTATCTGTTCAGCTGAAATCGCAGCCTGCATTTGCATGACAAACGTCCCATTAGTGCAGGGGTGCGAGGGCCGGCTGAGGCTGCAATCGTGGCAGGCTGTAGGGGACACGAGCTGGGAGGGCCACTGTCACAGCACACTACAGCAACTCAGAGCCACATACAATGGTGAGGGTACAACCGCCCATACAGCCAGCCAAGCCTTTAGACGCAAGACTGATCACACATCTGTGCCCAACGATACAAGGATGGAGAGTAAGAAGAGAAGAAAACTGGCTTCAGGAACACAGGGTTAGCTTAGCTGAGATTTAGCTTAGTCAGGCATAATGTTAATTAAAGTTGAATATTGCTCAAAACACTTTTTTTTTTAAGATACTTTTTGAGTTTAACAGAGAAAGTAGGGCCGGGCGATATGACTGCTGATTTATTTAAAATTTTGTAATGATTTTTATCATAGTATCAGTCACACAAGTTAGAAAAACATGATTTTATGCTAAAACAAATACTCATTTGCCTTCTAAGAAAACTGATGATAACTGATGATAGTGAAGTAGTCAAATTGCTTATGTTCTACCCTTTGACAGGCAAAAAAGCTAAAGGTATTTAATTTATAATGCTACACATGAGACTGTTACTGGGAGCAGGTTTTTTAGGTCACCTTAAAGAGAAAGTGCAGCCTGTTTTCACTCAGTGTGCACAGTTCCACTGTAGCAAGAGAGAGCAAATTTTTTTATACATTAAATTATTTCAGAGGTTTCACATCAATCAACAGAAAATAATTTTTATTTACCTTAGTCATTTATCAAGTTAGAAATATCAAACATTTGCTGTTTCCAACTTCTCCAGTCTGATTTGCAGCTTTTCTGTTTCTGATCATTTCAAATTGAATTGATGGGAATTTTTAGCTGTTATAAATAAGCAATTTGAAGACATCAACTGAGGCAGTGTACTAATAATGGCTATTAGTCACATTTGGGCATTTATAGACTAAAACAAAAATTGAGAAAAATAACAAGATTAATCGAGTACACAAATGATATTTGGTTGCCACCCTAATTAATTTCCTGTGGAGTATACAGTAAGTTTAGGTAGTAATGTGTGCACGCTGTTCTGCACATGATAATATCAACGAATGACACCAGAAACCCACTTCTGCTGTCAGGAAAGTCCCAAAACGAGTCATTCATCAAAAACTGTCTGTGCGTTATTCATCACAACATGAACCACCTGCAACAAGACAGTTCCTCTGTGTAGGTGGGCCAACAATTCAGCTCAGATAAACAGTACGAGGCTCTCTGTGGCCATCAGGGGCTCTGCTACCTGCACATGTCCTGTACTGTGTGTGTGTGTGCGTGCGTGCGTATGTGCGTGCGTGTGTGTGTGTGTGTGTGTGTGTGTGTGTGTCTGTCCTGCATGTTGTGCAATGAACAAGCCTCACTTTGGACTTCTTGGAAAACATGTTGAGGGGGAGAAAAAAAAAAGCTTGTGCTCCTTTCATTGCAGTTGTTTTTCTGCAGGCTGTGTTCACTAACAATTTAACTGATGATTTGAGAGAAAACGGGTTGGATTTGCACACTCTTCAACGTATGCACGTCATGTTTTTGCTGCACGGGGTCAAAGTGTGACAACACTCATGCAGGCTGCGTGCTTCACATGCTTTTATATACATGCTGAGAAAACCAGCACATCAATGGAAATGCACCCATGGGTTTTAACATATCCAGTTGCTTAGAGCGAAGCAGCAGCTGACAGCCTGGGACTTTTTGCTTGGAGACTTGTATTTTAATAGCCTCTTACCTCTGTTCCTTCAACTGTTTGCACACTTACAGCTAACTCTATTATTAGATTTTCATTTCTGTGTGTTTAGCTGCAATAATCAATCTTCTAATGTGTCTCTCTTTACTCAAACAGAAAACAAATCTGCACCCAATAAACAGTCAAACTTGACCACTGACAGCTGCAGGTTGTCACGTCATCTGGCTGGTTGCAACAAACGCACACTTTCACTTGTAACTACGCAGATATGTAACTGACACTGCAGCATGCAACAACATGATTTTTTTTTTTTTTTTTTTTTTTTNTGTGCAGAGTTGATAATAAAGAGTTGTCCTTGGATATCTCGTGACTGAAATGCAGCTTGTGCACAACATCCCTGCCTGTAGACTGCTAATAACGTCAGTATGAGTGAGTACACACAGCATCGTCTTACCAGGAACTGTGCAAAGGGGAAGATCTGAAACAGGAAATGCAACTGACCCTACTAAACCATCTAACTTTAAAATGCACCGGCCGTCTCCAGCCTGCAGCCGTGCATGCTGCAGGACGTGCAGCACTGATTGCATAGGAGTAGTTTTGCACAGATCGCATTCATATTCTTACCTCCCTTTGGCTGAGACATTTCCCCTTTGCTTTGATGGGGGGGAGGGGAAGCACAAAAGACTTNACCTCCCTTTGGCTGAGACATTTCCCCTTTGCTTTGATGGGGGGGAGGGGAAGCACAAAAGACTTTGCCTTCTTTCTCACTCCCTCCCTCCATCGCCCTCGCACTGGAGCTTCAGCGGCTTGCTTTGCAACAAAGATGCAAAATACAAGCCTCGATCTTCATGCACTTGGAGCCTTTTTGCGTCCGGAGCGTGTGTATCCGTGCAAGGACCGATATTAGAAATGCACAGCCTCCAGAGCCGCCGCCAAGGAGAGAATTTTGCAAATGCACTGCAAAGAATTCTCCGCAGCACTTACATGATGGGCCAAGGCTGGCAGCTGAAAGCTCCTAACTTGGATCAGTGCGAGCCCTGCGAGAGAACGTTCTTCCTGCTTGGCGCGCAGAGCATGCTGGGAAATGTAGTGCTGCTAACCGTCAATAAACACCGGGATTATTTAAATCTTTAATACCAGTATCGATTCATTTTATTGCTATTCAGCAGGTGGCTTTTTATGTTAATTTTGTTTTTAATCATTTCATTTCATTCAGTTTGTGTCTTACATCTTATAAACACAAATACAAACATACATAGCAAAACAAGACAACAATAATTAAAAGCAGGCATGAAAAGTGATAACATTCTAAAACAGATGAAAATATAAATAAATTATAGATAGATAGATAAACAAGAAAACAAAAATAGGGTTATTCATGCCTTATTACAACTACTTATTCAACTTGTGCTCTCATTTGTTATTATATGTAACGTTTTATGTACTGTATTAAAACTTTACTCTCATGTTTTTATCTGTTTTATTGTTTTTTTAATGTCATCATCATACCATAATATAATAACTATAACCCAAACAAACAGGGAACATACACACACACAAATAGCCAAAACTTCCTGGAAAAACCAAAGACAGAATTAAATATTTCAAATATTTTAACTATAATTCCCTAATTTAAAATTTCTCCCAATTTTCTCTACCTTAAAAGGAAGCCAGATACAAACTAAATTAATGGTGATTCCTCACAAATAATATTTGATCTTTGCTGATCTCATAAACTGTCATACTTTCTGAATCCAGTAAGTGTGAGAGAAGCAGAATTCTTCCATTTCAACAAATATTAGAGAGGTGATTAATTCAAATTTATATTTTGGAACAGGAGTTTTAAGAATGATCCAAAAAGAGCAGAAAATTGTGAAATATGAAGTTGGAATCTCATTACTTCATGTGACTCAGAATTCCACTATAAGATCAGAGTGCATTTCTTATTTAATGCCTTTATTCCTTATATAATGCAATTTGAGGGGCTGTTGTGTATGAAATGTTCTGTGTAGATCAAGTTGTCTTGGCTGTCTTTAACTGCAAATTAATTGGAAATAGAGATGAAGATGTGCCAAAGCATGAGCCAGTGAGTACAGGTTCCACTTCATTTATAAAGCTTTAGTAAAGTCTGTATTATCAGGTAACATTCATAAATGCAACAGTGAATAAGGACACCTAACAACAAAATACTATGACACATACTACGGTTTGAAAGCTTGTAAGCGTAAAGTTGTATTTTATAATGTACAAAGTAAAAATGTAACAGTAACAGGATGAAAGAAAATATAGAAATGGGGTATAATAGCACCAAAAGTCAGATTTTAAAATGTAGCAGAACCTTTCAGCTTTACAGACACAAAATGTGTTTTCCTTTCAGTATGTATGTAAAACATGTCAATGCTCAAGGTTAGTTTGAATCAAATTAACATGTATTATCAGTGATATTTCTGTTGAAATCAACTGCTGCATGAAACTACACAGACATGACCCTGACATGTCATACAATTACATATGTATCAAACCATGCGAGAAGTTGTGGCTTTTCAGTCAAACTAGAAAAAACATCACCTGATTTCAGTGATTAGTACATCGGCAAACAGCGAGAAGAAGCTAATCAATGAATTCAGCTGGAGAAGGATTTGGCTAGACTGAAAACCTGCAGCCTCTCAGCCCTCCATGGAACCGGTGTGATTGCATATTGAATCCAAATCCTTTTTAATTCCTTATCCAATCTATCTGTGAAGGCCCAGCTCAGCTCATCCAGGTAGTGACATATCTATAGTTAAGTGAGTCGGCTTTCAACCGTGAACCATTTTAACTTAAGAAGCCTTATGGATGAACATTGAACTGTCTTTTGCTTGTTTCTAGTTGGGGCTTTTTTTTTTTTTTTTANTTTTTTTTTTTTTTTTTAATGTAAAAGACTTGATAAGAGAGTCACTAAATTGCTGCTTTACAAATCATGGGTATTTTATCAACTTGGATCTGGATCTAAAAGAGATCTAGCTGAAGGAACCAGAATTGTGGGCTAAGGTGTCACAGAGAGGAGGAAGTTCAGTTTTTGGAGGTAATGAGGGTTTGGTACAGGGGCTTCACTACAATATGGAGGTAAAGGGAACCGTCAATGAGGTAACCAGACATCTGGCGGTACAGGTCAGCTTCAGTTAAGAAATCTCTGTTTTTCTCTGTGCTCTGGTGGAAGGTGTAGACATGCCTCACCAGCACCTTCCCCTGCTGCTGAGCCATCACCAGCACCGTCTTCTGGAAGTTTACGCCTGCAAAATCTGCGCTGGATGTAGCTGGTGTGATGATGATACAAGGCAGTCCTCCCTCCACACGTGTCGGCTGCATGGTGCCTGCTTCGGTGGACATGGGCCTCATGCTGATGGGTAACCAGCGAGGGGAGAACAGGGCATTCCAAGTCACTCGCTTACTGGCATCATGGCTGCTGGGGCCCAGCTGGGTCTGGAAACTCATGCTTCGGTCATCACGCGTGGGATTGCTGATGACCCAGGGGGACCCCCACACTGGGGATAGGTAGTTCCTGGGCACGAAGAGACTGCAGTTCACTTCAAAGTATTTAGCCATTTGCAGTGGCGAGGCAGAGTGGAACTGGAAGGACATGTACAGCAGGTCACGCACTGACTCCTGGTACCGATCTAAGACAGAGGACTGGGTCTGCAGGTGGAAGAGCTCCCGCGGGGACGTCATAGCATAGCGCACAGCTCGCAAAGCATTCTCTGCAGTCAGACCATCCGGCTCATTCTGGATAATCCAGGCCTCCAGTGCTGTGAAGAGCTCCATCTCACTCTGCAGGACGAGGTCGGAATGTGGCAGCAGAGACATGAGCAGATGGCTGCTGATGGTGGTCCATTCTCCGCTCTGCAGCACTGATGAAAGGTTCCAGGCCAGATACTGGAGGCAGCTGTCCCTCAATGTCACATCTCCAGCTTGTAGGGCATACTCATACCAGCCCACCACATGGCCCGAGGGAGAGTTTCGGGCCAGATTCTGGGTCATGTACTGGGTGATGCTCAGTTGCAGACCCTGTACACGGTACTTACTGGCCAGCTTGTGTAAAGGGGTGACCTGTTCTAGATGAAGGGAAATTTCCCCACAATATAGATACCTGCACAGAGAGAGTTTCAGGTTATAGGATCAATTAAAATTGTTCAAATTTTAATGTTCAATTCTTAATACAGACACCAGTATTATTTATTAATGACTCTATTGATCATCTCAATTTTTTGTCCCTCAGCTGTTGTAGAGTCATACCACTAGAGGGCATGCTAACTCAATCAAATGACTTAGGGGTTCATAAAACCCAAGTACTGTCCATGTAGAGTATGCCTTTTAACTGTCTGGATTCTAAAGTCATTTGTGTAAGTTTGCTTTTCATTGAATTTGTCACTTTAAAAGCTGCACTGTAAAAAATAAATAAATAAAGTGATAGAAGGACTTGAGGCCTCAAGAGTTATGAGAAACATTTCCTTTGTTGTCCCAGTCCTCTTGTCTTACCTGATGAACTTGTCAAACACAGCAGCACAGTCAGAGCTCTCTTTAAGCACCAGACTGCTGCTGTTCCGGTTCAGCAGCATCTCCTCAAACACAGCGCTCTGCAGAGAGAGCACCAGGGAGTGAGCCTGGATCACCTTTACCTCCTCCGCGTTGGGCGTCTCCACCCTGAGCGATACATCGCTGCTGTTTCCCTGAACCAGCAGAGCCTCCAGACGTTGTACCAGCGTCAGCAAGTGGCTGATGGTGTCACCTCCTCCATGTGGAGTCCCTTCAACTTTCAGCGTGCCTGGTGAAAGAAAAGGAGGAAGAGGTTCGATGTAATGCGACACAGCAATGCTTTAATGTGCAAAAAGCATGTTGATCCACTTCTACTCTGCCTTGTTGCAGCATCATTGTGCACACTGAGTAAAAATAGACCAGTTTAGGTATTGTCTCAAGACCCCCTTACAGAAAGCCTGCTGTGTTTCCAGCTGCATCAGTCCTGAGCTGGCAACAACCTAAAACTGTAAAAGAGAGACACTGGCTCACTCATACTTGGAGGATGTGTCTAACCAGATGTGTAGGCAAGTAAATTCTATTTTTGGCTGCTTATACATGATCAGCTGTAAATTTGCGCTGCAACAAGCAACTTGTGGTTTAGCATGGTTACACACCCAGCGCTCTGTACCTTGCTCAGAGCAAGGAGCGGTAAAATGAAGAATCTGGGTGGTGCATGACACTCAAGGTAAAAGTGTTGCAAGGTTGGGAGGCACTGCTCCATAGAAAAGAGTTGGCTGGCCAGCACAACATACATTTACCATTGTCATGTGTAAGCAGCCTCACATATTGAATTCAGCATGTTACAGGAGTGAAGGACTAATCAAAAATTAAGCTTTCAGAGCAGTTAGGACTCATGGTTTTATGTGATTGGATATATTTATATCATTTACTATATCACACTATAAACATAAGGAAAAATAGCAAAAAAAAAACAAAACTATAATATGTTACCTTTAAACTTTAAATCATCTGAATGATATGGACAGCGGCAAAATCACGATCTCCTTTTTTTAACAGCCTTGATTGGATTGCCCTACAACAGCACAACAGACCTGATGAGTATCAGGTCTCTGGACCTGATACTCATCCTTGATGCGAGAGTCTTTTACTGTAAGTACAGAGGAGCCTGTCCATGTCATGTCTATTTTGAAAGATGATCTTGAAGAATGATAATAGGCTAAAACTGATGTAATATGTGATCTACTTTTGTTTTTTGTTTTTTCTTTAAAGAGTAGATGAGTTTAGATGAAGGTAGCTGGTGCAGACTGGCTGTGGGTGGCAGGTAAACAAGAGGTTTGGAGGAACTGAAGTATGATCATGTAAATTAAATTAAAGCACATGCAGTAAATACTGCAGTATGTGAGACGTAGAGATGAAAGCTGACAGATACTAATGAGAATGGAAACGGGAAATGAGTAATCATCAGAATCTATGACATTGATCAGTCCATCTGCTCTGCTTGTCTGGATAATGAGGGATTGTGGGTCACGTTTAATTAAAACTTTGACTCATCAGAGGCTGATACACCATCCCCCACTCCATGCAACAGATCTATCAAGTTGTATCATAAAAGTTAATTCTCAAAAAACATATGGACAAATTTCTTTTTTTTTTTTTTTTNTTTTTTTTTTTTTTTTTTAAAGAAAATCATATTTTACTACTCAATCACGGACAAAAAATACTCAAAGGTGAGATATTTGAAAACTATAACTGTAGCTGCTAAAAGCTAAGTGTAACAAACTTTCTTCCTTTTTCTGATTGTTGGTAAGTCTTTGACCCCACCCCCCAAGAAAAAAAAAAAGAAAAGGGAACATGATGGGAACTCTGCTGTGTAAAGTTGCATTGTGGGTCATAATTTTCCAGTGAAATCACAGTCTGTATATTCACACACTGTCAGTGGAAATGTGACCTAAAGTGATCCACACTGATCCACAAAAACACAGTTTCAGTGTCTTACCTGCAGCAGCTGATGTCAGGTGAACACAGAGAGCCAATAAGAGCATCCGGACGCAGATTTGGACCCGGTGTTGTTGAACCATCCTTTCTGTCTCGTGTCTTCACTGTCCGTCCTGTAGTCTTCCTCACTGTCCTGATGTGATTCTGTGAGTGTGTGGAGGAAGAGGATGGGGAGGGGGTCTATATGTGAATGTGGGACAGGGGTTCTCCTCAACCATACAGACAGGACCTCATTGATTGGTGGGTAGATCTATCCTAGGTTGTTTCCATGGTAACCACTTTGACTCTGAAAAAAACTGAGTCATAAGAGGAGCTGGAATTTTCAGGGAAATGTTAAATATGTTATTTATCTGACTCTGAACTCAAAAGTTTTTTTTTTTTTTTTTTTTAGTTTTAATGCTGCTTTTCACTGAATTAGGCTTTTATTTGCAACCTAAAAGCTGCACTGTAAAAGAAAAAAATTCCTTTACTATTTGCCATCTTTACTACTAAAGATGGCAAATTTTGGTTTTGGAACAGTTTAACATTTCTGCCAAATCTGCCTAAAGAGAAAAAAAAAATCTGAGGGAAGAAATTCTTTAATGTGTTTTTCAAGAATTCTATTACAATATAGAGAAATTACATTTTAAATAAATACAAAATGCTTAGGTCTTAACAAATTAAGGTAAAAAACATTTTAGAACTCATAAAGGAATTCTAGGAAGTTCATAAAACTCAGAAAATATTGCAAAATCTTTCTTTCTTTCTTTCTTTCTTTTTTNATTCTAGGAAGTTCATAAAACTCAGAAAATATTGCAAAATCTTTCTTTCTTTCTTTCTTTCTTTTTTCTTTCTTCAACAGATCTGAAGCAATGAAAATGAATAAAACTAGACATACTGTTACTTTAGATACTTGAGTACATTTTATTGCTATTACTTGATTACTTATTCTTGAGTAAAAAAAAAAAAAATTCTCATAATGGAGTATTTTTCACATGCAGTAGTACTTTTATATAAGTAACCAAATGTTTAAGGATTATTCATCATGTCAGATTTACATTATATTACATGAATGAAGCCCATAGTGTAATGAAGTGATGAACATGTTGGTGTGTGTTAATTATAAGTGTGTCAGTCATGTGCATGACACAGCAACCAGAGTTATTGCTTCAAGCTACAGCTCAGCTCATCACGGAAAGCATATGATCAATGTCATATTTCTATATTAGGCATTAATACTTTTAAAAAATATAATCACAAATGAAAAGTCAAAGCAGTGGATGAAGTAATTCAGTGTGAGGAGTCGTTGCTGATATATGAGCTGTGTATGTTAGTGATCTGTCTGTTTGTCCTCATGGATCATGTGTGACTGATCAGTCGATTCATGGCACGAGTCCTAATGTCCCAGTCTGACTCTGATAGAACAAGTCCTCTGTGACTGCCTGTGAGGACACACACATACACAGTGACCTGCATTCTGCATCCCCAGCTAGAATTATGCAAAGTTTTCAATAAATTTTCTTGAAAGTAGCATAAAAATGGAGCCACAACAAAACACCATCTGACATTAAAACTAGTAATAAAGAATTTGATCCAAGTCTGTTTAGCTGAGATCCCTCAGTCATGCGCTTATTCTTGCACTTGCAATAATGTCCAAATGACATCAAGTAAATTGTTTTTGGTGGTCCTTTCACAACAAAAAATTCTCCTGCCAGAAAAAAGCAAAACTCAATAAAAAGTGACATTTTGTAGTATCAAGGACTAAAATCTGCCAACAGGTTAAAGATAAAATAGCCTAATAAGATCCTACAGCTAGTAAAAAAAAAAAAAAAGAAAGAATTCAGTTTAGTCCTGTAGTTATTATTATTATTATTATTTTTTTTATTATTATTATTACTGATGATGATCTTATGTCATTCTGTGTGTGTGTGTGTGTGTATGTGAAGTTACTGTTAATACTAAAAATATCTCTTATCCACTAGATGGCAGAACAGCTGCATCTCATAGTGTGAAACTGAACTGATGCAGATGAACATGATCTAACATAATCTAACACAACAGTCTTATAATAATAATATAATTGTGGAAATTACAGCTGTTGTTTGCTTAATTATGTTTCAGGCTATTGATTAACATTAATAAATCATTATCGATAAACCATCTCAACCATCTTTTTTTTTTTTTTTTTNTTTTTTTTTTTTTTTTTACATTCAGGATTGCTTAGTGTTTCATCATTGAATCACAGCGGAGAAGAAATACTGCTGAGGTCAAAGGTGGAATGCTGTCACACCTTTGTAGACAACGTTGATATCGCCATGCTGATGTGTAAAAATGCAAGGAATTCTATTAATTCCACAAAAATACTCCAACTCCTGCTGGCTTCCTTATGTGTTGGGCTCAGAACTTATCAATCAGCCTTCCTGTCATTCATGTCTGTGGATGATGAAGTGCAGCATTAACTCTGCTGTTAGTTCTGGCTGCATCTTGTTTGGTTTCCTGTAAATCTGCGCTGATTGTTGTGTTTGTTTAAATGGATTTTTTAAAAGACGAGGCTAGGCCGTGTAAGCAGATGAAGTTTTCACTGGCGATTAATTCTTCACGCAAACATTTATTCACGTGATGCTGCCACTTCATGCCTGTTTGTTTTACTGAAAAAAGCCAAAGACAAGGTCTTGACTGAGGGAATAATGGAGAATCTGTGCCAGATGGAACTTATAGCTTTGGTATGATGTGAAGTAATAATGTGTAAATTGCTCAGGTAATATATAAGACAGAGGAGATGTTAAAGTGAAAAATGCTCCATACAAGTAAAAGTCCTGGAATCCAGCTTTTACTAAAGAAAACAAGGAAATCAGGAAAGATAGAAGGGACAAATGAAAAATAGAAGGAGGAAATTAAGAAAGGAAAGGGGTCAAAGGAAAAGAAAATGTAAAATAAGGGATAAGAAGAAGTAAAGGTAGAAATGAAGTGCAAAAATGGGGAAAGGATGGACAGGAGGATGGAAAGAAAGAAATGAAACAAAGAGGGAAAGGGTAAGGAGAAGGACAAGATGAACACTGGGAAAGAGGGAAAATTGATAAATTGACAGGATGAAAGAAAGGCATGATTGAAGGAAATAAAATGGAAAGGAAACATAGGAAGAAGGAAAGAAAAATAGGGAAAGAAGAGAGGAAGAAAAGGAAACACTGAAGGGAGGAAAGTGGGGCAGAAGGAAGAGCAAGGCATCTAAGAATCAGAGGGAATGACAATGACAGAAAAGCAAAAAGAATTTTTGAAAGGTGGAAAAAGAAAAAGGAAATTTAAAGAAGGAAAGAGAGATGAACAGGGAAGGAAATGAAAAAGTAAAGGAACGACAGGAGGAAGAAATGAAGGGAAGAGAGAAATGATGCATCCTCTGTGGCTGAAGATGACAAGAAGAGGCTGTTTGTGTGAAGCTGCTCGGGTTACGGCCGCTCAGCATCTTAATGCCTGAAAGCTGCTCTGACACATGGTGGACAGCAGCCAGGAGGAGGTGACCCGAGAGAGGAGCTCACTTTATCTGCCTGCAGCACCTCCATTAGCTCTTCCTGCTCCTCTTTCCTCCCACTTCTCCTGCTCCACAGGGAGATTTATTTCCCACAGGCAGCTGTTTGTGCAGGACAAACAGATAAAGATCTTCCATAATTCCGATCTGCCGATAGAGCCTGCAGGCGTGAAACGAGCTCTGTGAGTTATCCATCTTCTACAGAGAAGATCTTTACTTCCCAGTGTGACCTGCATTATGCAACACACCTCCCGTTCTTTCTTTCTTTCTTTCTTTTTTCTTTCTTTCTTTCTTTCTTACAGGGAGGAAGGAAACACAAGCAAAGGGAGGGAGGAAAGAAGGAATTGGAGGGGGAGTGGCAGGAGAAAGGATGGGAATGATGGAAGGAAGTTGTAAGAGGACAGGGAAGAAAGGAAGGGAGGAAGGAAGTAAAATAGAAGGGAGGTATAGGAGGGAAGAAGGGACAATGGATGAGGAAAAGGGAGATGAAGGAAAGAAGGAAACAAAACAAAGAAGGAGGGAGAATAGAAAGAATATAGGAATGAAGTAAAATGGAAAAATGGGAGGGAAGAAGGGAAAGAAAAGGTTTAAAGAAGGAAGTAAAGTTAAATTTAATTAATTTATTTCGATGAGGTAACTATCATTTCAAAGTTAAATCAGTGTTCAGATGAACATGTGACTGTGTGTTTACACTGAGGTCATGGGGTTTGTCCAACAAAGTAAATAATAAAACTAAATAGTGCGTGCAGACGTGACCAGGTCAGAGCCAAGGAAATTGATGATGATGATGATGATGATGATGCGAGGCGTTAAACTCAGGATTTATTGTTTTATGATTCTAATGAGTCATTTGATATGTCTCACCATATTCTACTGATGTCATCAAAGACAGAGTCACATATGAACAAAGATGAACAGTAAAAGTTTTACTTTCTTCATTTCATTCTTCCTCTCAGTCTTCCTTACTTCCATTATCTCTTCCTTTCTTCCTAATGTAACCTTATTTCTTTCCTTCCTTCTTATCTTCCCTCCTTTTTACTTTCCTTTATCTCTCCATTCTTTCTTTCTTTCTTTCTTTCTTTCTTTCTTTCTTTCTTTCTTTCTTTCCCCCTTCCTTCCTCATGATGTATGAATTAATTCTGCACATTTACTTCAGAAATGTTTAGTTTGGATCTTTGTAATTAATAATTTGAGATCGTGATCACAGTTTCGTTCTCAGCGGTTTGACTTCTATCTTGCATGTAAAAACAAATAATTTTACCAGTAAACATTGATGATGATGATGATGATGATGATGATTTATTCTCTTATCATTGTTTTTTCTGTGAGCTCCTGTTAAGAATACAGACATGAAATTAGAAGCTACTGTTGGTTTCTTTATTGTGTGTGTGTGTGTGTGTGTGTGTGTTCGTTCAGCTATATTTGGAGACCTGCGGGGATCATTTACATTCAGATCACATCCAGTTTGAGCTCCAGCTGAAGCTGACGCATGCTTCATGTCTGCTCAGGTAAAAATAATAAAATCATTTTTACTTTCATAACGTCACATTTTCTCTGAAAAATACTTAATGGAGGTTTAACCTTGACTTTTTTTTCGGTGTTACTGTTGTTTTCTCGTGATATGCACATTAACTGAGTATATTTACTCTCATACTGTTTTTGGTAGAAGTATTTGAGTATTTTCATTTTGGAAACTTTTTACTTTTCTTCTGCTGCATTTCAGAGAGAAATATTTCACTTTTTACTCCAGAAGAAACTTTACTTCAGATTTTACATTCAGCACGAGATCAACTCAGATAATATGACTAATAGTTTCATCCTTTTATTCCTTTCCCTGTTGCCTTCCTTATGTTTCCTTTTTTGCTTTCTTTTTTCTTTCTCTTTCTTTCTTCATTCTATATTTTTTTCCTTTTTCTTTGTGTCCTCAGTTTTTCTTCTTCCTTTTCTTTCTGCCTTTCATCCTTCCCAATTCTTTCTTTCTTTCTTTCTTTCTTTCTTTCTTTCTTTCCCCCTTCCTTCCTCATGATGTATGAATTAATTCTGCACATTTACTTCAGAAATGTTTAGTTTGGATCTTTGTAATTAATAATTTGAGATCGTGATCACAGTTTCGTTCTCAGCGGTTTGACTTCTATCTTGCATGTAAAAACAAATAATTTTACCAGTAAACATTGATGATGATGATGATGATGATGATGATTTATTCTCTTATCATTGTTTTTTCTGTGAGCTCCTGTTAAGAATACAGACATGAAATTAGAAGCTACTGTTGGTTTCTTTATTGTGTGTGTGTGTGTGTGTGTGTGTGTTCGTTCAGCTATATTTGGAGACCTGCGGGGATCATTTACATTCAGATCACATCCAGTTTGAGCTCCAGCTGAAGCTGACGCATGCTTCATGTCTGCTCAGGTAAAAATAATAAAATCATTTTTACTTTCATAACGTCACATTTTCTCTGAAAAATACTTAATGGAGGTTTAACCTTGACTTTTTTTTCGGTGTTACTGTTGTTTTCTCGTGATATGCACATTAACTGAGTATATTTACTCTCATACTGTTTTTGGTAGAAGTATTTGAGTATTTTCATTTTGGAAACTTTTTACTTTTCTTCTGCTGCATTTCAGAGAGAAATATTTCACTTTTTACTCCAGAAGAAACTTTACTTCAGATTTTACATTCAGCACGAGATCAACTCAGATAATATGACTAATAGTTTCATCCTTTTATTCCTTTCCCTGTTGCCTTCCTTATGTTTCCTTTTTTGCTTTCTTTTTTCTTTCTCTTTCTTTCTTCATTCTATATTTTTTTCCTTTTTCTTTGTGTCCTCAGTTTTTCTTCTTCCTTTTCTTTCTGCCTTTCATCCTTCCCAATTCTTTCTTTCTTTCTTTCTTTCTTTCTTTCTTTCTTTCTTCAGGTCTTCCTTGCTCCCTTTTCACCTTCCATCCTCATTGTCACCCTTCTTTCCTTTCTTATTCGTCCCTTCTTTCCATCTCTTGTTTCTTCTTATCCTTAGACATTCATATCTTTCTTCCTTTCATCCTCTCTCTCTCTCTCTCTCTCTCTCTCTCTCTCTCTCTCTCTCTCTCTCTTCTCTCCTCTCCCCTCACTCATTCGTTGCAATGATGTCCCAGCTTGCTTGTAGCCCAGCTCTCCTCCTCCTCATCTTCCTCCTCCTCCTCCATCATATCTCCTGTGTGGTTAGTGAGTGTGAGCAGTGGTGATGTTTGGGACTCTGTAGGATCCTCTCAGAGGACGGAGGAGAGTCTCTGTGGAACCTGGATGTGAAGGTAGGAGCTGAAGTGACCAAACATGGAAAGCAAAGTTTACATGTGAGCTGCTGTAAAATGCTGAAATGTTTCTGTTTCTCGTGTAATCGGCGCTGTTTCACATCATTGACTTCACATGTTGGTACTTTAGCTGCTTTGGTCTTATTGTAAAAGTTATTTAAGGAAGTGAGAAGCTCTGGGTTCTATCACGTCCAATTGTTTGGTCACTGACTTCATCTTGACCTCAGGTTAGAATTTATTTAAGTATTTTTTCTTATTTTACTCCCTGTCATTTGACTTTCAGGAGGCATTTATCATCATACTAGCCAGAACAGACTGAGAAAAATGTTCCTCTGGATTCTGTCTTTCTAAGAACATGGACCAAACATCAGTTTTATACTCGTGAACTTTGAACAGCTCTTGAGCTATGAGGAGGAAATGACATTTATTTCACCTCTTAACCTTTGGAGTTTAAAGATGTTTTTGCACTTTTCATGGAATTTGTCTTTTGTCACATAAAAAGCTGCACTGTAAAAAAAAGAATTCTTGACTAGACAGTGTGCTTGCTTCTACAAAAATTTATTCTAAAAAGCAACAAATGCATTTTTTTAATTTCAAAAGTTATTGACTTTGTACTTGATTGTAGAAAATTCTAGAAAACAGGAATATATATATTTTTTAATTTAGAAGAAATCCCCCCCCAAAATCTGCTTCATTTGATTCTAGAAAGCTGTTCCACACCTGATGACAAAAGTTCTTAAAAAAAATCCTTTAATTACTGAAATCTCCACAAGTCAACCAATAAATAAATCCCTTAAAAATCCACAAGAGTAACTAACCTTTACTTCTAAAATATCTCCTCTGTTCTAGATGCTTTGTGCTTCATTTCATAATTGTTTCCTCTTATCTTCCTGATATATGTAACATATTTACACATTTTGGGATGTAAACTAGAATTAAAATTCAGTTTTTTATTAATATTGCAGAAATTATTAGTAATTAAATAAATGTGTTAAACAACAAAAAATTGTTGAAGATTATCTGACAAAAATGCCAGACAAGTCATTTGACATTGCACCTTGAGCATTGACATTTTACTCACTAAATGATTAAAAAGTGAAAATGATCATTATCCATAGTTGTTTGTTTTGTTTTTTTTAAATACATTTTTGTACAAACAGAGCCACTGTTGGAAACCTAGGAGTTGAAAAGGGTAAAGCAGATTCTTATGTTGCAGGAATCGATTTTTCCTTTCAGGCTGAACAAACCTCTGGGTTCAAATACGTCAGAAACATGAAACCTGATGGACACAAAGGTCTCAGCATCCAGACCAGCTGAAACCTGAAGAAACTCACAGTTCTCAGCAAAACTACTAAAACCAAAATGAGAAAACCCTCATGCAAACTAAGTATTAGCAATAAAATGTACTCAAGTATTCAAAGTAAAATTACTCAAAGGGAAGAATGGCTCCTGTCAGAGTGTAAATTATTGATCCATTAACGTGTATCGGTTACATGTTAATGCATCAATAATGAAAAGGAACAAACTTGCAGAGTTTGGAATGAAATAATGAAATATTTCAATTAAATGATGAATTTGACAATGAAAAAGCTTGTATCTCCAATTTTATTGAATTTGGAATTACGTAATGAAGGTTTTTGAAAGAATTTTTTTTTTTTTTAAATCATCCATTGGATATGCAGTTTTTCAGCTTAATTGAAAGAGAACATGTTCCTGTACGCCAGAATGAGTTCTCTGACATATTTCTCTTGAGATAATATCTAAAAGCCGTTATGTCATCGAGCTTAAACAAAGCTATCACATAAATGTAGAGGAGCAAAAAGTACAATATTTCACTCGACCTGGAGTGGAAGAAAAGTAGACAAGTCTCCAAAATGGAAATAGTACGTAAAGTGCTGCTCCCTTTTATTTGTACTTCTGTCCAGTACTTGGATAAATGTACTTGGATGTGTTTAAAGTCCGTTGTTGTGGCTATTGTTTCAGGTGCTCTGTCTCTCATTGAATAATTAAAAGGACTCAGTGGAGCTCAGAGACATCACATAGAGTTCATCTGAGCTTCCTGGGCACTGAACCCCCCACAGAGCCGCTTCCCTGCTTCCAGCTGGATCTGAAGCCTGGGAAAAACGTCTAAAATAGAGTCTTAATCAGAGCCAGGTTCGGCCTTTGATCCTCCAGTTCTAAAGACCACGAGCTCTGAGGTTTCCCTCAGTACTGACATTTTTCAGCGG
Source organism: Lucifuga dentata (assembly GCA_014773175.1). Taxonomy (NCBI): domain Eukaryota; kingdom Metazoa; phylum Chordata; class Actinopteri; order Ophidiiformes; family Bythitidae; genus Lucifuga; species Lucifuga dentata. The sequence continues at coordinate 131,824 of VXCM01000473.1, read as the reverse complement.
ATTCTGTCCACTATTGTGTTGAGTTGAGATTTCTGAGACATCAAGACATTGATGTAGAATATTTCCCCTGAGCAACAAGACATTTACTGACTGGCTGATTATAGAGTGACATTTAATGAAACACCTCTGAAGGGTTTTAGACACGATGGAGGAAGAAAAACCCTTAAATTTCACCTTTTATTTGTGAAGTTTCGCAGAAACTAAGTGTGATTATGATATAGAATTATAATTAAATTCGGCCGATGTGCTGTTGATTGACAAACACGGGTTATTTTGATAATGTAACATTATGAAGTGATGTCATCAAACTCCTCACATTGTCAATTATGACTTCTAAATTATTTTCACCAGTAGCTATCACTACTGTGCTCAGTGGTTTGTGTTTAATGGTGAAAAGCGCATGTTAAAATTTTCATGTAACCTTTAAAAAAAAAGCAGCGTTTCAGATTTTGTCAGGGGGCCCAAATTATTTTGTTCAAGGGCCAGATTTGGCCCACAGGCCACTGTTTACTGACTCCTACCACTAGGATTTGACAGGAAAGTTCCAGAAAATGAATGAAGAATAGAATAGAATAGAGGAACCAAAAAAAAAAAATTTACAACATATTTACAAAAAAAAATAAATAAACAGATCAAGCAACCAAAAATTTGATAATTTATCCCTAAAACAAAGATCGCATTAAAAAAAATGATTTATAAAAACCTAAGACAAACTCTGACCGCTGAAAAAAACTACTCCCACTTCCCTGCTCTATGATGTTAACACCTGCCAGCCAATCAAAAATAAGCATTTTCCAGGCTAATAACATACAACAACAACAATGTAAGAGCATTTATTACACAAAGACATTTTAGCATTAGCTCATGAAAAGCTAATACATTTTCATTTTCTTTCTCATTCTCACTACATTTCCTATGGGAGTTTAAAAAAAAAAGACTTGTATCTCAGTAAGTTGTATTTTGTTACATAACATGTGAGCGTGTTTTTTTATGTGATAAACCAAACAGCCACTTGCCTTTAAGCAGAAAATATTTTAGCATATCTCAAAGTGTAATTCCAGCGTTCCATCCGTGAGCTCTTTGAGGACGTTTGTGGAGTCTTGGGACATTTAATTTATTTCCTGGATTAAGTCTTAAGCTTGAACCCTGGGAGTGTGGTTTGTAGTTTGACATTACAAAACAACCTTATCACGAGGCTGGAGACAAAACAAATAAAAGAGATTAATTCACAGACAGACATGGAACCATTAAATGTTATCAGAAGACCATGTTACATGTCTTACAGAAGAAGACATTATTTTTCCTAAACAACGTGCATGCAATCTAAAGGAGGGTTTAGATTCAGAGACAGAGAATGCAGCAATGGATGTACAATATACAAGCTGCTGCTTTAAGTTCCTGATTTCTTTGCCTAAACATTTGAAGCATTGCTCCCTCTGGTAATCAAAAACCTCTTCAAATATGGATTTATTGCATATATCTCTTATTTTAGCCCATGTGAACTCATATCCCTGCAAACTTAGTTTGTCCATTGACCTGAGCCTTCACCCTCCATTTCTTTTTTTGTTTTTGTATATATATTTTATTAGATATTTCTGCAATTAACAATACAAACCAAACAGATCACATGACAAAAAGGAAAAATAACGAAAAAAAAAACAACAATAAATAGAAACAGACAGAAACTATCCAATCAGTCATAGTCCAACCCCCACCTAACCCCCTAACTGCAATGACAAAAAAAAAAGAGAAAAACTGCCAAAAAAAAAAATCATTTGTCCTGCATTCCCTCCCTTTCTTGAAGCGTCCATTTCAGAAAATATTGTCCTTTCATTAATATGTTGTAAGTTTCTGCAGGGAGGTAGTCCAGGAAGGGCCTCCATATAGGCTCAAGAACATCTGATTATTATCTTTAAGTGCAGAGCTGATCCTTTGGGGGAACACATCAAAATTTTCTTTAAGCTACAAACTAACAGTCGGAGGAGTTTCATTAATCCATTTCAATAAAATACATTTTCTTGCCAGAAGTTACAATTTATCCAATAATTTATATTTGAGAGAAGGAAGTGGTACTATAGAGAGGAGACTCAGCAAAAAGAGGCCAGGATCTTTTTAATTGTAATTTTAAAAATCTTACTAATTTCTCTGGCTATGTGTTTAAAGTCCGTTGTTGTGGCTGTTGTTTCAGGTGCTCTTTCCCAAAAGTATTTCATATATTTACATTTCCAACAAAGATGAAAATAACTTCTTAGTTCTCTCTTGCATTTTAGACATAAAGTGATAAACTATAATCCATTTTATTTCAAATAACAGGTATAACATGTAACCTTGAAGGATTTTATATTGACATCCTCCGTTTCTCTGATTGACAGTTGTCGTCACATAGATTGTTTGTGTCATTCATACATGACACGTAATATGAATGGTAAGGAAATTCAGGTGTCTGTGTTAATGCTGTGATCTATTGTACTCAGAATTTGGAAAATTCTAAGTCAGTTCTCCTAAGTTCCTATTTAATGCATTCCAGTGTTTCGCTCAGAATAACATGAATACCCACAGCTAGTTCATATTTTCATGGTAAGTCTGTGACTATTATAAACATTTGCAGAAGATCTACATGAATTATTTCTGCGTTATTATCAAAGAAAAACTGGGAAACTTTCCAGCTGGGAATTCCGAGTTGCACGTTTTTGTGTCAGATATCGGGTTTTTCCAAGTTCAGAGTACAAAGAATCGCAGCATAAGATGACAGTCGCATTGGCAGATATCAGATACATGTCAGATTTATTTCCACATAAGAATTTGGCCCAAAATGGAGCTGAGAATATCCGATTTCTTTTCTTTTCTTTTTTTTTTTTTTTTTNTTTTTTTTTTTTTTTTTTACTGTTTACGTGTTCACAGCACAGATCAGAATTCAGAATCAGGTCTCTTGTGCCTGCCGGTGTAAATGACACCCTTGAGGATGCTGAGTACCACAAATGGTCCATGGGTGAAAGCCTCAGAGATAACACAGTCCAAATACTCTGCATGGATGAGTGGAGTAAATTAGGAGAGCAGAGACAGACAGAGAAAAACAGGATGGATGTCAGCAGGTGAAAAGGTGAGGATGATAATGACTCAGTGGAGGGTGATGAGTGACAGGCTCTTCTTGTTCTGCCCATCTGCTCTCGCACTAATTGACTGCCATCTGAATTCACCAACTTTCAAATAAACACCCAAAGCAAACAGCATTTACCTGACATCACTGCCTTTGAATGATATGACATCTACCTGCTCCATCCTGCAAAAAAAACCTAACATACCGAGTCATTTTTTACTAGTGCAACACTTCTAAAAGTCTTAAAGGACCATACCACCCATTTTGCATGTTTGAGCATAATATATTCCATTTTCATACATGTAACATTACTGACAATCATTTCCCAAAGCATACTACTGGAACAGTGAATTAAAACTGTTTTTCCTACCTTCCAGACCGCCACTGGTTTCACTTCATGCTGGTACGCTATTAAAATCAACTTGTTGATAATGAAACGTTCTTGGGATAGGTAATCCATCATCGCAAACAAGACGTGTATTCAGGGTTTTATTTTTATTTTTTTTTCAAAGTTTCATAATTTTAGTGTTTAAGTGCAAGAAAAAGCATGGAGTGAATGTATGTCTCCACTGGGGAATATAGTCCCAAAAGAAGACCTTTATCGAAGGTCTACTGAGAAATTTAAATAAGGTTTATCGAAAAATTTAAACGACCATGACTTCATAAGGCTGCGTAACTATTAGCAGGAGAAACATCGATTTTTAGGGTGGGTGTATCAGCATCGCTTGATTTTGAAAGATTAAGAGATTTTGCAAAATATCAGGAAAGCTGAAATAAGTTTTATCCTTTGGGAAATAGTTGTCAGTAACATAACATGTATGAAAATTGAATATGTTAGGCTCAAACATGCAAAATGGGTATTATGGTCCTTTAAAACAAGTGCAAATTAATTAAATCCAAATATAAATCAACTGGTTTCAGGAATTTTCTTGATTCTGTTATAAAATCTCGACAGTCTTGTTTTGATAAAACAGGTAAATGCAGTGTGATTATTTCAACCTATTTCTAATACAAATCAAACCTTTTTTTTCATTTCATCAACTTTTTTCCCCATCTTGTTTCAAATTAATGACATTAATTTCTAGAGTTTTTGAAGAATAATAGACACTTTGTGGAAAATGCAGCAGTTTCTCCTGTCTGAATTCAGTTAATCAAATGCGGCAATTTGATCGATAAGTTCTAAGCCTGATGCATAAGGAATTGTTAGGCTCAGAATTTAGCAATCAACTGGAAGTTTAATCATTGACTCAGTTTATTTCTCTCTCCCATCCTTCTTTTCCAGGGGAAGCAGTAAGGCCATGAGTGCCAGGCCTAACGTGACGGTGTCCAGCCACCAGGAGCTGGACCTGAAACCTGAAGAGCTGCAGAGGTCCAAATGCATCCTGGGCTTCATCCCTGTCATCTACTACAGCGCCCTCCTCTGTGTGGGAGTACCAGGTACACTGTCACGTACTCAGAGCTCAGAAGTAACTAAGTATTTACACAAGTACTCTACTTAAGAACAGCTGTGGAGTGCTACTTTTCTTCTTTTCCACCACTGCGTTTCAGAGTGAAATTTTGTATTCTTTCCTAACAGTTTTTTTTCCACTTCCTTCCTTCCTTCCTTCCTTCCTTAACTTATCTGAAAGCAATAAAATTTCAGAGATCCTGGACAACTAGTTTTTTGCATAATGCTCTGCTCTTCACTATCATGGCTTTTAATCTGATACTTGAGTACATTTTGCTGCTAATACTTTCACTCAATTGGAAATATGAATGCAGTACTTTTACTCGTAATAGACTATTTTCTACATTCTAATCTTTTGAATTTTACTTAAGAATCTGAGTACTTCTTCCACCAGTACTGAGTCTTATATCCAGAATTAACATGTCAACAATTCATAGAGGGTAAACATCATAACTTTGATTGATGTTTGTGTCGGTATTGTTCTCATTACCGTGCACGGCCTCTGAGATGATTGGAAGTGATTTTTCATTGATCTAGCAGAGATTTATACTAAATGGATCTGTAGAGTGAAACGATTAGACACCTCATTAAATCATTCTGATGACCTTCGGGCTTCATTAAAATCACGGCTCAGTAATTGTCCCCAAAGGGAAATATGAAGGCCAGAGAGCCGAGTCAGCAGCTGTATGGGTGAGGGGGGTCTGAGACCACGCTGTTCCCGAAACAGCTGCAGTGGAAATATTCCACTGAAATTTGTGGAAAAAAGCAGAGGGTATAAATAGCATGAAGGATATGTGATATATTATGCAGGCATACAATTAAAATCAATAGCTTATGACTCATACTGCTGTGAATGCTTTCTTCCTGAGCACCTGATCGTTCTTACATACTGAAACCACTTAAAGGGGACATATTATCCACATTTTCATGGTCTTATTGAATCTACTTATAAAGTTTGCAGTACTTCAATGTGCAAAAAACATATTGATACACTTCTACTCTTTTCTTGCTGTAGGACTGATTTGCACATCAAGAGAAAACAGGCCATTTTATGTAATGTCCCTTTAAGGCCCCCCTCCCGAAAAGCCTGCTGTTTTGATTGGACAGTCATGACATGGCAGATACTGGCTATTGGCCAGATATTGGATATTGGATATTGGCTTACTTGCCTTGTACTTGGTGAGCGTGTCCAATCAGGTGTGTTGTGTAGGCAGGTAAATTTTCTCCTGTTGATGTAATCATGTTACAGGAGTAAAGGACCAATGAAAAACAAAGCTTTCAAGGACATTTGATTTGTCTTACTGGATGCATTTCCAATAAAAATAAAAATAGGAGAAAATAACAAAAAGTGTAATATGTCCCCTTTAATCATTACCATTTGCTCAAATTATTTCCATTTTCATTTTGTAAAAAAAAGTGTATCTTTTACTTGTAAAAGTGTTTCATCCCAGAAACTTTCATGCATTTTTATACAATAAAAAGCAGCTAATCTGGTTAAATTTTTCTGTTTTTGTGTCTTGGTTTGTTTTTTTCTGTGTGTCAGTGAACATCCTCACGGCAGTGGCTCTGTCCAGACTGGCGTCCCGCACCAAAAAAGCTCTCTATTACTATCTTTTGGCAGTGACAGGCTCAGACATCCTCTCTCAGCTCTTCATCATCTTTGTTGGCTTCCTGTTGGAGACAGCTGTGTTCCATCGTGAAGTCCCTGCACTCCTGCTTCACTCTGTCAGCGCCGCTGAATTTGCTGCAAACCACGCCTCCATCTGGTCTACTGTTCCCCTCACCGTGGACCGCTATGTGGCGCTGTGCCACCCCCTCCTCCACCGCCAGATCAGCTACCCAGAGCGAACCCGGAAGATCATCGCATTGGTGTTGGTGTTATCGCTGGCATCGGGCGTTCCCTTCTTCTGGTGGTCAGACATGTGGCGAAACAGCCACCCACCCACGGCACTGGACACCGTCCTCATATGGACACATGTGACTATCATCTATTTCCTGCCCTGCAGCATCTTCCTGGTGCTAAACTCTTTGATCATCCACACACTGAGGGTCAGGCAGAGGCAGCAGAGTTGTCAAGAAGAGCCTGAGCCAAAATCAGCCCCTCCACGGCGACTCGGGAAAACTACAGCCATGCTACTCACCATAACTTCTGTTTTCTCTGTGCTGTGGGCCCCCAGGACTGTCGTGGTCATCTACCACCTCTACGTGTCCTCAGTTCACCGTGACTGGCGTGTCCACCTGGCCTATGACTTGTCTAACATGCTGGCCATGCTCAACACAGCCGTCAACTTCTTTCTGTACTGCTTTGTAAGTAAGCCTTTCCGTGGCGCCGTGCGGGACGTCCTGCTGCTCAGGGGGAGCCCGCTTTATCCTCACCGTGCCCTGAGACAAGAGCAGGCCCAGACTAATGCATCCATCTCATCTCTGTACAGCGGGAACAACAAGCGTTCACCGCGAGACTCCACCCCGATATCACCTCAGTGAGCCTATAGGCCTGCTGTGTTGTCTTAACCTAAAGGGACTTTAGGTGGTACTGTTTCTAACCTGCCGTTCCAGAGTAACAGTCATAGCAACACCAAGTACCTTTGAGATGGCAGCTTGTGGCTCAAACAGTCACCCTTTATCCTTGCTGGGTGCTCTGAGTTCACCTTTACTGAGCTCCGAGCTAAAGCTAGCCTAGCCTACCCACGGCAGAATCTGACTTTTAGAGTAAAATACCTGCAAAAACATACAAGACCTCAAACGTAGTTTAAAAAGTAAGTTTTACACTTAATCTTAATCTAGAACTTTTTTTTATCCAATGCTCCTCTCATGGTTCACTAAATTGCTGAGGGATTTAACTCTTAAATGCTACTTTTACTCTGCGTGCATAAGCGTTAGCACTAAGCTAGCTTTAGCTTTCAGCTTACTAAAGCTACATTTTGGGAAAACTAACTTGGCCTTTTGGAACTTTAACATTGACCATGATGCTTTGCTGGTTAAAAATGGAGTTCAGGTTGACAGTCACATTTATTTTTTATAAATCTCGCCTCTTAATCCACACAGCTCTAAGTGAAGCATACCTGCTAGCTAGGCTCGTAGCTAACTTTAGCTCAGAGCTCATTAAAGATGCTTTTCAGTAAAACTAAAGGCCTTGTTGGAACTTCCATCATGGTGCATGTAGGATACAGAAACCAAGCATGATTGGAATTTATTATTGAAGTCTTTTGAAGAGTGGCGTGACACGTCAAAAACAATGGCATTTCAAGTCCTTTTGCGGTTACCCTTCATCTTAGTCCAAAACACCCATCCTCCCTCATCGTCCCACGGTCCGGAGCACTTATGACCTCTGCGTTCCAGCATGGATAGCTGCCAGTCAGCCTCTGAGCTTCTCAGAGGACAAAGACACAGTCATTATATGATGTCATGTCATTTTAGTGTTATTTGTTCTTGTAAATCTGATAACAAGACAAACTATTTATTTTTGTTGACCAAGTTTTAAATTTTTTTTTGTTTTCCCTACATGGTGATAATATGTGAGAAGATATTTTTATATTTGAGAGAAAAAACAATAACAGAGCATTAGTTTTTCTCTTTGATGGATGCATTATTTAGAGCTTTGGATAATGCATAGAATGTAAAACAGATGGAGCTTTTATATTTGAATGCTGCTTGAAATCTAGATATGTCCCATTTAAACCAGGTGAAAATCAGCCAGTGCACTGAGGTATTAAATGATTTATTTGGAGAATTTTCATTTTAAGACAGTCGCTATCTTAAAATGAGACTGAATGGCTGCTCTGGAATCAAGAAAAATGACACTTGATTATAGAAAATGCATGAAAAAGCTGATTTGTAGTGGAAAGCGATTGAAATAATCTCACTAACTCTGCAGATTTGACCACGTATTGCAGTAAAAGAACATTTTTGGGGTTGTAGACTTGATAAGATGTTTTGCTGCAGCATGTCGTCTGCAGCCAGGTAAAGGTGCTGAATGCTCAGAAGATAACTCGGCCTGCTGAGCACAGCCACTCGAGCAAATACATCCTGCTACGTTTCATCAGCGTGCTCTGAGGCACAAAACCCACAGCTGCTGGGGTCAGTGTTTATTTTTCATGAGACATGACTGTGGACGGAGCCTGAAATGAAAGCGGCTGTGTGAAGTCTCGGCTCTTCAAACAGCATCACCAACATGAACACACGCCTCTATAAACACAGCACAGATTAACCTGATGCTCTGCACTCACACACACACACATACATGGTACACACTGTCATCCATCTGCAAACACGTGCACGTATCAGCTGGTACATTTCCATTTTCCACAACAAGCTATTTCCTGTAGCATCCCTGCATCATGATCGGCTGACACACACTGCAAAATCAGAATTAAAGGAAGTCCTAAGATCTGGTTTTAAGATGACTGTATTCAGCAAATTAAAAAAAAAAAAAACAGAGAAGACCCACTGACAGCTGCGACATAACTCAGACCATCAGTCAGCTCACACACACACACACACTTTGCTGTTATGTAGTGTACATGTCAAAGACAGACTGTCAGCTCGTCTCACACTGAGCTCCAGGGTCTGAGCGCAGATGTGGACGTGAAGCTTTTCTTTGAAGACGCCTCCGGCTGTCTGATCATATCAGCGGGGGGTCAGATGGTGTGGTGGGTCACCTGACCCTGCTGAGGAGGGGGGACGATGACATAAGAGAACAGCTAACACGGTGCTGAGATGTCAGATCAGGCTTTGGTTACAGCTTAATGGAGCGATGTCGAGGCTCCGACACATCTGCAGATTTGCTGATGGTGGTTCTCATTACAGAAGGGTACACACACACAGGCACACACACACAGACACACACACCTCGCTTCATGTCACTGTGTTACCTGTCCGTCACCTGCCCTTTGTGCCTGTTCAAACATGCTTATTTCCCAAAACTTGATGCCTTTTCAGGCCTGCAGGTGTCTGGAAGCTGAAAATGAAAACACCAATCACCACAAAGTCCAACACGTTCAACCAATCAGATTTCATCATCACTCTTTGTGGTCTAAATAACTGACTTTTGTTACATCCAGCCTTCAAATAAGCTTTAATTTACTGAAAACATGACTGAAATTTTTGCCCTCCGGAGTCATTATGGTAATTTTACTTTTGATTACATTTTTTCTTGATTTGGCACCTAAAAAAACTCGACTGTACAATTTTGATATCTGGATATTTCTACTAATTTGACTGATAAAAATGACTTTAGAGGGTTAAAACTGTCTGACTTCAGCCTCTCTGCTGTTACTGTGGATGGTGTTTTTGGTCAGATAAGATAAATGTTCCTGTTTGTTGTCTTGTTGTTCTTAAAGTTGCATCACGTTGCATCGTTTACACTGTTTCCTTTTTTTTTTCTTTATTTCAGCTGTAAATGTGACATTCTGTCTGTAAGCACTGATCAGACTTTTATATGGAGAGGAAATAAATCTTACTGTGTTTAATATCAACTTATTTCTTCCCTTCCTTTTTTTCATTCCTTCTATCATTCCTTCTTTCCTTGCTTCCTTCATGATATCCTTCCTTTTTCATTTCTTTTTGCCGCTTGTTTCCTTCCATTTATCCTTTTCTTATTTCTTCATTTCTTTTTCTCATGATTCCTTGCTTCTGTCCTTATACCCTTCTTTCCTTCCCTCTTTACCTCCTTCCATTCTTTCATCCATCCCTCCCTTTTTCTTTTTGTTTCCTTCATTGTTGTTCCTTCTTTCCTTCCTTCATTCCTTCCTGCTTTCATTACTTCTGTCCTAACCTTTTTTCTTTCATTCTTTCTGATGGTCTTTTTTCCATCTTCCTTTCACATGAATACATTTACTTTGGATACTTGAGTACATTTTATTGATAATACGTATTAACTAAAATTTCGAAGGCAGTAATTTTACTGGTAGTTAAGTTTTTTTTGTCCCCACTGTGCTACTTTTAAGTAACAAATTCTCTTTTCCTGCTTCTTCCAGCTCTGATGATCCTTTAGACAAGTACGACGTACCACAGAAGGATAAATTTGTCCTCTGCTGTGTGTCTCTGTGGTTTGGCTCGAGGACAAGGTGAGCAAGTCCAACAAGGAAACATCTTTATGGACGTCCGCTGATGACATAACGTGGATGAGCTCAGGAATGAGACAAAGGAGCAGAGGGGAGGTCAGACTGAGGTGAGGCTGAAAACGGAGCTGATCTATATGTGGAAACAAACGATTTCATCTGAAAACCACAAGGAGCCAGACAGAAGCCAAGTCATACAGTCTGAAGAAAAAAGGTTTAAGGCCAGTGAAATGCAACCAAATGAAAAAAAAAAAAAGAAAGCAATAAAACATTACAAGAAATTTTCCAGCATCTAGTAAAATCATCTTAAAGTGGAGTAAAGCAAAAGCAGCGCCTTGAAACAAGCATAAACGTCACGTCTGACAAAATAGTGTCTTTACCTTCATGTAAGCAACAAAAACTTTAGAAATTCAAAGTTAGCGTTGATGTTCAAATATTGAGCTCAATTTTATATTTTATGTTTTAAAACAGGATATTTTTTAAAAAATGCCACTGAAATTATTCTACATTTTCCAAGTTCATAAACAACAAATGATACCTGGGAAAAGAAAAACTTAAAAAAACAAAAAAAAAGTTTTTCTGTTATCCACGTATCATTTACTGTTTACAGAACGGTGTGAAGGGCTCGATGTAAAACTGGATCACATGACATCAAATGTGGAAGAACTTTCTAGAATTTTCTTGATAGTAGTGCAGTGATGTGATTCATCTTAACACCAGACTCTGATACTCCTGTTTTTGCAGTGTGGCAGCAGGTGGAGGACTTAATGACAGAGAATGGAGAGCTGAAAGCCTGAACTTCCCCTTAGTGAGAGGCAGAGCGCTGATGGAGAGAACGAATGTCCGAACAAAATGAGGCCAGGGTCTCAGCGAGGGAAATGAAGCGTGGGAAAATCAGCACCAAGCAGGAACTTTTCTCTGCTCTGCTTCCCCACTCAGGCTGTGATGCTCCTTTAATCTTTCACCGAGGAAGAAAAAAATTAATGGGGGAAAAAGAAAATTGAAAAAAATATTCTTTATAGAAAACCTGAAAAAAATGTTCTAGAAAAGGCTGTAATGCTCCTTTAATCATTCACCGAGGACGCGAAAAAAATCAATGGGAGATTTAAAAAAAAATTGAAAAAAATATTCGTTATATTATATTCCATATTATATTATGTCCATAAAGACCTGAAAAGATGTTCTAGAAAAATGTCCTTTGGTTAATTCTTAAGAAAGAAAGAAAGAAAGAAAGAAAGAAAGAAAGGTCAAATTCAAAGAAAAGTTAAATTGTAAGAATCACTCTTGATAGTTTGTACACCTGTAAAGGCCTTTGTTTTTCCTCTGTGAACCTTTGCTGCCACCTACAGGTGAGATCAAGCACTAACACGCTGCTGCAGTAGCAACTTTTAACCACCAGATGTCGCTTTATACTAGTGTGATGGTAGAAATATTTTGCGACCGTCTGCCATACAAAGTGTGTGTGTGTGTGTGTGTATGTGTGTGTGTGAGAGAGAGAGAGAGAGAGAGACCTCTTTCAGATCGAAACGCCCCTAAAAGATTCTTGAATTTTACCTATATATATTGTTTTGTTATTTTCCGCGCTGAAATCAAACTAATGAGGATTTTTCTGAGATTGTTCCAGCAGCAGAAACTTTCTTCAGACTCCCGGTGATTTTATTCTGAGTCACTTTGTTCCGTTTTGTCGGTTTGCAGCAGGTGAAGCAGCGAAATGAACAACAGCTGAAGAGAATATTCTGCTCAGAATAATCAGGTAGGATAATTCATCTTTTACACCTGAAATTTAATCATAACGTTTCTTTCTGTGTGTTGCAAACTTTTGGTTAATCCAAATTTTGGTTATTAGTTACGTGGTGAAAAAAACACAGTAAACAGTCTCCCCATCCGTTTCATATCCTTTTATAGATATATTTGAACTGCTACAAACGGAGATATATTAATATTTATGGGCTTTTCTTCTAAATAATTACACCATGTATGCGTCAACACTGCAGAGAAAATGTGTAAATATTTGTGTTTAGGTCATTTAGTTGTAATAACACATTCTTAGTACATTGTGTGTCAGATCAGGATATGATCTTATTATTAAATTGTCTATATTGACCACAAAGTTGAATACATGTCATAACGGTTCTTTACTGAGTTAAATTTGGCATTTGTAAGATATACAACTCTGTTTTCTGATTGTGATCAGGTTGTGTAACAACCCCAATTGCACCCAAAAGAGTACACTTGTATTTGCAATAATTCTAATGTGATTAATCATAAAATGAAGTTTGAATTTTTGGGAGGTTGTGCCTAGCAACTGTTTTTGAGACTAAAGCTATTGTTCAAAAATGGCTTTGATCAAATCTACTACCAATCATTAGTGTCAGCCCTGTTTTATGCATTTTTCCCTGTTGGACCCTTTTGATCATGTACTGTACCTTATCATGGACATATTTTGAAAGTTCAGCATTTTCTGTGTACTGACCTGGGTGCTTTACTTGGTTCAGTAAAACCTGGACCAGATTTTTATACACGAGTCCATGTTCCAGATTTAAGGGTTCCAGGTTTTGCTCAGGAAGATTGTCCAAACGACTTAGTAACAGTGATGTGAACTGGAGTCACATGATTTACACTCATTTTGACTGCAGTCACAAATCTGTTGATTCAAGAGTCGACTTTGAAGCTCAGCTTTGACTGACACCACTGCCTTGCAACTTCACTTGGACTTGAGCCTTTTGACTCTGAAAGACTTGAAATCTTTCCCAAACCAAAGAGTAAGAATTATACAATTTTACAAATATTCTGTCAATACCCATGTGTATTTTCATCAAAAATATATAGTGTACTTGAAAAAACAATAAATACTGTATGATTTGTTTGGGATTTGAAAAAGTCTAGGACTTGTGACATGACTTGTCGGTATTGACTTATGACTTCTTTACTCATGAATTGGCTGTCTTGACTTGGGACTTGAGTGCCAGGACTTGAGACTTACTTGTGGCTGGAAAAAGTAAGTACTTTTTCCAAATCTGCTCTTTAATCTGACATATACGTATTAAGTTTTTGGAGTTTTGGTAAGGCATTTTTACGCGTCTCGCTGCTGTGTCGCCTCATTGATTCTCAGTGCCCTTTAATCTCAGTGCACAGAAACAACATTTGGGGATGGATCCCGTTAATGATCAATGACAGCGTTTTGTTTAAAGTCCAGAATTTGAGGTTATTGCAGCATTTTTGGATTCTGGTGACATCTCTGTAACTACTCGGTGTTTATGAGTAACAGTTGGGTCAGTTTTTATTACGTAGATTTCTGGTTAAACATTAATACAAAATGTGAGGTCATGACGAAGGGTTTGTTTAGAGTTCCATGTGTTGCTGTTTGGATACTGAGTCATGCACCTATAACATTTGCCTGATTGGGTGCAGACTACCACTGCAAAAAAAGCATCTTAAAAAGACAATATTTTTTTCTCTTATTGAGTCTTAAATATCTTATTTTGTACGGAATCCTCTAGTGCAGAGTGATGAAAACAGCAAGTCGATTTGTATATTTTTCACTGATTGGAAGAAAAGAAGATGCTTTGGACTCAGTAAAAGGCAGAAGTGATTGAAAAGAGAACTTTTTTTTTTTTTTTTTTTTTGCAGTGTACATCACTAATCGTGAATGGGTGAGGGTCTTATGAGGCCTTCTTAAAATCTAGTCTCTGCCCCTCCTTTCTCAGACTCTCTCTCTTTGTAAACAGGTGCTATTAGGATCCACGAGAACACCAAGACTTCATCTCGTCCTCCGTCAGACCTGCAGAGTCTCTCATGGCTGCTAACGTCACCCCTCAGGGCTGTGGCCCTAATGTGGATTCCCTCTACTACAACATGTGTGACCTCGGTGCGGCGTGGGGCATCGTGCTGGAGGCTTTTTCTGCTGCCGGTGTCGTCTTTGCCTTTGTGCTCTTTGTCTCTCTCCTGGCCAGTTTGCCCTTCATAGAGGACAAGAACCGCAGGTCCTCAGTGGCTCTGCACGCCTGCTTCCTGGTCTGTACTTTTGGTCTCTTTGGCCTGACCTTTGCCTTCATTGTGGAAAAGGATTTCTCCACCTGTTCATCGCGGAGGTTCCTGTTTGGCGTTCTGTTTGCTGGCTGCTTCTCCTGCCTGTTGATGCAGTGTGTGAGGCTGAACATCCTGGCCAGGAAGGATCGGGGGCCCCAGGGTTGGGTGCTGTGTTTGGGGGCGGTGGGGTTGTGGTTGGTGGAGGTGGTCATCAACACCGAGTGGCTGATTATCACGGTGGTGCGACAGCCGCGAGGGCCGGCNGAGGTGGTCATCAACACCGAGTGGCTGATTATCACGGTGGTGCGACAGCCGCGAGGGCCGGCCAACACCACCATAGCCGACAGAGCCACGGCGACGCCCTGCAACATCGCCAACGAGGACTTTGTCATGTCTCTGATCTACGTGATGTGCCTGATTCTGGCGGTGGTGGTGGCGAGTTTGGCCATCATGGCAGGAAAACATAAGCAGTGGAAGAAGGAAGGAGCCTTCATTTTTCTGACCAGCCTGATTTCTGTAGGTAGGGTGAACCAGAACACATACATTTCCAAATGATATGGATCTGATTCTGCATCAGAATACAAATAAAAACCATGCTGATTGGCTGAGGTTGGTCATGAGGGCACCTGGATCCTGTCCAGTAATATTACAGCTATGTACAAGGATGAATTCTGTTCAAAACGTAGTGCAATTTATGTCAAATAGGCCACGCCTACAAAAATTTGGCAACCAATTACAGGAACACAGCATGGAACAATCAAACTAATATCAGTCATTCAGATATGTACCAAATTTGATAAGGATTGGATGAAATTTGTAGGAGGATTTTTTAAAAAAAAAGTGTGATGGAATAGTGGAAAATGTGTTTTGTTAGAAGTGGGCGTGGCCTGTGATGAGCCAAGCAATCCAGGAAAAAAGAATTTAACGTCTAAATCTTAGAGAAGCAAAAATAAAATGCTTTATAAGTGGCTAAATTTTAGCAGTATTTGATCTGGATTTGCTGCTCCAATCATTGTCGCTCACATAATCAAAGTTCTTCCTGAATATTTTTGATTCTGCAAACCGCATAATCAGAGGAAGGTCACCAGATCAAGCCTGGTGCACCTTTAGCACCCTGGTACATTTTCTGCACCCACTGTTATATTGACGTCCACATTAAGCATAAACCAGCCTTAATTGGGCCACTAAAGACCTTTGACCTCTTAATCAGTATCATATTTTTGCTTAGTATTTCAATTATGTCCTTAATGTAGATTTTAATGTTATATTTGCTCTGTAGGCATTTGGGTGGCGTGGATCGTCATGTACGTTTATGGGAATGACAGGAGAGGCGGACCCATGTGGGACGACCCCACCCTGGCCATAACCCTGGTGGCAAACGGTTGGGTGTTTCTCCTCTTCCACACCATTCCTGAGATCTGTTTTTTGGCCAGCGATGATAACAACCAGCAGGATTTCAGAGAAGATCTGTATCCCAGCCGAGGGGTCGGCTACGAGACCATCCTGAAGGAACAGAGCTCCCAGAACATGTTCGTGGAAAACAAGGCTTTCTCCATGGATGAACCCAACCAAGGTGCGTAAGTGAAAACATTCCACGTCTGCTGTTCGGTTTCTCAGATATGACATAAGCAAAGAGCTATGCGGAGCTCCACATTTTATCAGGACACAGGTTCGACTCCCACTCTGACTCCCACTCAAATCTGCCAGCTAGACAAAAATGAAAATCTTCAGTTTTTGTTTGCGAAGTGCCAGAAAGATTCGAATGAAGAGCACGAGCACGTTCATGGTGTATATCACACACGAGTCGGGCAGTAACTCCCTGAGTGACACGGTAACAGGAAGTTCATTAAAACGTCTGCTGGGCTTTGCATCATTTTGACACATGATCTGTCAGGGGAGCCTCTGAGTGAACGACCTGTCACTGCAAAGTCTGTTTGTGTTAGAAGAGTTCTCACCGGTGGAACAGGAACCAGATCCTTTACTTCAGCAAAAGGATTGTTGATTCTTTTTTTTTTTTTTTNTTTTTTTTTTTTTTTTAATTTAAAAGCATGCAATATAATCTCCTCAAATATCCAAAATGGATGTACTGAAAGTGAAGGAGTTATTCTTGCTGTCGGCTGAAAGCTTTGTATCTCTTGTTTTTGGGATTTTCAAGGTTTCAGGTCAGTTGAAGAAGGAAAGAAGGGTGGAACAAAGCAACAAAGAAAAATACATGGAAAAGATAGACAGAAAAAAAGAAAAATAGATAGAAAGAGGAAACAGCGACATATTCCTGCAATTTTTTACAAGTTATTTAAGTACCAAATGTAGAATCAGATCCATCACATAAATGTAAAGGAATAAAAAGTAGAATATTTATTTTATATCTGAAATGTACTGAAGAAGAAAAGAAAGTATCCAAAATGGAGATACTCAAGCAAAGTACCCGTATCTTAAACTTGTTTATACCTGAGTAAATGTACTTAGTTACTTTCCACCTCTGATAATCCTTGTTTATTAGCTGTAAGAATGCAGTACGACACAGACGGATAATGAATCCAAGTTTTCATTCCACAAAGGATCTTTAATGCAGACGTTACAAAACGTCCTCAGAAGGTTGTTTAGCGTGTTTGTGATGAGCCCACAGAATGCGATACGCCAAACGGCGTCTGATGACAGAGACGGAACAGAACAGGAAGTCTTTGGTGCTGCTCTTCATCACTATAAAGTCAGAGCTGCTGAGGTCCTGACAGGTCTCTGGAAGTTTTTAACTCTTCTGTCAGTGTTTCATATATCTGGTTTATGTTCGTTTGGTGCAAAAATGGAAAGAAATTAAATACATTCACTAAAGTAATACATTTAAAGGACCATACCAGTGGTTTTGCAGGTTTGAGCCCAATAAATATCCTGCATACACAAACAATTTGAAAATGTACCGCTCCAATTATATTTTGGAAAATGGTCAGTGGTAATGTAACACGTATGCAGGACATATTTATTGGATGCAAACACGCAGAACCGATGATTTATTGGCGCTGCATTTCATTTTTCTGGTGCTTAGGTTAGTAGACATGGAAACTTTGATTCATTTACAAGAATTCGATCAGTCCGATCGTCCTGTGAGAAAGACCGGTTCATGTCTGAACCGAATCACCGCTGTCGGAGGAGGGGATGTCCACTCACCTCCGTACTTCTGTACTCTCCCAGCTCTCAGCTCTCTCGATTCTCATGGTTCTTGCAGCTCTCGCGGCTCTGCCCTCTGTACCTGTGTCTCTACTCAATGAGCCTGTCTGTGAGTGTGAGCTGCCCCCCCTAGTGGACACTCCCATACACTACATCAAACGCCACCTAAGCAGTGTTTGTGCCACGCAAACTAGATTGTCTGAGGCAAACTGACATTAGTTTCATGGTTGGAGTTAGAATGTGTTGATTAATCTCAAAGACGGGATGCTGTGAAAGAAAAAAATATATAAATATATTGAAACTCATTCATTTATACACGTACTGGAATGAACCGGAAGTATGTGGTTCAGTTACGGCTGAACCAGATCACCGATTCATGGACTAAGAATCGAATCTTTGAATCGATGATTTGGTGCACCAGCCAAGCTTATAGGTTAGGGATTTTGTGGTTAGGATTAGAGGGAAATACTGTATTTTTACAATATTTGACTAAAATCCATCAACCTTCACTCCCTCACGTTTGATTTTTCTTCCTTGCATTGAGTTAAGTGACCTAAAAGTCAATGATTTCCTTCAGCAACATTCCATTCCCACTGTTTTGTTCCGTTCCTTCCACGTTAATGAATGATGGAGTATCTAACACGTCGCTAACCGCTGTATCACGCTGAACACACACTCCCACTCTGCCTCTGATTCCCACCAGAAACACAGCAGACTGTGTTTGCACTGCCTTTGTCTCCGTGGCGACTGAGGCGTGGCAACAGTTCATCCAGAGGAGATATTTCACATTTGGAGTGCTCGTTCACACTCACGCTTCAATCTCCGGGTGTCTACACCGGATACACAAACAGTTACACACAGTGTTGTCATGGTGATTCATTGTTGTGTATCTACAGTATTTGTAAGGTAAAGTTTTAGGAGATGTCGCCTGCAGACATTAACCATCTCAAGTCAGTGAATTTGTCTTTTATTTGCCAACTAAATATCAGACTTTAAAGGGTTTATATTGTGATTTTAGTTATTTTCCTTCATGTTTATCGAGACACACACACCAACACCAGGCTAGTGAGCCAGTGTTTGGCTAGCATGCATTTTTGTTTTGTTTTTTCCAAACTTTATTAACACGATAGAAATGTGTATACATATAGAGAAAGAGAAAGCAATGAACAAAGAAAGAGAAGAAGAAGAGAAAAATAAAACAACTATTTACGTTGCCAGAGGTGTTACATAATAAGTTTATAGTCAGTGAGGGTTTGGTAAGTTTTGAGTGCTTTTTTATTATTAGTTTTACTGACAGTATTAATGTAAGATTTAAAATAGTTGTAGAAATGAGAAGAATTTGGCTTGGACATAGACCTTTTTGTTTTTAGTTTTTACTTAAATGCGACTTTCTCAATTGATAAAAATCCCCATTAAATTATCCAGTTTTCACAGCAGCCGTGTTTTATAGTTTGTGTGTCACCAGTTTAAGCCTGATGCAGCTAGCCAACAGAGGGGCTTAAAGAGACAGTACCTAAAAATGGTCCACTGTAAATATGGGGAAAAGGATGGAAAAAGCACTTTAAAAGCTTGCTGGGTGATAAACTAATGACATTCATGTTTTATCCTGCAGGTTCTAAGCCGGTGTCTCCGTACAGCGGCTACAGCGGTCAGCTGCGTAGTTCAGTGTACCAGCCCACCGAACTGGCTCTCATCAGCAAAGCAGCAGCCATCGTGAGTCTGTTTATACACACAAAACACTTTTTTTATGACACACACACACACACACACAATGACATAAATATCTAGTGGTGGTTCGAGGCAGCTGAACTTGTTGTTTAGTCCTGAAGAAGTTTCTGTATTCATCCAAGTAGCTTCTTCATTTTTCAGTCAGTGTTGAGCCGTAAAGCAGCATTTATCCTCTGAGAGTCATTCACACCTGAGGCCAGGTGACTCCTTCAGTCATGTGAGAGTCGTTGGAGTTCTTACAGTCGTATATGAAGGTGAAAACTGGCAATCCTAATCTAACAGCCATTTGCCAAACTATGCTACTGGAATGGGAAATTTTAGATTTGTCTTTCCTACTTTCTAGACAGCCAGTGGTTTCAGTTCGTTCCAGTGCGCTACCTATCTATAAAGCCAGAAATCTCTGTCCATCCATCCGTCCATCCATCCGTCTGCCTGTCTGTCTGTGGTACCAACATCTCTAGAACCCAGCACTGTATGAAGTTGAAATTCAGCGGGTTTATTGCTCAGGACCCAAGGACGTGCAGTGTCACGTGTGAAGTTGTTTGGATGAGCGGTTCTCAAATTGAGCTGTGCCAGTAAAAAGTAGCTGTGTGGCAAGATATAACATAAGTTCCACAGGAACTTATGGCAGGCTGTGGCACACACTATAAAGTCCGGCACATTCTGAACAGGCACCTTTTGTATGGGCACTGCACTAGTAAAAATCAACTTGTGGAGACTTCAAACACACTTTTACAGAGAAATTAAAGAACGAGCATCCTTCCATATTCAGACATATGTTAACGTGAAACTTTGAATTTTAAGGTTGGTGTATCACCTGATAATTTGATTGTGAAAGATTACAGGATTTGGTAAAAATAACAGGAAAACTAAAATATGGTTTGGTGTTTTGGAAAATGGTTGGCAGTAATGTAACGTGTTTGCAGTTAACGTTTGTTGGGTTTAAACATACCAATCACCGATATGGTCCTTTAGCTTCACCTGTGTGAAACTGGAAAAACCATCCCTGAACTCTGGCATCATTTATCATCTACTTAGGATGCCATCACAACATTTACAGAGAATTACAGTCCTGCAGTTGTGTTTTGGCTTCGGCTTTACACGCGCTGGTTACAAATGCTTTTCCTCCCTGGTTTCTGTTTATCACGGTCCGTGTTGGACGCCACGCAGCAGCAGCAGCAGCAGCAGACGGAGCTGTCCTTTGACGTGACCATTCCCAGAGCCTCCGCCAACTCTGCAGCCAACAGCGGGAGCAGCACGCCCTCGCTACACACCGACCTCAGGAATTCTACATACACACAGACAAACGGCAATAGCGTAGGTCGTACCCTGGATGTCAAAAACCCCTTCTCTCCTCTCCGCTCCACGTTTCTTCTCGTTTAACCCTCTTATTTATTTACCTGAGGATGCCTTTCTCTTCCCTTCAGCTCTATCGGTATCCATAGCAACTACTTCTACAGGTTGACTATGAATCACTTCTTTGTGTGGCTTTTTCTTTTTTTTTTCTTTTTTTTTTTTACCTTGTGGAGCTCACGACGCATCTCTCAAGGCCTCTTAGCTGTTCAATATGCTGCAATATGTCACCTCTGCAATGCTTTTGTCTTTTTCTCTTAAATACACAAAAACTGCTGGTGAAGAAAGATTTTTCCTCTCTTTTCAAGGGCCGTAGCTTCTATTGAGGAGACAAATCAGGTTTAATACTATACCAACTGAAAAGGATTCAGTATTTAAAAAAGCACACACAGTTTCACCGTTTCAGTGTAGGTGGTTACAGATGCAAAAAGTAAATGTCTCATAATTTCATTTTGGATTTCATCCAATTTACTGCATTTTAAAGCAGTTTGAAGTCAAAATTCACAAACTGCACCATTAAATGAGTAAAACACCTGTGAGAAATTTAAATGAATGTATTTTTTGGGGATTTCAGGTTCTTTTTTTTTGTTGTTGTTTTTGCAGAGTTTAAAAAAAAACTTCAGAAATACTGACGGCACTTTACCTCATGACCTCACTGTTTCTAAAGTTTTGGACTCAGGTTCTTGACCTTATTGTTTCTGAAATCCTAGTCACGGCCCTGTTTCCTTCAAGTGCTCTCTTACACTGTGGTATCTTACATTTTTCTCTCATTTGTCTTCTAAATTTCAGTTTTTCTGTCCGTGTCCTTAGGTTTCTCTTTGCTTGACTTCATGTACCTTTGGTCTCTCTCTCTCTAGGGGAATGGACTGCATAGGAAGACTCAGTGGTGAAAATGTTCCTGACACTCGTGCCAAAACATTTCAACTCATGTTTGTTTCATTTGCTTGTTTCTGCTGTTATCCACGGTCCCAGAGCTGGTTCTAAAGAGGAACATCAGCCCCGACGTGTGGACGTGACAGACTCTGTGTCCAACGACGAAGAGCTTCATTTGGAAGTCAAAGCGGCAGCTTTGCTGGAACACAATGAGGGTTTTTTTGCATTGGTGATCTTTCCTGTTAGGAAGATCAGTGAGGAAGCTCTGCTGGAGCGAATGATGAAGAGCGACGGTGCTGACAGACCGAAATGATGCTTTGTGTTTGGATCAACAGGACATTCAAATGGACTGACGTATGCAAATAAAAGTTAATAACCCACTGAAATTCATTCTCAGTAGAGCCCAACACTCAATTTTTTGATACAGGTATAAAGTTTGATATTTGAAAGTAAGAAAAATCTGGTAATAGTACAGAAAACTAAGAGCTGGCTCATGCTGCTTTTTCACCAAAAACCTTCTGGTTCTTGAACCGATTCCGTTTCTGGGAACAAAACCGAAGTTGAACTTCACATGTAAGATTTGAGGCAATTCACGGGTGAATCGTCACGTTACGACTCTATGAAGTGAAATTCTTCTGTCACCAGGCCTGAAGGATTAAATAATAGTATGGCAGGGTTTCAGGTAACTGTGAAAATGAAGACATTTAAGTCATTATATTCAGAGAAAAAGGTCTCACTATTATGAGAATAACGTTGTAGTCAAGATATTACAAGAAAACGATATATAGAAGCTTTTATCACAGAAGTGTCATGCTTCTTTTTGACTTACTGAGTCAAAATAATTAAGTTCTACCATTCCAAACTATGCCAATTCTTAATACAGTTCATATATTAATAATATACTTTATGTTCTTTGAATTTTACATTTTACATTTTTCTCATAGAATAATTATTTTAATCTAGTATTTTTACTTTCAATGCTTATATCACCTTAAATTATACTTTTTTTCCCCTATAGATCACAATATTATTCTCATAATGATACAACTTTTTTGTCATATTATTGCATCTTTATTCTGTAAATCTGAATATATTTTAACAGTATCTCTAATAACTGCGTTTGTATTATAGAGAGATTGTGCTCTGTCTGTTTATATATATTTTTGTGCCTGGGTTGTGAATATTGTTTAGAGCTGCAGATAGATTAAATTATTCTGCTGGTTTTGAATTTATGTAAATACTGTATGTTGTTAATGCATCAATGGTTCTTCACTGCATGGAAACACTGAATAAATATGCATATTTAAATATCACTATTTATAGCACTTTAACGTGCTATTTAATTCCTACTTTCATTTCTACATATCAAACAAGCATGAGCATAATTGTACCATTTTTTTTATTGTTGGTATTTGTTGATTTTTCCAGAATGCAGCCACTGAGTTTGTGTTAAATCTCAATAAATGTTCACTTGTGAAGTTATTAAGGGGTTGTTATCTGACAGACAGTAACTACTCAAAATATACTACAGTACTCTGTATTTAAATAGTTGTTTTTCACCTTGCAGCATCTACACTCATAGCTGTAAAATACTGTATATCCAGGTTATGATTTTGACTAAATGTGCATATTTTCATTTCCAAACCTGCTTTTGTGGAGATAGTGTAAAACTTTCAAATTTATCAAAATGCATAAATCAAGATAAAATGTGATTAAATCTATTCCTACAGTATAAAGCTTCACATAACTGGCTTTTTTTTTTGCCTCATAAGACATAAAACAATTACATTTTCACCTGATGATACTATTTATTAAACATGTCAAAGTTTTCTGTCTTTTGCTTGTCAAGGATTTTTACAGTGCAGCTTTAAGGCAACAAATGAGAATCAAATTGAATGAAAAGTTAAAAAAAAAAAAAAAAAAAAAGCAGAAATGATTCAGGCTGCAGAGGGTTAAACTGGGTTTGATGTCTAAGCATGCAGCTGCTGTGGCCTGATAACCTGCAGCAGGACCTGATCCAGGACCAGATCCCATGGCTATTTTAGGCTCAACACCACGACGTTTATCAGAGATTCTCACTTTCACACGACAGTAAAGTCTGCAGTGGAACTACTGCTGCAGCTCAGATAAGAGGAAAAAAACGGTGCACTTTGTCTTTTTCACCTTTTCTGTTCATACAAGCATCAAACCGCTGAACCTCCATTTGTTCCACAGGAAAAAAAAAAACATCAGAGTAAACAAAACACTGATAAAACTGAATTATGACGTAACTTTTACAGGATGAAAAGAGCTGAAGCTCTTTGCTTCAGACTTCATTCATATTTACACAGCTATCTCATCTTTCTTTCATTCTGTTCCCTCATCTCTTTTGTGAATTATGACGTAAGTTTAGTAGGATGAAAAGAGGAGATGAAGCTCTTTGCTTCACGGTTTATTCATATTTACGCAACTTTCCCTTTTCTCTCTATTATCTCTTTTTTCCTCCTTTTCTGTCTGCACACATTTTCTGTCCTTCTGTTCTTCCTTCTTCACTTTCCTTACTTCTCTCTGGTTCTCTCTCTTTCTTCTTTTGTTCTCCCTTTCCTTCCTTTTTCTTTCTCTCTGCAAGGTTTAGTAAAAACTAACTCTGCTCTTTTTACTTGCATGCGTTTCTTGTTGTTTATTAGGATGCAAGACTTTTAATCACATATTTTTCATTGTTGTATTATTAATTTTGCTGCTTTTAGTAAATGATTGAATTTCTATTTTTAAGCAGCGTCAAGGTTCCTCAGCTTCACTGAGACGCTGTGAGCTCCTGCCTGTATCCTGCTGATAGTTCAGGTATGCACAACACGCACACACACACACACACACACCTACACACACGTTTAATTAAGTCAGCATAAGCTTAAAGGAAGTATGCTTGTATAGTTTAATCAAATGACAACAGAAGAAGTTTGAATGTTCCAATGAATATCTTTAATATATCAGAAGGTTTTCAGCACCGAGGACATATTGTGCTGTAACACAGTTTGTTTACGTAGTATGAAAGTTAAAATCATTTGGTATTTGCTTACATAAAACGCTTTACAATCAGTGTTTTAAGAAAGGCAGCCAGTTCAATCACAATCCAACATACATCATAATCTTTGTCAGGAGGA
The DNA here is from genome assembly GCA_014773175.1 of Lucifuga dentata. NCBI lineage: Eukaryota > Metazoa > Chordata > Actinopteri > Ophidiiformes > Bythitidae > Lucifuga > Lucifuga dentata. The sequence goes on along the minus strand of VXCM01000473.1, from coordinate 106,936 downwards.
TTGAGTCATCAGTCAGATTTCAATGGAGTTTTGTCGACAGGTGAAGGGAGAGTTGATTCGGTTTTGAGGCAAACTGGATCCAAATCAGAGAATTTCATTTATTACTTTGCGAAATATAGAATTTGTAAACATTTTGCCAGAGTTTTAAAAGCTAAATTAAGATTCAAAACTTTAATGGAAATTTAATCCTGATCCAGGTATGACATCCTGCTAAAGATTAAACAAACACCACACTAAAAAAACAGCAGAAATGTTCTAATTCAATCCAAGAATTCATATTATAACTTAAACTCATCTCGTCTCTTTTAAAACAGATAAATTCACATTCAAACTGTTTTCTGACTGTAGATGTGAACACGAGCTGAACCCGCCTGCGGTTTATTAACAGTTTTCCATCCTGTCACTGGACTGAGCTCCTGCACGGGTCACAGGGTTGAAATGAAAATGTGTTATGTGACTGAGGTGTTAATAGTCGAGGCCTCTGATTGGTCAGTGCAGTGAAACACTCTTTGCATTCAAACTCCTTCATTTAAAGCCAGCGGGGACCTTTATGTGACCTCTCTGCTCAACTGAAGAATGATTTACCAGCAGCTTTTCACTGAAGTGGTGACGCTGACGCATTCTGGGTAAACACACAGGGACATTTTACACAGAACAGACTGCTTACAACATTCAGCAGTTCAGCAGAGTTTAAAAGTTTGAAAGTAGGAACGCATTTTAGGAACATTTTACAGTTATTGTTTTTGCCCTTAATATGATGTATAGAATCCATCCATCCATTGCTTATGTTCTGGGCCGTGGAGACAGCAGCACAAGTAAAGTAGCTCAGATGTCCTTCTCGCCAAGTCCTCCACCTCCTCATTAATAAACATTAAAGATTTTTAACATTTCTGACACATTAGCAACTGAGGTGTGTCGCTGTCTCGTCATTTTCGGGGAGCGGCATGGCCGCCGTGCAGTCTGGGAAAATGAACAGTATGGTCTTTGTGTGTTTAGGACAAAGCTGGTGCTGTGAGTCAGCTGGAAGACCTTGCTGAAGGACACCTGAGCAGCAAAACGCCTCCCTGCTGCCTTTATCACCAGCATCTCTGCATACAGACATCAAACCCTCAGCTCGTCCTCACGTGGAAAGCATCCTTATTCATCTGAGTGTCCTTTCTAAATCTCAAACAGAAAAACCTTGTTGCCACTTCTCCCTGTTTTGAAGGACTTTAGGTGAGCTGTTAGTCCAGACTGTTGATACAGCTGCAGCGAGAAAATATTTCCTGATTCAGACGTCACATATTCAGACTTCGCTATCAGAGGCAGATTAAACGGGCATAGATAAAGCCAAACCCAGCACAGCTCAGCTAAATCTTCATTTTAAAACTATACAGTTTTAAGATTCCTTGTTATCTTGGTTTGTGTTGCATTCCTAGAAAATCTCTGCCATGTAAAGTCAAATCATGAAAAGATGCCAAGGATGACTGTGCAACAAGTGGAAATGCTGCCAGGCCTGTGGTGCGTGCAGCGTTTCACCAGGATTAGCAGCGTGAAGCTAATCCTTCAGCCGTGCAAAGCTTAGAAGTGTTTACTGGGGTTGTTTGTGCCAAGAAGATTTTTTTTTTTTTTTTTTTTTTTTTTTTTTGCTTTCAATAACCACCCAAATGGTTCTGTGTGATCTTGTCCTTTTGAATTTCCATCTGAGCAGATTTTTGTTATTAACGGGTTGTGAGCCTTTGATTGATAAATTTTGAAAACATTAAAAAAAAAGTGAGGTCTGTAATATTTTTGTGAAAACAAGTTCAGTCAGCATCTGTGATTCAGAGTGTGTGGGTGTTGCCAGTTCAGACCTGATACAGCTGGCCAATCAGAGCAAGTTTCGGAGACAGTACCAAAAATAGCCTTTTTTCACTCATTGTGCAGAGTGGTGCAGCAGCATGGGATGGCAAAAATGGATCAACCTTTTCACATGAACACACGCTAAAAGAAAATAGAACAAAGAAGTATTTATCATTTTGTTCTGCTGTCCCACAAGAAATTGTGATTTGTGGGCACTATACACACTATATCAAAATAAGTGAGTCTACTTTTAAATATTGTTTGGTACAAAAAACATTTGACTTTCAGGTGAAACTGAATTTATCTCTACGAGGCCTCCAGGTGTTCCTTCAAGAACCCATGGAAGTCCTCAGACCTGAAACTGGAAACCACTAGCTCATGTGAAATCTCTCAAAAGTAACTTTGAGCCTGAGTTTGTTTATTTATTTATTTATTTATTTATTTATTTATTTATTTACTATGTGTTTCACTTGATCTATCTTTTCCCTAAATCTGAGCCGAGGTCCCTCAGGAAATGACTGCCACAGCTAAAGGAAGGATCCAGGATTTCCAAGGGAAATTTCTGTGAAACTTAACCCAGCAGCATGGCAGGAGTGGGACTGTTTGTGAGGAAAAGAAAACGGACCCCTCGTCCTGCCCCCCTGCTCACATAGCTGACATACTTAACAGAATCATGAGCCGACGCTAAACACGACTGGATCACCTGAACTTTAGCCTGTATTAAATCACATCATGTGAATAGACATCATCTCTTTTTAACAATATTTATTTAATGTTGGTAGCTGTGATTATGTAAAATGCAGTTCTATCAAGTAAATAAATAACAAATTAGTTGATTGATAATTTATGAGCTTGATAAATAAAGAAGTTAGCATGGACTGTAATATTTTTTATTTTTTATTTTATTGTTTATTACTATTATTATTTTTAATGGAGGTGTTTTTCATTTGAGCTCATTGATTCTAATTTACAAGTTCCAGAGGGACCCAAGGCTCAGAGATTATGTACTTGCTGGCTGCTATCCATTATTGTGGCTTTGAACTAGTTTAGCTCCCACCCGACTCACCTGATTTGCCCCCTCATGCTTCCACCTCTTCACAAACATTAAAAGCCTGATCCCATTTGGCCTCAAATGGATATCATATTAGCTGTGGAGGGAGTATTTTTTTTTTTTTTTTTTNTTTTTTTTTTTTTTTTTTTGGAACTTTTATGAAACTTAGATAAAATCACTCCAGTGTAGCGAGTAGAATTATGTTGGAAAATAAAGAACTCAACAGCCCTGAGTTAGAGCTTCTAAGCTGGGCTCAAAACTTTTCAATCATCCATCCACCTATATTATTAAAATTTGAGCATTATATTATGATAGCTACAGAAAATTGATTTGTGATGACATCTCTAATAATGTATTCAGCTTTTAAATCTCAAATATGAGTATTTGGTGCTTTTTTCCTCCCCATGTTTTCATTTTATTTAACCATGTTAGTGACTTAGTTTGTCAAAATTAGCCATTTTAAAAAACATTTGGAGCTCTGGTAATTTTGAAATCTGTCATTGTTTTTGACATTTTAAATGCAAAACAATTAAGTGCAATAACAATTAGAGTACTTCATGTTCAGTTGCCTGAACATGAAGTCTCTCCTTTCCATGTTGCCTTTAGGGTGAAACATGTAACATCAGACGCAGCTCATGACAACAAAACAAACACAATAGAATGAAATTGTATAATGATGAGGAAAACTAACTGAGAGTCTCAGACTGTTTGTACTGCCTGTGTACACAAATTACAGTCTATAGTCTGTTTGTTACTCTTCAGAATGACTCTGTTTGCTCTCCATCTGTTCTTTCAGAGTAAAAGAGAGTGAGGTCAGCCTGATGTGTTTGAACAAAGGCTCTGGGTCTGTATGAAGCCTGACTGAGGCTGAGCGAGAGTTTCTCTCTGGAATAGAGTCACATTGTCCAGGCCTCCGGTAAGATAACACAGCCACTATCTCACAGCCAGCCCCACAGCTGCTGCCTTTCCACAGCACGTTTCCATGGACACAGCTTGCAAACATTAAAGTCTGTGGGGACGTCAGCCTCACACACGTACTCCCCGAATTCCATACACACTCTCTCTCTCACACACACTTCCTCATGTATTGGTGAATGTGTCAAGTAATTAGGAAAGTGATAGGGCAGTATAGTGGAGTCTAACAAAGAGATATGCCATCAAAAGAGTTTTTACTTTCATGAACATAAAGGAAACTTTTCACTGAACAAATCTGCTTTTCTGTGGCTTTTAATGCTCTTTAAGCACAAATAAATCCACAAAATCTAGGTCAGTGAAAGTATTTTAAAGGAGTTACATTTTTGAGCCTGTAACAAAGTTTTCTGCATGAGTAACTCAGATATGGTTTCAGCTTGGATACACAAGGCTGGTTTGATAAGTTTTGAGCTGAGCATAGACAGTTCTAACTCAGAGCTGTTGCAGTTCTTTATTTTTCAACATAGTTTCCTTCCAAATCCACACAGTTCTGCCAATAACACTGGAGGGATTTTATCCTAGTTTCATAAAAGTCCAAAAAAATCCTCCACAGCTAATCTGATGTCATCATCTGAGGCCAAACAAATTCCCGCTACAGCATTTTCATGTTTGGGAAGAGGTGAAAGTTTGCTAATCTAGTACTGCTACATAATCTACATAATCCCTACAAAGTGGCCTAATTTGTCTATTTTGTACAACTCACAGAGCCTGGGGTGAACTTGGATGACAGAGAAAACTCAGGGTAATTTAGGGAAACTGGGTAATGAGTACTGCTATTTGTTAGAATGTAGTTATTTTAGTTTGGAAAGAAATTAATATTTGCTTACATGTACATGTCAGGTTGAGACCTAATATATATAAGATGAATAAGTTTCAGCACTAAAGATATCTCTATCGTACGCTCTATTCAGCATAATATGGCAAGATTTTGTAAAGAGACTGTATTTACATTTAGACTTTTGTTAATTACTTATCTATTTAACATGAAGATGTGGGTTGTTTGGTTCTCCTCTTGCCTTATGAACAGTGTTTGTCGATGTTGATTTTCTCACTCCAAGAGGCGCCTTAAGAGAATAAAATTATTATTATTATTATTATCATTATTATTATTATTATTGTTGTTGTTGTTGTTGTTGTTGTTACACATCTGTGATCTGTGCAGGTGAGCCAGTAAATCCTGAGGCTCTGAGCACATGATGATCTGTCGCTGACGATGCACATGTAGCATCTCCGCTGTAATCAGCATATGGTCCTTCAGTGCTGATACAAGCGTTGCATAGCAACAACACAAACACGAGCCTCAGATACAGCATCTCTCCTCTGACTCCCCACAAAACTCACTATATGGCATGTATTACTCTATGGCATGATATTATTCACTCATAACACAATAATTGATTTTATTATATCCTGACTATTATTTTTATGTTTATTCTTATATATATATATATATATATATATTTCTGCTGCTATGTGGAGTGGATTGCTGCTGAACTAAGTTTCGTTGTGTCTTGATATACAATGACAATAAAGTATCTATCTATCTATCTATCTATCTATCTATCTATCTATCTATCTATCTATCAATAAGACATTTATTACTGGATAAATAATATGTATGAGAATGCTTTTAGATAGATATAGTGAGGTCATTTTACTGTTTATTGTATGGTTATTGCGGTATTGTTTTCTCTAAAATTACAGTAAAATCCAAAATATTTTTTCCGCTTCCTTTCCCACTTCCTCACTCCCTCATTTATTTATTTATTTTTGATCAGGTTTTAAATATGACTGTGGTAAACACATTCTTATTTCTCCTTTTTTTTTTAATATTCACTCTGAATTTACACAAACAAAACCCACAAAATAAAGATAAAATTACTATAAAATAAATTGATTCAGTTCTTTTCTCACCTCTAAATTTCTTTTACATCAACAGAAAATACATGCCTGTAGTTATACTGCTCCCTGCTGGTCAACACCTAAAAATACAACCTGTCTTTTCTTTTTTTTTTTTTTTTTTTTTTTGCCCGCCCCAAAATGTTTTGACGATTTCTATTGGATAAAACATGGAAACTTTCTTTTGATTGGCTTCCCACATTTCTCTCGACCTATCAGTGCTTTTATTTACAGTTAGTCAGAGAGGTCATAGTTCAACACAGGATGGTATAACATCAGTTGTCTGTGTAGAAACCACAAAAATCTGCAAAAATCAACATTTTAAAGAAAAAAATGAAATAGAAAAATAACGGCGATTCCGTTTTACTCGGACGATGCTGTGTTTGAGTGTAAATATCGCGAGATCTGCGTTTTCCCTGCAGAAGGTTGGTAAAGCTAACGGAGTATTAGCTACCAAGCTAACTGTGATTTACCAGTTTGACTTTTATCTAACCTTAATGATAAATTTACGTTATTCTTTGATTTTTAGTTAAACTTTAGGAATATACAAAGCCTAACTGATTGTACTGATAGATTGTACTTGTCCCTTTTCAGTTGTTTTGAAACTTTGGTTCGTGTTTTGTCTTTTCTTTCATATATTTTGGTTAAGATGACAATAAAGGCTCAAGTATTAAACAGTCTAAAGGGAAATATAAAGTACCTTTTAGCAGTTATACTTTGATATTTTACCGAATAAAATGCTTAAAATGATCTAAAGTAATCAATTTTATGTTGTCTAATCAATTACCGTAATTGCCTAAATTCAATCAACTAGTTTTTATTTAAAGTGCAAAATTACTATGCATCATACAGTTAAAAAGAAACATGGGACAGAACAGAACATGGGACAGTTTAGTATTTTAGTGCTAAATTGCCTAGCACTAAAATGCTTGTTACAACAAGAAATGCATGATTTTAGGTAGTATGTGTTCTTAAAGTTCTGCTATGGCTAACCAGTTTTTCCATAAAAACATTCTTCTGTTTTTCAGCTGTGCATCTTTTCCATACTCTACACAAGACACCAGTTGTCTCATGACCCTCAGGAGTCATGGAAAAGGTGTTTCCACAGTGGGACAGTCCACAGTCTGTCTGCTGGACCAGATTCACCTGTTTCTCCTGCCTTAAAGGACTCACCTGAGTGCAACGAGCTGGAAAATAAACATATTACATCTGCTTGGACCCCTGAGCAGGGTCCACCACCAGCTCCCACCCACTGCTGCATGAGCGGCTGCCATAACTGTGTGTGGATTGAACATGCAGAGCAGCTGCTGGCGNACCCACTGCTGCATGAGCGGCTGCCATAACTGTGTGTGGATTGAACATGCAGAGCAGCTGCTGGCGTACTACCATGATGGAGGAGAGCGCGCACTAGCTGCCATCGAGGAGAACGTCCTGGATGAGAACCTGAAAACTTACCTGAAGATGGAGATCAGACTCTTAAAAAAGACATAATGTTACTCACAGTGTTAAAATGGAAACTTTGACTTTGTGTAAGCACTTTATCGCTCACTCCCATTGGTTGAATGATAAGTTTTGGGCCTAGCATAGAAAGTTCAAACGTTTCTTTTAATCTTTTCTTGGTTGTCCAAAGAATCCTCACTGCTTATGTGACGTAATCATTTGAGGCCAAATGGATTCCAGCTAAAGCCTTTTTTCATGTTTAGGAAGCGGTGAAATTCTGAGGGAGAAAATTGGGTGAGTAATTTGGGTGCTGAACTATTCAAAGCCACAGTCATGGTTAGCAACCAGCCAGTACATAATCAGTACAAACCGGCCCAGTTCAATGGTTCTCAGTCTGTCTTCGAGTACCATCGCACCGCATATTTTCCACATCTCCCTGTTCTACCCACACCTGATTAGCTAAACCAGGTCTGCTCACTTGATTAAATATTGCTGCCTCCTTCATTAACAAACACAGCTGCCCAGAAGTGTCATATGACTGTAACATATAATTTATTGTGTGGTTACAGATTAACACTGCAAGTTTTTGGCTTAATCATACTGTCCTGTTATTTTGTTTCAATTTTTACTGTCATTTGCACATTTTATAACTTGTTTTAGTTGAAGTTTGACCTGAAATGTGAGATGTTGGTTGTTTTTGGATAATTTGCATTTATTGTATTTAAATTATATATTTAATAGTTCATTTGCAAGAGAAGGTTGTTTGTTAAATATCCAATAATCCCCCCCCCCCNCCCCCCCCCCCAATTGTTATTTAAAATTATATTAACTACTCTGTTTTATTAACTTTCTTTTCAGTTTCCCTTGGCAGCCCTTCAACATATCGAAATGTCACTAGGAGGAGCCAGAAAGACATATAATAACTATCTCACGTGAGGAACTCAAATTTTGGCTGATTATCTGATATCCGTCATGCATAATTTAAATACTTTCAAAAAGAGATTATTTTGTTCTTCTTTTTTCTATTTGTCATAAAAAAATTTGTCACCTTGTCTAAAAATCAGCAAAGCAATTAATAACTACAGCCGACCTAGAATGCATAAGAAATGCAATATTTCCCATCATGTAATGCAGAAAAGTAGAAAGCAGCACAAAATGTAAGTAGTCAAGTAAAGTACCAGTATCTCATATTTGTACTTGAGTAAATGTATTTAATTACTTTTGAGATCAGAAAAAGAACTAAAATACAGTCTGGTTTTTGTAATATGATATATTTTGTAGAGAGACAATATCTTGGATCTCGTTTCCTAGGTGACAGTGACCTGATTGAGGAACTGACTCAGCAGCAGTCTGGTACCAGTAATGCACTGAAAGTCCTGATTACGAAGCAGAGAGCAGAGTTATTGTTTGATCTGGGTTATGCGGGATTATTAATGATCATACATACTGTCCCCACTGACTCTGACGTGATGGAAACCCTGAACACAGATTAGTGTCTGTGTTGCTTTGCATCATGCTGTAATGCAGAACGAGACTGAACATCCAGCTCACGTGACAAGGGCTCATCATCAGCCCTCTGGTGTCTGGAGTAATTTTTCTGGTTAAAATATATATATACTAGACAGGACAACAGATTTTGCCTTGTGAAAATAGCCAGTGCATATGCTGGTGCTAATGGGGATCCTAATAAAGAAAAGAAAGAGAAAATCATGAAGTTTCTGACAAACCTGTAAGCAACAAGGCCTTGAAAACAGAGAAACATACTATTCACTCCTCATTAATGTTGTGCAAAGACTGGAACATGCTGCATGCTCATGCCCTCCCGCTGAGGGTTTATCGGGTGTGGCCACACAAACCCCAACCTCACATGCCAGCCATAAGCCCCTCCCACTGTACCTTTCCTCAAAACAAAAAAACAATTTAAGGTAAATCTGTGTTTTATTGATGGTTAACTAAACATCACAATTAGTAATGCAAACACCAACTTTGTGAACAGTTGTTAATTGCAAGTAACAATCCTGCATTTAAAGGAGGATTGTGGTGATTTTACGCTTCAAATTCAGTTTACTGGTGATGAGAAATACTATTCAGCAGTGTGAAATCAGGGAAAGTCAACACCATCATATCATACTTCATCTTGGTGCTGAAGATGACAAGTTTGACAGCTAAAATTTGGAAATTTCTTGATTCTAATGCAGTGATCAGCTTTATATTCAGTCTTGTTTCCAAATCCTGATACTCATTTCTAGAGAATTCCTGAAAAAAAAGTTGACTTGTGCAGAAATAATTTCACTATACTGTCAGATTTTTTTTTTTTTCAAGAATTCTTGGCAAATTTGATCCCTATTACAGATACATGACTGAATAACCAAATTCAGACTGATTATCTTGAAAAGAGTTGAATAATCTAGTGCAGATAGTGTTTACTTTCATTTTGCTATGCATACAACAGAAAAATTACACTTTGCTGTTCCATCCTCCTCCCTCTGTGTCTGAGTGACCCAAACTCAAACGTGAACTGTTGACAGCAGAACAGCAACTTGTAGGTGGAACCTTTTTAATCTCAGGTGGGGTCAGCATATAAGAAGACCTCTAAGCCCCATGTGGCCCTCACAGCAAGCCTAGCATAGAAATCCACTCATCTGCTGACGGAGCTCATCTGGCTGTCCTTCACCCAAACAGCCGGTGAGTAAAAACCTACAGCTGCATCCTTAATATGAGGGAAAAACATGTTGCTTGAAAGCTTTAATTTTACTAAAATTTTAATTTTACAGAGCAGATTTGCACAAGTTTGACTTGAAAGAGGGAAATGTCTCAGAATCTGTTATTATTTAACCTCTTTAAGGCTTTATTTAACATTGAAACAAGTTAGTTAAAGAAATGTAATACATTGAATTTATTTTAAGAAAGAAATCAATACTTTTATGTTGGTATGATATTGATTTTAATTGGATTACAATTTAAGATTATCATCCAAGGTCATTTCATGGATTTTGGATAAATTCAGTGGGTCTTGGTTCTTGGGTTTGGATCCAGATCTGTCTCAATTCTTCCTTGACCCAAGCTGACTCACCTCTCTGTAAAATGTCATTTAAACCAGACAGACGGACAGACAGACAGACAGACGGACAGACGGACAGACGGACAGACGGACGGACAGACAGAAACCACTGAAAACATAACGTACTTGACAGAGATAGTTACAACAGGACTTAGACATGGAACTTAAATCTTCCAAATTAGAACTCAAGGCCTCATTTATTGTTCACAGGCTTAGCAAAAATGTTACGATTTTCATACGAGACAAAACATTTGCTGTCTTGTCTCATAAAGAATTTTTTTTACAGTGTAGTTTTATTGGGTAACAAATAAGAAACAAATGAAATGAGAAGTGAACTGATATATTTATCCTGAATAAAGTTTCTCAGAGTGTTATTGCATTACGCTGTTATGAAAGTATCATAATCAGACAAATGGTCAGGGCTTATCTCTGAGGCTGATGAGTGTCATTATGCAGAGACGTCATTTATCCCCTCAGTGCATGCTCAGCATATCTGCTGTGTCGTCCTTGTTCTAACAGGATTACAGCTGGAGTGCAGAGACAAGAGAATGCTAATTAACCTAAAACAGGGATTAGAGAAATTGGGTTGTCCCCCCGCAGTCCATCTCACATACTCAGTTATAAAGACATATGAGTTCAAATCCTGCCTGGTGCTCTTCACATCATTAAGACGATTATCAGGGTTACATAAAGGTGACACAAATGTTACATGAAATTAATGATGTCACTTTTCAATAAGGTATATAGTACTCTAAAGGCTTAATAAGTTGTAACAAACAGCTTTCGTAATAATTAATTTGGGCTGGGTTTTGAAATTTGTTTTATTTGGTACCAAGTGTCTAAATACTGCCAATATAAGTTATAACTGTTCCACTAACTATCGAACAAAATCAGCATTTATAACCCATCAACTGTGCAGTTACATATGTTTAAAAGTTGTGAAGTTGTTACCAGCTTGTAAAACATCATGAAATATTAAAACCAAAATTGTGCCATATAATGGGTCAAGAAATTAAGGGATCTTTTACAGGTATATAAAGTGATTTACAGACTTAAAAAAGAAATTTTTTTTTTTATCATTAACTTCATCTTTCTTCTTGATTCCAAAATGAAAGGAAATCATCTTCACACAGGTGTCTGTAAATCCACCATTCAGGACCAAAACTACTGAAAAATGAATCTGGAGGCGCCCAAACCTGAGATCAAATCGGCCACACGTGTCACCAGGGGCCCCGCCACCCCTCGCAAGGGCCCCCCCAAGTTCAAACAGAGACAGACCCGCCAGTTCAAGAGCAAACCTCCCAAGAAAGGAGTCCAGGGGTAAGTTTGTGTTACAGATAACAGCAACTTTCTCTTTCAATGTCCAGTTTTACGGTGGACATTGAATACATCTTACTTCTAATACTTATCTCATAAAGGTCTGATTGCAAGGTGTAATTAAAAACTTTTTCATGGTCATGTTGCTAGTTTGAGTATCTCTTCTGCTGCTGGTAATCAATTTTTTTGTTTTTATTTCTTTCACAGGTTTGGTGATGATATCCCTGGAATGGAGGGTTTAGGCACAGGTAAGATTACTTTGTCTTTAAAAAAAAAAAAAAAAAAAAAAAAGCATCTCTTGTTTCTGTTACCAGCCGACATCTGAACACACATTTGAACACACATGAATCACCTTTATCATCTTCCTTTGCAGACATCACTGTCATTTGCCCTTGGGAAGCCTTCAACCATCTGGAGCTGCACGAGCTGGCCCAGTACGGCATCATCTGAGCCTTCTGTGGGTTTCAAATACGTCCCTGCACTTCAAACCATCTGCCTCAGGCTTCCTTTTCCTTTCCTCTACATGGAACTTTCCCTATCAACCAAACCACAATAATGAACTGCAACAACTACACTACAAAAATGGAAAAAGAGAAAAAAATCTCCAAAAAACAACAACAACAACAACAACAACAACAACAACAACAACAACCAAAAGCCACTTTCTGTCCTCTCACACTGGATTCTTTTGATTCTGCAGAGTTCACACTCCTCATCTGCTCATGTTTAGGACCTGCTCATTTCATTCTCTTGCATATTCATAAGACCTGCACTGTTATTCTAAACCAGCATAATTTCCTCTTTCTGCCTCCTTTTCTTATGCATTTCCTCTGTCCTTTCTTAATTATTTTATTCTTATGGACGAAACATGAAACTTATGCAAGCATAGCAGCCTCATAATGAGTTTAAGTGACAAAACCCATGAAGTGGGTGGGTTCCCATTTCATGTGCTTCTTTTTCCATCATAGAGGCCTGTCCATCCAGCCGAATGTAAAAAAAAAATATATAAAAACTGAATTCTGTAGAGATGGATGACAGCTTGTTGTAATTTTTCTCTGTCAATCATCATCCCAAATTTTCTATTTCCTCTGTTCTGGCTGGTACAAACTCCCCACATTTTCACCAAGATTGCTACTTCTTTTTCATGTTATCGTCTTTTTTCTTTTCGTATGATTATATCAGTTCAATATCTGAGAGTCTGACATGCAAAAAAAATGGCTTCAATCACAACTTTTGCCCTTATTTTTTACAGCAAATATTAAGAAAGTTTTTTTTTTTAAATGAAAATTAGTTTCAAAATTTAAATCAGCAAAAAGTAAATGCCTAGGGCAATGATGTCATCATAATACACCATTCAGCATTTCTGCGAGTTTTAGGCAGTAGTGTTTGTTGTTTTGTACTGGATTTCAATATTTTTAACATCTAACAGTATCCCACATTGAAAATCTATCTTAGCAATGGAGGTTCAGTAAATTTTATGTTTTATTTATGTATGGGTCCCATCATTGTGTTTGCTTATATTAATATTAGTTTCATATATCTTCTGTGTGTATCTCCTTTGTATAATATGAATGTATATGAGAATACAACTTTCATGTTAGCATATAAACTACATTTCTGGTACTTTCACACTGCCCTGTGTTTTATACTTTATATTTGTGTTTGTATGCTCATTGCTATCTTGTAGCATTGAAAATGTGCTTTTAGATTTTTCCTCTCTGTCCTTTCTTTCATCTATTATTCATCTCTGTGTTCCTCTTCATCACAACACTATTGCACCTCTTAGGACTGGAAAAAAAAAACCAGAAACCACCCCATGTAGAGTCCCTTTGGAGCTGGTGTTCATCATCATTATCATTATCATCCCTGATTTATTTTGTTGTTTAAAGTGAAATATTTTCCTCCATATTAACTTAAACCATTTGTTGCATGCAAAAAAATAATTTTTCCAGCTTGATGTTTTATTTTTAAAATCATAAATTTGATCTTTCAAAGGTTTTATTCGTTCTCTTTAAACTTCTAATCAAGATGGTAAATGCTACAGTACAACAAATGGGTTGGCAGCTGGTCAAATAAAGCAGCTGATGGAAGAGTTGGTGGATTTTGTTGTAAAGGGAGACAGTAGAGTAAGATGGATGTGTTATGGAGCTTTGTCTTCTCTACTGGATGAGGAAAAAAATAAAGCATAAAAAAGGAAAACAGAAATTTATTTTTTTATTCTTTTATTTTTTTTTTCTCAGCAGAATTTTGACTCAGACTGTGCAACAGTCATGGCTAGATTCATGGGATGACAAAAAAAAAACAAAAAAAAAACGTGATATTTTTGTGAAGATAATTTAAATCTAATTTCTAATTTATTTAATATCACTTTTGTCTTCAATCAGTCTTATATAGTATTATTCATAAAATTAAGTCTAACACAATATGCCTCACAAAACACACAATTTAATAAAAATAGAAGAAAGGGGTAATAAAAGGGCAAGTGAGTAAAATCAGGAAACATTATACAGAAACAATAAATGAGTAAAATACACAAGAAAATAAAACCAGAACCATAAAAATAGAAATCAAGAACCGCGTACATAAAATATACAAGAAGAAAAAATGGTAAATGAAATAGAGAGATAGAGTAGATTTCTCAGCCCAAATAACGATTGTTTCTACCGGTTTATTTTGGGTTTATTTGGGTGTAGGACCAAAAGGAACAGACGGACGATAATGTCTGTAACACTAAGTGTTTGAGTTGCGGGATGGAGTTTCGCTAACAGACAAAAACGTTACGGGAACATTTTAATTACTGTGTTAATTTTTCAGCGGTATCTGTCGGGAACACTCACCAGAGAAATATGGCGGAAAATATTGTAAGTATACCAGGAGGCTGCATTTTTGTTAATGACTCGGCTAATGGAAGCTAGCTTGTTAGCCGAAGTCCGGAGTGATGAGGCAGCAGAATTAGCTTGTTGGCTAACACTAGCTAGCTACCACTAGCTTTAAAGAGTAACTGGGGCCTATTTAGTTAGCCAGCCAGCTAAATTTAAGTTAGCTCATTAGCTAGCTGACGACGTCCGAATGAAAAGAAGCATTGTTGGCTAATGGTAAAGCTAAAACAACTGACATGAATAACAAAAAGCCTGGAGTATTATTTTGCATGTGTAGGTCATCAACGGGACAGGTTAAAACAACCGTGTTTGTGTGTTTCGTCCCGCTGAGGGTGATGTGGTCTGACAAAAAGTAATATTTGTGGCTGAGAATAAGCCGAAACACCATGACAGTGTTAGCTAACGTTGCCAAAGTCAAACTCTTCATCTTAGGCAGAAATACAAAAAGCTTTGTAGAGTCAGTGTAGAAGCTCTTAAGCTAACACAAATTTTTGCACTGTCATTTTGTCTTGACACTGTCACAGGCGGAGTAAAGCATTTTCAGTGAAAGGTGCTGAGGCATCATACTGCCACTTAGTGAGTTGTTTAGGCCATTATATCTGTTCAACATTTAACCATCTGTCCTTCCCCAGTGTTTGAACTGACAGCTCTCTGAAGTCAGTTCACTTTTGCCTCTTTCTTGTCTTGCTTAGATCATCAGGGTTCAGTCCCCAGATGGAATGAGGAAAATTGCTTCGACCAAGAGGGAGACTGTTGCTGCTTTTCTCAAGAAGGTACCATGTAGAAAAATATAACAGCTTGTTTTTTATTTATTGTCAAACTCACATAGACTTCACAGAGTCCTCTCATGTTCTTACAGTTCAATTTTTAACACTCATTGTGGCCTCTTTAGTCCATGTATTCTTTAGTGTGCCTTTGCAAAACACATGCACTTTTTTTTTTTTTTTTTTTTTTGTATGTGTACTACACGTACACCACAGCTTTAATGTGCTGTAGCTCTGCAACATTGCAAGTAAAAAGGTGTATTTGTGTTTTCCCATCGATGGCAATGGCACATTTCTCTGTTTTACCAAACCAGTTTTATTAATGCAGTCCATCCTCAGTACAGCAGATCTGCTTAATTGAGAGATGTCACAATTTTTATGAAGTATAAGCAGGGCTGTATACTGGTGCAATTATCCTCTCAATACCAATGCTGCAGCAGGTACTGGTATTTCTTTTCAGTCCTCACATTGAATGAAGCAAGTTCGATAGTTACAGAATCACAGAGTTAGATGACTTAAAGAGTTGTATTTGTCATAATGTTCACTGTGGGGGGAAAAAAATGTGCTTTCTTGTGTCTAAACAAAGTAGAAGTAAAATGCTCCAGCCTTGTATTTCCTACTTCTGCCTTGGTAAAGCTAAAACAACTGACATGAATAACAAAAAGCCTGGAGTATTATTTTGCATCAGTTATCAACACAGAGTTTGAAATAAATCCATATCTGTCACATGAAGACCAGCTGATCTGACCAATCCATTACTGCCTGTCGTTCACCTTTAACTGGAATGAATGACTTCCATTTTCTGTCAAGAATATGTGAAGATATGCTCGCTTACTTTAGTCTGCTCAGTGTTCGTTTACACATGAAGCTCTGCAGGAAGTATTGGATCAGTACAGTACAGCAGTGCTCCTGTCTGGCACACACCCTGAATATGTGAGTTCTTGGAGAACATTATGTTCAGTGGTAAAATATAGCTTCATCTAGTTGGCTTATCGGATAAAGCTGCTGCTATTATATCTTTTATCATCTACAACTCCCATGAAAGACAATGAAACAGACAAAACTGACAATGAATTTATCCAACAAGTAACAAGTATTGTGTATTTAGCCAAGGTTGATACAGTTGCATTTGAGATGACTTCAATATCTTTATCAAAAAAAGAAGTTCTGCTTTTGCTCTAATGGTTTGGTCTGAAACATTTTGGTCAGTGTTGAGTTTCACCTGATCTTTACTCATACATTATCACATGCAAAACAATGCATTTGAATCACCGTATGTTGGGGACCTGAAGTAAAACAGTATTCCACCATGTTTGTTACAGCTGAATGTTGCAGAAGCACGTCATTAAAAATTCACAATGCAGGATGATGTTGCCTGGAGATCAATAGAGGGAGTAGTTTCATTCTACACTAATGTGCAGCAAAAGGGAGGATCAGAAAAGCACAAGACAAAGCCTGAGCGCTGCAGGTCATTTTTCTGCCTGCCTGAGACAAAAATGAAAGAAGCTGAGTTTTATCTTACACAGCTTGACAGTGTGAACGTCCACTGATAATATCTTAAAATCTGTTAAAATCTGTATAGTATGTCCTGTGTAACTGCTTGAAGACATCAGCCATGGCTCTGGGAGTATATGATGAGCATGTTTGCTTTTTTGACATCTTTACATACGCTAAATGATTAATCATTTTTACTGTTAAGATAATCTTCTTTTGTTTATGCTGCTAGTTCACTGTTGATTGTACTTAAATGCAGAAATACAGGCAAATGAGTATCAGGTTGAGTTGCTGGCTGGTGTGAGATGTGATGATCAGAGTGCTATGGGATACTCTGCTGGCTGTCCAGCTCGGCTCTTAATAGCTGAGCTCTGGCTTCCTTTGCAATGACCTAAACAGGTGTTCCTTTGAGCTCAAATTCTGTGGTGACGAGATGCTCTTTGCTAATGCTTTGAAAGGGTTGCTGGCATCTTTTTTAAATCCTGCGCCACACTTATTTAATCACACACCGTTTTTATTGGCAAGGGTTGATATGAATAGATTGGAACCCAGAGAGGCACAAATCTTAGGAGACATGTCTCCTTTAATAATCAGCTTTGATTGAATACTTTGTCTGTTTTGTCCATTTCAACATTAAGTTCACTTAGCAGCATATTTATAACCAGTATAATATCAGTTTACTCGCCATTTTATTGCTTTCTAATCAGCATGTTTCTCTTCTCTCTCAGGTGGCCAAAGAGTTTGGATTTAATTCCAATGGGTTCTCTATTTACCTGAACCGCAACAAGACTGGGGAGATCCTGTCCCAGAACAAGACCCTGAGCCTGCTGAAGATCAAGTAGGTAGAAATAAATGGTGTCAATCACTATTAGTAACAGAACAGAACTTCAACGAGGATGTTTTTGAGTCTAACTCTCCAACTGAGTTCTGTAAAAGGAATCAGAACTCATCTTTCACATTTCACTAGAACATCAGCCTGAGTTCTACTTGTGCAGATAGTTGAAATAGCACCTGTGATATTTAGACGAAACAGCAATATTCTAGCATAGATGCTAACACTGACTGATCTGGAAGATTTATACCGAAGTTATGAAATGTAAGATTTAAAATGTGTAATGGCTGTAGTGCATCAGATAGAACAGAAGACTTAAAATTGAGATAATTACTCCATATAGAATAAGAGGGAATCATTAGCCAAATAAGAAATTACTTGTCTGTATTTATTACCTGTAGGTTGTGTTTCCTTGCCTCTTGTATTACTTTTTTAAAATCTTCATTCTTTGACAGTGCAGTCAACATTTTTCCTCCTTTCATCTTTTTTTTTTTTTTTTTTTNTTTTTTTTTTTTTTTTTTTTGTTAGGCATGGCGACATGCTGTTTCTCTTCCCTTCAGGATCCTCTGCGTCCTCTGGAGAGGTCATGGACACGGCCACCCCACACACATCTTCTTCATCCTATTCCTCATCCTCCATGATCCCTCGCTCCCACTCAGCACCGCAGGTCCAAGAGGACGAGATTGATCAGTACCTGGCCAAGCAGGACGGCAAAATCTACAGAAACAGAGATCCACAGCTGTAAGAAAGAGACAAACATATACTGAGCACACAGTATTTGTTTTTTATTGCACAAAGATTCACAAATATTCTACGTAAATAGTTTGAACAGACAAATTTCACCAAAAACATACAGTCTCAATACTTAATGAACTCTTTCTTGTCCCAGATGTCGACATGGTGCCCTTGGAAAGTGTGTGCACTGTGTACCATTAGAGGTAAGGTCATTTGTACTGTTAGTTCATGGGTCCCTTTAATTAAAGGACCATACCATCCATTTTGTATGTTTGAGCCTAATATATTCAATTTTCATACATGTTACGTTACTGACAATCATTTCCCAAAGGATAAAACCGTATTTCAGCTTTCCTGATATTTTGCAAAATCTCTTAATCTTTCAAAATCAAATATTCAAGTGATACACCCACCTTAAAAATCAATGTTTCACCAGCTAATAGTTACGCTGCCTTATGAAGTCATGGGCGTTTAAATTTTTGCATAAATGCAGGTCCTCTTTTGAGGCTGTATTTCCCGGTGGTGACATACATTCACTCCATGCTTTTTATTGCGCTTAAACGCTAAAATTATAAAACTTTGAAAAAAACCTGAATACATGTCTTGTTCATGATGATGGATTACCTATCCCAAAAATGTTTCAAGTATCAACAAGTTGATTTTAATAGTNCTTGTTCATGATGATGGATTACCTATCCCAAAAATGTTTCAAGTATCAACAAGTTGATTTTAATAGTATACCAGAATGAACTGAAACCAATGGCAGTCTGAAAATTTTTTTTAACTCACCATTCCAGTAGTGTGCTTTGGGAAATGATTGTCAGAAACCTTACGTGTATGAAAATTTGGCTCGAACATGCAAAATGGTGGTATGGTCCTTTAAATCCTTAATTTTTGATTTTGCAGTTAAAGGTCTAAATACAACAAAAAAAAATGAAAAGTCGGACTGCCTTCTTTTCCAGCCTTTTGATGAGGATTACCTGAATCACCTCGACCCGCCAGTCAAGCACATGTCATTCCATGCTTACCTTCGCAAGCTGACCGGAGGATCTGATAAGTGAGAAGAAACACCATTTATTCATTTCCTCATTACAAACGAAGACTTGTTTGTCACACTTTCTGCACCATTCTTGTTCACAGAGGGAAGTTTGCAGCCCTGGAGAACATCAGCTGTAAGATCAAATCAGGCTGTGAGGGTCATCCTCCATGGCCAGAGGGGATCTGCACCAAGTGCCAGCCCAGCGCCATCATACTTAACAGACAAGTATGTGCACATACCTATGTGTCTGTGTAATGGATAAGCTTGTTAATGAGGGGGAGGGGGAGTAGATCCTCAAAATTACAAGTAACAAACATTCACGACTATAAGAAACAGGCTTGTTATTCCTTGATGATGTTCCTACGACATTAAAACGATCCTCTAAAGTCAGGCAGGTGCTGTATTTAGGCTCCACGTTAGCCTTAATTTCATAGTCTCCTGTCAATTCTTGAATGTCAGCCTGATTGGCTGTCATTTGGCCTGCAGTTTGAGGAGGACAGTGAAACAGGATTAAAGGACCATACCGACTATTTTGCATGTTTTAGCCTAATATATTCAATTTTCATACATGATACGTTACTGACAATCATTTCCCAAAGGATAAAACTGTATTTCAGCTTTCCTGATATTTTGCAAAATCTCTTAATGTTTCAAAATCAAATATTCAAGTGATACTTAACAATTGATGTTTTGCCTGCTCATAGTTACGCAGCCTTATGAAGTCATGGTTGTATAAATTTTTCAATAAACGCAGGTCTTCTTTTGGGACTATATTCCCCGGTGGAGACATACATTCACTCCACGCTTTTTATTGCACTTAAACGCTAAAACTACTTAACTCTTAAAAAAACCTGAATATACATCTTGTTCGCATTGATGGATTACCTATCCCAAGAACGTTTCAAGTGTCAACAAGTTGATTTTAATAGCGTACCAGAATGAACTGAAACCATTGGTGGTCTGGAAGGTAGGAAAAACATTTTTAATTCACCGTTCCAGTAGTATGCTTTGGGAAATGATTGTCAGTAATGTTACATATATGAAAATTTAATATATTAGGCTCAAATATGCAAAATGACCGGTATGGTCCTTTAATTTCCTAAACAATCAAAGATTCAGCAATCGGGTTTGATTTCTTGTGTGTGTTAGCATTAGTGCTTAGTTTAATTAAGACACACATGGATGCCAATGAATGAATTGAGTTTTCTCTGTTCTTCTTTCAGAAATACAGACATGTGGACAACATCATGTTTGAGAATCACACCATTGCTGACCGCTTCCTGGATTTTTGGAGGAAGACGGGCAGCCAGAGGATGGGCTACCTGTACGGCAGGTACACTGAGCACACAGATATTCCTCTGGGCATCAGAGCTGAGGTGGCTGCCATTTATGAGCCCCCACAGGTGAGTCAGTCCTACCAAATGTATCGCTGTCTGCATGTTGTTTTCACTTATTTTGATCATTTATATTTCTGTCATACCACTCACTGATTTATCTTTGACTGAATTCTGGTATTTTGGAATTTAGACACAATATAAATGACCATATATCAGGATTCTATTTGTTGCTTTACTTATTTTTAGTAATGTTTTGCAAAAGTCTTCTTAGAGCCCACTCTTCCTGACCAGCAAGTCCTCCATGTTTTCCTTTTAGATTGACCTTGGTATATGGTAAATTAAGGCTTATCATTCTTCTTGCTGTGTTGCAGAATGCTACTCAGAACAGCCTGGAGATGCTGGAGGATCCCAAAGCTGCAGCTGTGGATGAAATCGCTGCTAAACTGGGCCTGTGCAAGGTTGAGTGTCTTTTCTTCCTGATGCTGTGTTTAACGCCAAGTTTTGCTGTTGCCTCACACACACTGTCTTTTCATCCATTTGGAAGTGCCTTTTTTTTTGTTTTTGTTTTTTAACCAGCTGAACAACAAAAATATGGATGTCCTGCTTGACAGTATCAGAACATGAATATGTCGTGCAGGATTTCATCAAGCTGGACCTGAATGAGATTCTTACATGTATTGTTGTTCTCGCTCCTGTGTGTGTTTGCACGACAGGAGCAGCTTCCTTAGCACTGTGCATGTCCAAAACTAAAGCCAAAGCAAGCTAGTCAGCGAAATGACAACAGCATTGCCTCTTGTCACAAAAAGCGATCTCTGCAGTTTTTCCTCCCTCAAAAAGTTTTCTCAGCAGTGTTTTTTTCCTGCTCAAAAGGTGATATGTGTTCTCATTGAATTCTAATTTGCAACTAAACTAATAACAGCAACAGCCCCCATGTGTTTTCAGCAATTTTACAACTATAAAATAACTGCTTTACACTAGACCTGTTAACTATGAATATGTCTGCATGGCTCAAAGGAAAGATGATTCACCTTTCTAGCTTGACCAGGAGGAAACACCAATCAGACACTTAGTAGTTCTGCTGGATCCATACAGCTGTCATCAATATGTTGGCATTCTCAGAATTCCTGAAGCTTCAGAGAGTGATGCTGCTAAAAACTTCCATATGTTGGTCAGGCCATAATGTACCAATGTATCACTTGTGCTTTTTTTTTTTTTTTTTTTTTTTTTTTTCTTCCATTTTCCATGTTTCATTTTGAAGGTGGGATGGATCTTCACAGACCTGCTCTCTGAGGATACGAGGATAGGCACTGTTCACTACTTGAGAAACAAGGTGAGGATGCAGCTAATTCAAGGCAGGTCGGTTCATCTGGCTAAAGCAGGCAAGTCACGCTGCAATTATCTTTACTTCTGTTAGGACACGCACTACTTGAGCTCAGAGGAGTGCATCACAGCTGGATTCTTCCAAAACCAGCATTCAAATCCCTGCAGACTCTCCAGAGACGGCCATTTCGGTTCCAAATTTGTGACTGTAGTTGCAACAGGTAAGTGTTGGTCTACTGTGAGAGTCGACAAATTGCTGAAAGTAACTTGAGAACCTGAATTTAAAAAAAAGGGCTCCTGGCGGCGTAAATTTGTCACTGAGTAAGAATGAATATTTTTATTATAGGGAAGCTCCTACTGAGCTAATTGATCAGGAAAAATATGTGTAATCCTATTAATACAATACTGACATTCCCATGAGCACATTTATTAGTGTAAATCACCTGCAAACTCATGCAAATGGCTTTTTGGCTTTTTGTGAATGGCTTTTTGAGCTAAATGTATTTTCTTATTTTTCCATTTTCCTGTACTGAGGATAGTGATCGTTGATTAAAGAAGTCATCAGAACTTAGCTGACTCGCTATTATGACAAAAATAATTCATTGATAGACAAGCAAGAGAGGTGTTCTATATTAGCAAAGAAAAAAAGAAACGTCCTAAATTCCACATTTTGCTGTCCCAGTTTTTGAGTGGCTGTGTCTCACAGGTGATATTGAATACGAGCTTTGATTATGTTAATCGCCCATCAAAAACACAACTTACTTTGATAAACTAAACAAGTTATGTGCTTTGCTTTCAGCCTGGCTCTTAATCTAGACCACATGCTGTTTAGATGCAGTGTAATTGAGAAACTTCGCCTCTTACTGACCATCAAGCTGTGCTTACAAAATGTAATCCTTTTTATTTCATCAGAGTCAGAATTGGACATAGTTTTTAAAGGCAGCAGAGCAGCATAATACAAGCCAGAACTGAAGCCCCCTGTAGCTCTTTGTTTGCTCTCTGGATCCAAAGCCAAGCATTTACACTTTGTTCCATTACTAACACACTATACATCCTTTATACTTGTTCCCAAAAAGCAAAAAAAAAAAAAAAAAAAAAAAACTAAAAATGACCTCATCGCTGTTATTTACATTAATGACACACAGGTGCCAAACATGACGTCGTGTTCAAATGTCAGCCTGAGCAAATTCATTCCATTCCTTGTACTTTAACCAGATTTAGTCTGTTTGTAAATGAGTTGCACAGTCAGAGGTAAAGAAAATAAAAATAAAAACAAGCAGTTGGAATTTATTTCTTTAAACTATAAATACATTTGTCTGACTGTGTCTATTTACCAGCAGACTTTAGAGACCTTTAGTAACAGGCTTTTTTCTTGCTGTTCTTTCATCAGGGCAGCGTTATATGCCCATGATGTATTTTGGGCTTTTGGAGGTGGAAATTATGCTCATTTTTAAAAGAGATAAACTTTGCTTTTAGTTATTTTCCCTCCTGTAATATGTAGTAATAGTGTATAAATGTGTTGAATGTTGTGAAAGTGTCAAAATTTGAGGTTAATGCCTATAGACATGCACCCAGTAAGACAAATCCATAGTTCCTGAACTGGCCTGAAAGCTTTGTTTTTGATTGGTCTTTTATTCCGTAACATGTTGATATCACCATGGAGCATGTGAATTTACACGTCTACACATCTGGTTAGACACACCAAGTACAAGACTAGCAGCTGATGTTTTGCTAGCATCTGCATTTCACAATCTATGGAGATCTCCAGCTCAGTCAGAATAGAGTGTGTTGTTTGGGAGGGGGCCTAAAACAGCCTGTTCTCACTCAGTGTGCACAACTGTGCTGCAGCAAGGAAGCATGAGGGAGAGAAGAGCATTCTTTTTTTACACATTAAAGCATTGCAAAGGTTTTAAAATAAACCATAAATACAGAATAAGAAAATGGAAATCTGAATGTCTCCAGCCTGTGAAAGTTTTAACCACCAGTTATGTAACGTAACACAATCGATTGTGTTTTCCATCATACATTTGTCTGCTCTTGCGTTCTGCCTGCAGGTGGTCCAGATAATCAGGTGCACTTTGAAGGTTACCAAGTGTCCAATCAGTGCATGGCTCTGGTCAGAGATGAGTGTCTGCTCCCCTGCAAAGATGCTCCTGAGCTGGGCTACGCTAAAGAGTCCAGTCTTGAGCAGTATGTACCAGACGTCTTCTACAAGGTAATAAACCATGCGATACAGAGGTACAGGGACATGAACACACCTGCTGCCACAAGGAAACACTTTATCATTCACCTCATCCAGCTGTTAAGGATCCAAGTTTGTTAAGAATTAAGTTAAGATTTTTGTCCCTGCTATTGATTTTCTCCTTCCACCCAACAGGACAAAGACAAATTTGGAAATGATGTCACATTTCTAGCCCGGCCTCTTCCTGTGGAGTATCTTATCATAGATGTGAGTAAAAAAAGATTTTTAGACAGCATTTGACCATGTTAACGTGACATTTTTGTCTTTCCAGATAAAAAACCTTTTTCTGTCTTCCACAGATAACTACAACATTTCCAAAGGACCCTCAGTACACCTTTTCCTCTACACAACGCTTCCCCATAGAGAACCGTGACATCTTGGGAGAGACACAAGTAACTCATTTCTTTTTCGCTAAACCTGCTGACATCCACCACTCTCACTTAATGTTTTTAAATTGGCGGCAAAAGGTGGTAATATGAACTCATCTACTTTTTTCTTGTTGACTATATTTGTAGAATATTTTGGGTGGAGGAACAGTCAGGCTTCAAAGAAAATGAAACCTCTTCACCATGTTTTTATATTTCTCCTGTTTGTGTCCACAGGATTTCCACAGTTTAGCCACATACTTATCCCAGTGCTCCTCCTCTGTTTTCTTGAACGTCATGTCAGATTTCCATCTGCTCCTCTTCCTCGTCACCAATGAAGTCATGCCGCTTAAAGTAAGTCAACATGTGTTACCTCAAAGCCACATATGCAGGCAAGACGCGGACACGTCATGTTTGGCTCGCAAAGGCCACATTTTATTTTTGAATCTGGAAGTGGTTACTGCTGTCAGGATGTTTTCAATCTGTACCTTTGTTCATGCGGATTACGTCTAAAATTGGCCTTTGAAGCATCTGTGATTGGAGAAAAGTTAATGTTCCAAACAAAAATAAAGCCCGGATGTAGATATCTCTGTGACAGTTATTATATAGAAACCAACTTTTTTCACCTCCCTGAATGTGTCATGATGTGCTGGATGGAACAGAGTTTGTTTTGTGTTTGCAGGACAGTATTGGCCTCCTACTAGACGCAGTGAAGACTTCCAATGAAGACCTGGCAGAGACATGGAAGAAGTCTGAGCAGTGGGCCACCATTGAGCAGCTGTGCAGTAAGTCTCACACACACACACACACACACACACACACACACTTGGAAAGTGTGTGCACTGTGTACCATTAGAGGTAAGATCATTTGTACTGTTTGTTCATGGGTCCCTTTAATTAAAGGACCATACCATCCATTTTGCATGTTTGAGACTGTTATATTCAATTTTCATACATGTTATGTTACTGTCAATCATTTCCCAAAGGATAAAACCGTATTTCAGCTTTTCTGATATTTTGCAAAATCTCTTAATCTTTCAAAATCAAATATTTAAGCGATACACCCACCTTAAAAATCAGTGTTTCACCTGCTAATAGTTACACAGTCTATGAAGTCATGGTCGTTTAAATTTTTCGATAAACACAGGTCTTCTTTTGGGACTATGTTCCCTGGTGGAGACATAGATTCACTCCGTGCTCTTTACTGTGCTTAAACACTAAAATTACAAAACTTCGAAAAAACCTGAATACAGGTGTTGTTCACGATGATGGATTACCTATCCCAAGAACGTTTCAAGTATCAACAAGTTGATTTTAATGGTGTACCAGAATGAACTGAAACCAATGGCGGTCTGGAAGGTAGGAAAAGCATTTTTAATTCACTGTTTCAGTAGTATGCTTTGGGAAATGATTGTCAGTAATCTTATGTGTATGAAAATTTACTATATTATGCTCAAACATGCAAAATGGGTGGTATGGTCCTTTAAGTCTCTAATACATCGAAATTTCACTATCCATATCATATTTTCATACATGAATTACCATTATGAGGCACTGGGGAGGCCTGGCTGCTTTAGTAACTCCCACCAGCAGTTATAAAAGCACCACTGAAGTTTTGGGTCTCAATTCACTCACCCTGTGTGAAGTTAAATAAATATTGACTGCAGGAGTATGAGGAAGATGAGCAGCAAAATATTTCCAGTTTAAAGTATGTTGGCAAGAAGGTACATACAACTCTTTGGGCAGATGTGCTGTGAATCACCGTCATCAGTTGTGACAAGACAAAAGCCTCCATATTTTCATCAAAGTCCGTCTATGTCAGCAAATTTCTCCAACTGTATGAAAAAAATTCCTCTTCTCTGCATATTTCTGTCATTTCTTGATAAGTCGGTTAATCACATGACACAGAGCGGTTAAATGTGCAGGAGTACGGCATGGCATGATCAGCTTATCATGTATAAGCTATATGTTTTAAGTGTGTGGCAGTTCATAGATTGTGTCCAAGAGGGCTGCAGATATTCTGATATAAACTTATGTCTGGTTTAATTTACTTGTAGACTTCAATATCAGCCTCAAAAATCCAGCACGCATCAGATTTCTAACTCCATCCTGTCTCCTCTTGTCCGCTCAGGTACGGTGGGCGGGCAGCCATCCAGCTCTCTGGATTACGGGGCGATGGGCAGCTCCTCTGTCCCCGCCTCTTCTTCAGCCATGTGGTCCTGCCTCCACTGCACCTTCATGAACCAGCCCGGCACGGAGCACTGTGAAATGTGCAGCCTGCCTCACAGTTAAAGCCCCCACCACACACACACACACACACACACACACACACACACACACACAACCCCCACCCTGCGCCCCATCCGCCCTAATCTTATCCAGTCCTGCCCAGCCTTCCACTAACTCGCCAATGACATCACTGCGCCAGGACCAGTCGCGAGATTTGGATGCCTCAACGTTTGTCCTTCCCACCACCGCAGACCGCTGTGAGGTAGAAAGACTTGTGAAGGGATGCGCTCGTTNGTTTGTCCTTCCCACCACCGCAGACCGCTGTGAGGTAGAAAGACTTGTGAAGGGATGCGCTCGTTTACACCACATTTGAATGAGTAGATAACAAACTTGACTGTGTTTTTGTATCCCTCTCACAAGTGACGGGTACGCTTAGGAAAAGCACTTTGGCTAAGGCCCTTTTCCCTTAATCTGTGACACCCCCCACACCCCCTCCCAAAAAAAAAAAGAAAAAAAATCCCCTCATGGCTGAAATAAATCCTGCTGTGACTCAGGACAACAGCAAAGACTCGAGCGTTGCGATGTTCTCTCACATCAGTGCTCCTCTCAAGATGTGTTTTGGAAAATCTGCTGTGTGTTATACATTTGAGGAATGATACTGTTATTTAATTAAGCTTCTTTTGGTGTTTTTTTTTTTAATCTAATTGTAGCAATACTTAAAATTTTCATTCTTCAGAGTGGACGTTTTTATGGCTCTGTGTCCCTTGAAGGACAATCATTGGTCAAATCCCAGACCTGGAAAGTCTAAGAGATAGAGAGTAATTCCATAGAAGTAGACTCTATTTTCAATTCTAAATTAAATTGTTAGAAATAAGTCAAGTCCCAGATTTGAAAAGGAAGTTGTGAAAAGCCACATATTCAGAACCAAACTTATCTTTTATCCCTCCATGATGGCAGAAAGGGCGAGATTCAGAACTTTTGGACTGATGTCCCACCAACCTGAGATGATCCCTAACACGATCCTCCATAGTGAATCTCTGGTTTTGTGTATCAGCTATCGCCCCCTGTAGGCCTAAATTGTGACTGTAGTTTCTTCATTCAGTAACCGACTGAACTCAAGCTGATGTTCTTCCTGCTGAAGAATCTTTTTACACCCATCTTTCAGCCTACAGGGGGCGCTATTTGAGGTTTCGGGCGGAGTATAATTTCAAAACATATCCTGGTGTGATGGAAGTGTAGCTTTTGGATGTGGTGGCTTAAACTTTAGCAGCCATAATATGTAGCTTATTTCTATCAGCTGGATTTTTTGGCTCCTTGGCGTTGTTCATCATCACGCCTTCCTGAGGTGCTTTTTACAAACAGCCGGTGCTGCGTTTTCCCTCCGTCTTTCTGTGCTTCTACTTTATTTTCTTACTGACACCTGTCTCGAGAAGACAAAGCAGAACAAATGGCAAATCTCCTCTGATGGGCCCCTGTGGGTTTCTATCAATCAGCCTTCAAAGACTTTGCTGCTAGAGGTCAGAGGTCACTGTGGGGAGAGAAAGATGCCTGACGTTACACTCGTCTCTAGTCCAATGTGCTGTACATCTGGAAATAGGATGCTGGGCAGCGTTTAAAAAAAAAAAAAAAAAAANAAAAAAAAAAAAAAAAAAAGAATTTAGAAAGGATGGTGAGCCCGAAGCTGGGCATGTTCAGGTGGGCATCATCTCTGTTTTTCCTGATAATTCCTGAGCTTTGATGTTGTGATTGATGCTGACAATTCAGAACGCTTTCTCCAGCTTTTCAAGCACTGGTATGAAGGCTCTGAGACTAAAAACAAGATGAAAAGCACTTATCTCTCCTAATAACACACATAACACTGCTCAGCCAGCAGCAGACGGGGTAGGACAGCATGATTAAAATCTGACCTTTTTGCCTTTTCCCTTGGGTACTTTTGATTGCATGTAATAAGTTCCATTCTAAATATTAACCACATCAGCATATATACAGTAATTCACTAAGATTTACTGATTAAATCCTATGGATGATTACCAAATTTAACAAATCTCTCCAAATTGGTCTCTATGGTACCAAACATCATTGGATTTTCACCGAAAATGCATCAAAACTCATTTAATATTTGGCTGCAGCCTTTCAACGGGGAAAGATGCACAAGAAAGGTGTGAAATAACGAATAACTCGTTGGTAGAAAAAAAAAAATCACATGATCTGTATTGTGTGGAACATGGCAGGTCATTTCCGGTGGAATTTTTATTTAAATTCTTCAAATTGATGGGATTATCAGACCATTTCTGCAATTATTACATATCATTTGAGGTCCTGAGGTAAAACCGTCTGATGCAAAAAGAGTTTATTTCATAACATAGTTTATTACTGCAAGAAGTAAACAAGAACAAATGGCTTACATTTCTCACAACTTCTGAATAATACTTAATTACATTTGTTGATCAAAAAGATCTCTTTTAATCCACTCTCCTGACGCATTTGCTGCTGACTTTTGATACTGATAGATACATTTCTTATATTTCGTTACATTATTTCTTTCACTTCATACCTTTGTGCGGTTTCTACAAACGGACGTTAAACCGATGTTCCAGCGTTTGACTAAATAGCATTTGCTTTCATTGGGGTTGTTGACGGGGAAACGGGCCTCTTCTGTTGAGACGAGTCACAAGCTCCGAATCTGCTAATTTATCAGATGTTTGCTTCTTTGTAAGAACTTGCCAGTAATTCCATTATTATAAAGTGAGAATATATTTTTAGTTGTAGATTAATTTGAAAAAGTTTGTTTTGCCCATTTAATATCAATACTTGCCCCTGTGCAGATTCTGGATTTTTCTGATGTCATGTGAAAAGGCGGCAGTGAAACTTTTGTATTAATCCAGGGGCCGTTTGCTGAGCGAGCTTGCTCTTGGAGTTCGGTTCTCACGTTCTGCTGAGCTCACCGGGGACCCTGAAATTGGATTGCTGTTGACCTGGATTTGAAATAAATAAAAAACAACTAAGAGTTCCTGTTGCGAATGAATTTTTGTCTGATTTGTTGGTTGACTGGTTGGCTTGTTGCAAAATCCTGAATATCAAAGAACAGGGAAAACCTGGTTTTCATCATTTTGTGGATGTCAACCAAAGGATTTATGTTATATGAAGATTAAAGCTTTACACAATTGGGGTTTCTGTATTCATAACTCTATGAAGTTATTCTAGAAATTTCTTTGACACTTATTTAAAATTGGATTGTTTTTGTGCTTGAATTTAGAAAAATCTTAAAAACAAAAAATAGAATAAAATTAAAGGAAAATTATTTGAAAATGTCATCAAAATAATGTGTTTAAAGAAAGCTTTAATAAAGAAGAGAGCTCAATTTCAGAAAATTCTCAATCCAAGATTTAAAAAAAAAAAAAAAAAANAAAAAAAAAAAAAAAAAATCTCCAAAAATAATTATACAAGCTTTAAGTTTCTGAAGCGTCTTTCAAAGTCCATAGTCATTTAATAATATTTTGAGGTGAAGAATAGTTGATCACTTGTTGCAGCTTGATCACTGCTACATCATTCAAATGTGCACAGAACAGAAGAGTACCACATTTTATCACGTGTGAGCTGCAATGCTACAAAATTCTGTGACCTTACATAATTACTGCATTGAATGTGGCCCAAAATGGATGTGAGCATACTTGATTCCATGTGCTTTTCCACATGCACATATCTGACATGCACATGTGATCAAAACATCAGAATTAAGTCAGTGTTTTTTTCACTCAATGTGCACAACAGTGCTGCAGAAAGGGAAAATAGAAGTTTCCGAATGTTTTTTGCACATTAAAGTGTTGCAAAGCTTTCAAAACAGAGCTTTAATGAAACAACATGAAATCTGGGTAATACACCCTCTTTACATTTGACCTGAATTTTCCAGGATGTAGGAATATTAATGTGTTTTTGACAGAAAACAGTTACTCCACATCAAAGGGAAGCGTTTCCGCAGGTTTGAGTTTGACCCAGATCGGAGTGGAATCCTGATATATGATGCTGTGTTTGAGTGGGAGTGGAGACTGAAGACCCGCCTTCGCCTCAGATAATAAAACTGTTCAGAAATGTCAGTTTTCTCCACATTGAGTCCTTCTGGCAGATATATTTGACTATAGTTCATCCACTGCAGGTATGTTTTTTTTTTTTTTTTTTTTTTTTTTGCAGGTACGTTTTTCACTGAAATATTTGCATGTTGCTGCACATGAATGTTTTTCGCATGTCAGAGAGCAGATTAATTCTGTGTTTTCTAGTTCGTTAGGAGGATAAACTTTTCCACTAATGAAATGTTGTTGGGCTGGTAATCATTCTAAAAGTATCAATACAGATACTTTGGCTTTACTTGGGTCCTTATTTATTAATTTCCAATGGTACAAATTAATAGAATAACATAAAAAATCTTAAACTGAAGCTTTTAAAAAGTCTAATTTTACAAAAAAAAACTCAGAGACATTTAATTTTATACAAATATTTTTAGTTGAACACTAATAACACTATTTTGCATTTTATTTGGTAGCAAAAATACTACATTCTGATACCCAGCCCTGATGTGAATGCAGTTTCAGGTACTCTGAAGTATTTTTGTTGTAAAATCCAGATCTGAGGATGAGAACTGCTGGAATTCTGCTGCTATGTTTGGTAATTCTGTGTACTGCTCAGAAACAAAAAGGAACCCTGAAACCTGAGTGGGAATACAGGATTGAAGGTAACTGACACATCCGAAATCATATACATTTACTCCAGTACTGTACTGGAATAAAGAAGTACGGCACTGGTACTTTACACCATAATGTTTTCTTTTAACTGCATTGCATTTATTTACAGCTGTAGTTAATAAATGACTTTGCAGATTCAGATTTAACATAAAAAAAAAAAAAAAANAAAAAAAAAAAAAAAAATACCAGCCTGGTTTCAGATTGATGACGTAATGACTTTTAGACGTGCTCTGCATGATTTTAGCAACTTGGACGAGGCTTTTTTTTTTCATGTTGGCTCCTGTAGCAGAGAGAGTGAACACCAGAGGATGTGCCAACCTCACGTTGGTGTTAGATAACTGGAAATACGCCATCATGACTCAGGTCAAAGATCTGCTGCTGCATGACCACAGAACCGTGCTGCCAGACTATGGAAGGTTAGTACAGCCCAGAAGCCCAGAAACGGTTTTCTGTTTCATTTGATGCTTTAGCTGAATCGGACAGGATGGCTGATAAATTCTGAGCCTAGCCTAGAACGCTCTAACTCAGAGGTGTTACATTTACTTTCCAGCATAATGTTGTTCTGCAAATGATGGTGGAGGTATTTTAATCCTAGTTTCACAGAAGTCCAAAAATCCTCAATGGCTGATGTGATATCATCATCTGAGGCGAAACAGGTTTTAGCAAAAGTTTTTAGTTTTTCTTTTTTTTTCTTTTCTTTTTTTTGGGGGGGNGAGGGACCAAATCAGGTGAGTTGGGTGGATGCAGCCAGCAAGTACATGAGCACTGCACGCTGGCCTAGTTTGTCCATCTTCTACACTCACAAAGCTTTGGATACCTGTGGAATTTGTAATTAAGAATCACTGAGCTGAAATGAAAAACAATCCTTGTCATTTTATCCCAGTTACTAAAATACTAATCAGCTATATCTCTAAACAGGAAAAGCGCAACAATTATGTGTGTTGAGTTGGAAGGAGATTATGAGAAATAAATAACTGTCAAATCTCAGAGTTCTCTCTGCTTGGCTCAGAATTTATCAGTCAATCCTGATAAGATCTCATGTTCTTCCATTTCTTACTCCTCTGACTGTCCTCAGGATCCAGCCTCTGTCAGATGCCCTGGGAGATCTTTACAAGGAGTTCAATGCTCTGAAGGAGCGTCTTGGGGAACTGACGGCAAAGTTTGAGGGGGTGGAGGCCTTTGTGGATGATGTGCGATTGGGACGGAGCCCTGCTCCACCAAGACCTGAACCCAGACCAGCAGGACTGCTGCCCAGGGAGGGCGAGGACTTGGGGACTGAAGAGAGAAGCCGACATCCAGGACGGAGAAGCAGGATTGTGGTCCGCAGGATCAAGAAACCTGCAGGATCACAGGAGTGAGGGGGTCAGTTGGATTAGACTAGTCAGATTTGTAATAGTGTAATATTAAGGTTTTTTTTCATGTAAAATAAAACAGTTTGAATATTTCTGTAACAATAGCTAATGCTATTATAATAGTAATAAGCTGTATACACAATTGCAGATATTTAAAGTTTACCACAATATTCTCAGCATTTATAATTGTTTTTGAACTTTTATATTGTAAAAAAAAAAAAGCTGAAAGCACCTTAAGGTTATTAAAAGAAATTGCTATGATGATGTGTGGTGATTACTTATGTTTATTTTATTTATATCATGTTGCATCTCATACTTATTCCAAGTATGTGCTGCTTGGATTATTATTTGAGTAATATTACATGTAGAGTTGTGCCTAGAGTTGTGTTTGTTGAGACTGTTATTAAAAGAGGGGGAAAATGTTCAGTATATACCATTTAACATGTTAAATGTTTGTGATTTGGCCTTTGTTTTGTGTTTTGGTACACCTTTCATTAACATGAAATCTGTCGCTGGATATATCATCTGGTAAAAAAAAACAAAACAAAAAAAAACTGTCCTGCGATAGACTGGTGATCTGTCCAAGGTGTACCCCGCCTCTCGCCCTATGACCTCTGGGACAGGCTCCAGCTCCCCCGTGACCCTCAACAGGACAAACGGGTTTAGAAAATGGATGGATGATGGATGTTAAATTAAAGTGTAAATCCTCGCAGAAGAAAACAAATCTGCCAGACCACATGTGGATGTGATTTGGCTTGTATTATTATCAGATCCCGGTCAAACCTAGCCAGGTGTAAATGCAGCAGAGGTGGGCCATCAGGGCCAGCAAGGCCCTGTTGGCCTAGACATTGTCAGAATCAGAAAATTATATTTTTTAATTTAATATATTAAAATACATATAGCATTAACTAATGCTATATGTATTTTACAAAGTTAGTTCCCATCAGTCTACTAATGTAATTTCATTGCTTCTCTCTCTCTCTCTCTCTCTCTCTCTCTCTCTCTCTCTCAGTTTCACTGCTTCCAGTGCAGCTCATATAAATGAGAGCTTTTATCCAATCAGATTTTCTCCCTGTGCTGTCTCCAGGTAAAAAAAATCTAGCCTGGGGCCTTCAGAATTTCCAGTGAATCCCCTCTGCTATTCAAGCAAATGGAACGACGTTGTTGATTGGCATATTCTTTAACCAATCAGATTTCGAGTTTGCCATGTTGGGTGTATTCTTTTACGGGCCAGGCCTTCTAGCTGGCCTTGGTCTATGTCATTGGAAGGCTACACAGAGTACACCCTGCCGGAAATTCAGAAGAAGAAGAAGAAGAAGAAGAAGAAGACTGAAGTAAAACTAGCTAGCATGTAACATAGCATTATCTAAGATTCATTTAAACATTCTTTCATGACGTTTAGCTTGTTAGATGTAGTGCTTTAGATTTTTTGTTTAGATTTTGACTTTGTCATGTTGTTTTTTAACGCACAATGGCTGAAGGAGGAGAAGAAATGGATTTACTGGCAAATCCTTTTTTACATTTTCAGCCCTAAAACTCATGAAACGTATTCAAAAAAATAAGACTGTCAGCACTGGCCTCCATGGCAATCGAGAAGGAGTTTTTATTGGAACTGAAAGGCACTGATATACTGTACAGCCGTGTCGTTAAACTCTTTCTAAAGACAGAAAGGAGGATGGACTTTGTCTTCAGATGATGAGCAGCTTTGGTAAGTTTGATGGATTTTTATGTGGCTGGAATCTGTGGAGAAGCCTGTTGAATCTGATTGTGTTATTTGTGTTTTACAGCATTTTTGCTTACTTGCTGGTTGTATGAGTAAATGTGATGGTTGTTGTGAGTTTGTTCTTGTTTCTTTGGTAATGACACTGATTTAGGCTATGCCATGTCTATATGTGATGCAGCATCCTGTCATAATGCGTAATAATACTACGTCCTTGTTGGTTTCAGTCATCATGCCCTAGTGTCATGGTGAGGTTATTTGAAGGCGTGAAGGTCTAGGTGTAAAATACACTGCCTGCCAATGAAATGCAGCAAATCCAAAATCTTCGCACAAGTTAAGAATGTCAGCACATCTTGTCTTCCTGACTCCACTGCTACTATTCATAAAGTTATTTTGAATTAAGAGTGACAATGGGTACTTGTATTGCAGTAAAAACAGTGACAGCCCATGCAAAAATACTTTAAAAAATGGAAGGGTAGCCGCAGAAAGTTTAATACTAAACTATATAATTTAAACTGGTAAACTAGTATTTTTGATTTGACATTTTGATTGGGATTTGATTTGTTTGTCCCTCTACGGCTTCCGTCGTTCCTGCTGTGGGTGTGGACAAATGACTACAGAAAATATGGAAGCTAAGCTACATTAGTCTGCTCGGTTTAGAGAAACAATTCAACTTTAATCCTGGTTTTGCTTTTTGTTCCTGGCTGTGGACTGTGCTGGGATGTGTCAGAATGGGAAATATTTTTGGGAAAAAGAAACGCACTCGAGTGACAGAGCAGGACAAAGCCATTTTGGTAAGAATCACAGCTAACGTTAGCTAAGTTAATGTTAGCATGGACGCTTCAAACCAAGCTGCCTGTATTTGGTTTCTTTAATAATCGTGTTAATCTGACACGGTTCACAATTCACACCCACTTACACAAAAAATATCAATTTTAGATTTTTAAGAACAGATTACCTACTTATGCCCACGTTTATGTACCTTTAAGATTGATATAATCAGCAGGAAATAGTGTTTTTTTGTTTGTTTTTTGTAAACTCGAGATTTTTAGTTACTGTAAATCGTCTCAATTTTAACACTGGGTCTGTGCTACTGATTTAATTAATCTTTAATCATAAAGTAGAAACAAGTCAACAAAATGCCCTTTAACCAAGTTTACACAGAGTCTGAAATATTACAAAGGCTTTAGTATTTTTCAGTGTTGATTAATCTTTCTATCTTTGGACTAACCAGTTACTATCTAATACATAAAATATCAGTTATGACAAATGCCTATCACAAGTTCTCAGAGTCCAAAGTGGCATCTTCAGATGTTTTCTTCACAGCTACAAAAATTCAAAAACCATAGCAAATCATCACTTTTAAGAATCTACAACCAGCAAATGTTTGACCTTTTTACTTGCTAAATGGTCACAAAGTGTTGTCCCATAGTTTTGTGTCAATTAATATATTTAGTTTTTTAGCACAAAGACCAATATTGATATTGATATTTCAGAGTAAGAAAAATATGGACAAACAGGAAAGTTGGAGTGCGTGAAATAAAATATGCATCAAAACTCAGCCTGTAAAACATTTACATACAAACTGTTATTTTCCATATCAGCTAACACCAATACTGAAATATTAGCTTGCTGTGTTATTGATCAGACTCTAGTTTGAAGTGCAGCTGAGCAAGTTTATCATATTTTAGCTGTATTTTTACGGCGTTCCTGTGTTTTCTCATTTCAGCAACTGAAACAGCAAAGAGATAAACTGCGACAGTATCAGAAGAGGATCAACCTGCAGCTGGAGAAGGAGCGACTGTTAGCCAAACAGCTGCTGAAAGATGGCAAAAAAGAGTAAGATTATTACAGTGTGATGAAGCAATGAATGCTTTTAATTAAAGATCACATTGTTAAAGCTTATACTTTGTTTATACAGAAGACCTGCTGAACACATGTTCACCCTGGGTTTGATAATGTTAATATGTCAATAATTTGGGTTCAAACAGGAAAGCACTCCTCCTGATGAAAAAGAAACGCTACCAGGATCAGCTGCTGGAAAAGACGGAGAACCAGATCAGTAATCTGGAACGCATGGTGAGTTATCTGAATGAGTAAATATAGAAATCCTTCTGGAAAAAACGAAACTGACAGAGCTCCTGTTTTCTCTGTGTTACAGGTTCAGGACCTGGAATTTGCGCAGATTGAAATCAAAGTCATCGAAGGGTTGAAAGTTGGAAATGAATGTTTGAAAAAAATGCACGAGGTGGGTGACTTAAAATGTTGTTCAGGTTTAATGAGGGCCGCAGCTTATGATTCTTTTATATAGCCAATTAATTCATTATTTTTTGAACGACAATCACAAATTCATGGTCAAGCCTTCAAATTGCTTGTCTGATCAACCCAGTCAGGTCTAAAAAAAAAAAAAAAAAAAAAAAAAAAACAGATTCAATTTACAAGCTAAAGCAGAGAAAAACAGCAACATTAGTGAAGCTGGAAGCAGCACGTGTTTGACATATTACCGTACTTAATGAATTAATAAATATCAGACGTATGTATTTTCCATTAATATATTTGAAGAAAAAAAGCACATAACTGCAGTTCCTCATGATAGTTTCTTTTACTGTTTGTCTCTCATCAGGTGATGTCTATTGAAGAAGTAGAACGGATTCTGGATGAAACTCAAGATGCTGTCGAGTACCAAAGAGTAAGATTATTCATCCAGTGCAAGTTTTTTTCTTTAGTCACATTCTGCCAACAAATATGATATTAACTTTGGAATCATCTTATAGGAACCATCTTAATACAAACAAAAAGGTCATCACCATTAAAATTCAAACTAAATGAATGCAAGCTGCTAAATAATACACGGACAGACCAAAAAGTGGCTATTTTCAAATTATGATCAGATGAAAATATGCAAAATCTGTTACATATGTATGTAAAGCTCTTAAATTATATATGTAAATTCATATGGTCAAAAAATTACCGACTTGTCCTTAAACATCTTCTTCCATAATTGAGATCGGTGTGTTTACTTGCATCTTGTTGTCTTTCTCAGCAAATCGACGAGATGCTGGCTGGATCTCTGTCACAGGAAGATGAAGATGCTGTTCTGGCTGAGCTGGAGGCCTTAACTCAGGTCAGTCTGATGAACAGAATGCTCATCAGGTCCAGCATCGTGGTGTAATGGCTGATATTTGTCTGATATGCCGTCTGCGTTTCTCTTAGGGAGACGTTGATCTTCCTGAAGTTCCCTCAGACCAGCTGCCAGACGTCCCAGAGCCCACAGAGGAGAAACCAGGTCGGAATGTGATTTGTTTTATTTTTTTTAATTCACTGACAGCGTTATTATTATGATGTAATCTGTAAAGTCTGTAGTGTGTCAGGCTGAACATGTTCCTGCTCATGCGTTTCAGAGAGGGAGCGTTCCAGGAAGAAGCCAGAGCGAGAGATGCTGGCTATATAGAGACACGTCGAATCCTCTGAAACCTCCTGGACCCGAAGTACCTGAAGTCCTACATGAACATACAAACACACAGAGGACTGCTGCTTAATGACAGCCGATGCAGACTGGGCTTTCTTCATCCCTTCTGTTTGTCTAACAGGCCCAACATCCTCACTGTCCTCAGCTACGAGTCCTACATGAAAGACATGCAGACTGGTTCACTATCAAACAAACTGCGGTTCCCTCTGTTTTTATTGGCTAAATGCTGAGTTAAAATCATGAAGACCTGTGAGATCATGATAATTGTGCCTAATGTTTTTTACTTTATTAATGTACTTTGTATTCTCCACTGTCATCTTTAGAAAAACAACAGCATCCATCATTCAGGCAGGTTAAAGTAACCCACTTTACGTTCAGTTCAGAAGCACTGAGTAGCGTGACGTTGTAGCGCCACCCGAAGTCAGAGGTCGGTGTTGAGGTGGATGCTGATGGTGGAAACTTCAACACCAGACATCGCGGTTCACGTTTCAGCTGAAGACTAAACTTTACTTTCTTGAAACGAATGACAATCTGTGTTTAACCTTAAAAGCCCCCTGTGGAGTTTTTGACCACTAGTGGTGCTGTAGAGCAATGTTTTACGAGTCCCTGTATTTTCTATCTTGTGCCCCAGCAGCTCGCAGTGTTCACAGCGCTGATATGACGCGCATTTTGACCATGCAGAAGGTGCCTTTAATAACGTGTTATGTGAAGAAGATGCAGAAGAGGGCATAAAGTAGAACCAATGATTAATCTGCATTTTATTATAAAAATGTGTAAAGTTACTGCACAGTAGCTAAAGTTTGAGCAGCTAAGTCCTCTCTTCAAGCTCAACTTAATGAATTAATTTCATAATCCTAAAATATTCATCACTTATACCAATAATGATAATTTAGCTCCTACTTTCACTCCTACAAACATACTTGGACTGGAAACATCTCATCAGTTGTTAGCTCAGCCTGAATGTTACATACAGGCCAGATGTTTGAGGCCACCCCCAGATTTAAAAAAAAAAAAAAAAANTAAAAAAAAAAAAAAAAATCAATACACTGGTTGTTTTACAATTTATTGCACAGGAAATGACAAAAATATATAAAATAAATGTAATTACTAATTAATTACTAACTAATTAGTTTTCAAGAAGAATTTGTCAACAAGAGCACATTATGTAGCCACTCTGGCTACAGAAATGATTAGTAATGAAGGAAGGCATGCCCAATCTGTTAGTGCACTGGCACTCCTGTTGTGTTCCAACTCCCTGCTAATGTGTTTTAACATTCTATTCTATAGCTGCTGTCTGCCTTCTCCCACATCATTTTGGATTAACTTGCTACACAGTCTGCTCATGCTGCTGCTCTGCATGTAAAACATGGGGGGTTCAGTAATGCTGTGTGGGATTTGGGGGAGAGAGATCTGGAGACTTAGTCCAAGTTAAAGGAATTATGAAGAAAGAGAATTATCATTCCATCCTTCAAAGACACACGATTCCATCCGGTTTATGAATTATTGGTCAAAATTTCATTCTTCAACAAGACAGTGATCCAAAACATTCATCAAAATGATGCCAAAATTACATCCATTCAAAAGAGAAGCAAAAGGTTTTGAGAATTATGACTTGGCCACCCAGTCTCCAGATCTTTCTTCCATCAGGCTGGCATGGGATGAGCTTCATAGGCAAGTTGGGAGCAAACGCCCAGGCAATGAAAAACTGTTGGAATGCTTGGAATCATTGGCAGGAACCTGCTTCCAGAAATGACAGCAGTGTACGCCTAGAATATGTGTGGCAGTGATTAAGGCCAGAGGGGGGTTACTTTGACAGAGCCAAAGTCTGAGCCCTAAATGACTTCAAAGCATGTCTCTGGGAAGTGGGGATGCTGTTGGTGGGCTGTGGTACTGCAGCCATATTTTAGAGAGGATCCTGCATCAAAGTGCTTTTATGTTGACAAATTCCTCTTGAAAATCAATTAGTTACACTTGTATTATATATGTTTGTCATTTCCTGTGCAATAAATTATAAAACAAACAGTGTATTGCTGATTATTTTTTTTTAAATTTGGGGGTAGTCTCAAACTTCTGGCCTGTAGTACTGTACATATTTGCCACGTTTTTAATCAAAGTGGTGTGTACGTGTTTGATCAGAAACTGTTAAGCTGTTCCTTTTGATCTGCACTTCTACATCAGGACAGTTGGTGGTGATAATTTGCTGTAAAAAATATTAATGTACCAGTAAATGAAGACATGAAGACTAACATAGACATGAAATAAGAAAACCTTCAATGTTTTAGACATGTTTGTCAGACACAGTTTGTTCTGCTGAGAAATAATGAAAGTAAATATGTGTTTGAAGAAAACTCCACAGGGGAACTTTAACTTTTAAGCACTTGAGTTTCCTGAGACACATCATCAACCAGTGAGTCATCAGATCAAACTTCACATCTGTGTTGTTGCAGTTTGATGACAAATCACTTTGCATGTTCTGTATGTGTTACTAATTGTAATTATTCCTCAAATTATCTTTGTGAATACTGTTTCTAGCTAATACTGTTTATGTAGGGGTCATTATGTTTTTATTAAAAAACAGATAAAAAAAAACTGACAATGCTATGTATTAATAAAATGTTAAAATTGGAAAAAGAATCCATAATGCACAGATCAACTTGTTTCAGGAATCTTCTACAAATGTGCATCAGGATATCAGGACAGATCAAATACGCTTGAAACTTAAAACCTTCATGTTATGCAGAAAATACTCAGAACAAGTTGATATGCATATGAAGAGGCTGAATATATATATAATTTTTATTTTTTTAATTGTCATACTTTGTCTTCTCACTGCAGGTCAAAAGGTTATTTTTCCACGATGAAGCACTAGATGGCAGCAGAGCATTACTGAAGCATCTGCTCTAAACAGGTGATTTTAGTTTGATTGTCCATACTTTTTCTAAATCCTACTGAAAATATCTCTACAAGGTATATTTTATTTACAAATAAAGCTATAAAAAAAATACATTTAGACAAACATTCAACGATAAAGAAGAAACTTAATGCCTTGTTTGCATATTCATGTCTTTTATGATTGTTGTAAGCGGACGACTGATCAGTATAGTATGAGTTATAATGATTATGTAGGAACAGGGATGGAAGAAGTGTTAAAATCTTTTTATTTAAAGGGTGATTCTGTCAATTTTATATATCAAGTTCAGTTTATTGGTCGCATTTCAACATGTTAACTGTATAAAGGCTTTTGTGGTTGTTTGAAAGTCAGGGAAACTGACCCTTCTGACATCGTGAGGATTACTTTATGTTGATGAAGATTCAGCTGTTACACACACACACACACACATACACACTCACACACTTTACATAATAAGAAACAGTGTTGTCATGAATATTTCAACCTCAGCAACATTCTCATAAAGTTTCATGCCTTATTCCTGTTTGTTGGTTTATGGATGGGGGTCATAGCAACAGTCAATTTGTGACATTTTGGTCCCAAATTTTACAAATTTGTCATCACAGTTTCATCACTGTTTTTGATCACAGGAGGCTAAATCCACCAACCATGGACATATCTCATACTGTGACTTGGGACTATCAAGGATTTCTTCACAATTCTCTCTTGGTTGTTAACTTTCAACCCAAAATCAGTCTGTAGGAGCTTTAACTTGTCATGTTAATTCTATAAATCTGGATGATAAATAAATCTAGATGATGAATCTGGATGGATAAATAAAACAGATTAATGTGAGGAAATAGAAAGTACAGTGTTCGTCTCTGAAATGTAGAAGGATTAACTCTTACAAACTGAAACATTCAAGTACCATAAAACTACAACAGATAAACGCGTCAGCTAAATGGCTACAAGACAAAATGTCCACGTATATATGGACATAGAAAATGATAAAAATTAAAACATGTCAAGTGAAAAGTATTTGTGTAGTATGTGGAACCTTGAGAAGTTCTTTACAAACCAATCATGCGTTGCCCTTGTGTCTCTCAGGCTTTGTGTCAGACTGAAACAGACTGAGTAGGTGAGTGACTGAGTGTGTGTGCTTGTGTGTGTGTGTGTGTGTTGAGTTGTTAAATGAAAAGCTGAGTGTTCACTATCATCCCACCGGTGTGCGTGGGAGCGTGGGTGATGCCACAGTGCTGCCTTTATGAATCACTACATATATAAGTGAAGCCTGAGAGGAGGGAGAGCGTGGAGGAGAAGCTCTGCAGAGGTGTGTGTGTGTGTGTCTGTGCGTGTGTGTGTGTGTGTGTGTG
The DNA here is from genome assembly GCA_014773175.1 of Lucifuga dentata. Taxonomy (NCBI): domain Eukaryota; kingdom Metazoa; phylum Chordata; class Actinopteri; order Ophidiiformes; family Bythitidae; genus Lucifuga; species Lucifuga dentata. The sequence continues at coordinate 64,599 of VXCM01000473.1, read as the reverse complement.
TGTGTGTGTCCCACTTACTTCCCTCCACAGTCTTGCCTACCTTCCTCCTCCTCTGCTGTTCCTGAGCCTCAATAGTGGAGCTTAGCTTTTGTCATACTTCTCATTTACCCCATCACACACACACACACACACACACGTTTGTACCACACTAGCTGTCAGGACAAACACACACAATGATCATTTCAACACAGCATACATCTTTTTTAATATTTCTGTTACTTCATCTCTCTGTTTATCTTTACATTCATTTATTAGTTGATAATTATGCTTTAAGCTGAGGTAAGAGGATTTGGAATTGGAAGTCAGCTGATCTAATGGAAGCCATTTATTCAATTCTAGAAAGTAATTGTGGTGACTGAATGCTCTCAGGCGAGCAGATCAATATGTGTATTGATAGAGGGAAAGTTAATGCTTCACTGCAGCAAAGACCAAACACACTGATTGATTTTGGAGTTTGGTTCGTGTTTTAATCGGAACACTCCGCTTTATTATCCCAAGTGAGTTCCTACAAAATGTTTTATCACTTTTATCTCACAAAAAGAAAAATGGCTGTCCACCCCTTTTCATATTAGGCCCGTGATATCTTACTGATGTCTTTATAAAAAGCTGACATTTAAAAAAATAATATTTTTTTTTCTTTTGAAAGCTCTACAGAATCGTGATCTGTTGAGAACGTGTGTGGGATTCCCCATCTCACCACGCAGCCATGTGGAATCCAAGAAAATGTGGCTGCAGCCCACTCACAGCAAACAGGGCCCACTCAGCCAGATCCCTGCTGCTATGCTAACACAGAGCAGGAGGGAAATAAATAAATCAACAACAACAAAATAAGTCTCATTTAAACATAGTGTGATCAAAAACAAAGAAAATCCTCTTGTCTTCAGGTCACATAAAATAAAGTAAAATAATTAAAAAAAAAGAATGTGAAGCAGCTATAATTTTGGACATCGTTGAAGATTTTTTAACATATAGAATCCATCTGCTATTACTGAAATCGTTGCTGTTATTTACTGAATGTGTTTATTTTATTATTTATGCATGAAAAATTGCATCTGCTTTGTTTGGTTGTTATGTAAATTTTGTTACGGTAAGGTTTTTTTTATACTAAAAAAATTGACGAACTGAAATTGAAGTGTCACAACAACAGAGAGGTACACTCAAAAAAAAAAATGAATAAAAGATAAGTGAACAATAAAAATATTTTAAAATAACTCTGACATAAATATAAAATAGATACATAAAAACATGAAAAATACAAATGTACAATTAAAAAAATTGCACTTAGATGAGAGGAAAATTGGTTTTATCAGACTTTGTCCACATGAGCAACAAATGAAAAAAACAATGAAATCAGGGAGATAATATCACAATACAACTATAGAATCTTATTTTACAGTAAAATGATAATGATGCACCATAAGATGAATTAATATAGCCTCATAATTCAGAACCATAGAAATACTATTTTAGAAATATTATCAGATATTGCATTGTTAGAATAAACATGCTCTGTACAGCCTGCAGACACTGTTGTTGAATGGTTGGAGGCGGAGTCAGCAGTGTGGGCAACGTGACGTTTCGTTTAAGGGGCGTGGTTTGTTTAAACATGCTGCTTTCAGGGACTCACCGTAAGCAGGTAGATCTAATAATACCTAATTAAGATGAGCAGGTTTGCGACAGAAGAAATAGCTGTGATAATTAACAAGTGAGTGATTACAGTTCTTACTTAAGTAATTCAAAGAGATTTTCAATGTGCCTGGAAAGTTTTTTCTTAGTTGAAAATGTGTAATTTTATAAATGTGTTTATGACATAAAATTTTTTTGAGCTTCAAATTAGCTGTAATATTGACTGTGATCTCTGGGCGTTTTTCTGCCTCCTATTGGCCAAAATTGATTATTACAGCTTGATTCTCCCCGCAACCATCCCGTTGTCCTATTTTTTTTCTCCCTTCCATGTGAAAGCCATATTTCCTGCGGTCCCTGAAAGCCTCCTGCCTCTTGCAGAGTGACGATCTGCGTGGAGCAGCGTGGGCGCGCAGTAGGGCTTTCCTATAAAAGCAAGGATCCCACGGAGGTAGCGACAGACTGTGTGTACTCAACGTGTGAGGACGAGCACGGAGACTCACTGCAGACCGGCAGGAACCGAAGACCAGTACGAAGACCTACCGCGGACCCTTTTACCGTAAAACCACCTGCCTGGACAGCTCCAGTCTTTCTCCAGTGGAAAATCCGGTTTATATTCTGACTGACCTGCCACAAGGATGTCCCGGACCGACGAGGNCCAGTGGAAAATCCGGTTTATATTCTGACTGACCTGCCACAAGGATGTCCCGGACCGACGAGGTGCACCGTATAACGGAGAACGTCTATAAGGTAAGACCGGCTGATTCGGTTTAATTTACCGGAGGGGACACCTGCCGCACCGGGGACAGATGTTACATTTTGGAACCGGAACAGACTAGATTCGGTACCGTCCTGAGCTCACTGCAGATTTTGCTGTGTTGTTACTAATTATTTAACGGTAAAGTAAGAGCTTTATGAAGAAAATATATTTTTGAAACCAAAAACGTTTTGAATATCGGCGTTTTTTGTTTTTTTTTTTGTTTTTTTTTCGTTAAAAGGCTCTGTCGTGTAACATTCCGGTAAGCTTAGTTTTAGTGAGACGTGGAGATACAATCTGCCTAAATTTGGTTAAAAGGTTAAAGTTTTTAAACTTTCAGGCGACATAACCATTTTGACATATTTTTTTTTGACTATATTTTAGCGTATATCATGCCAGTGCCTTATGTAACACTGACGTCTAAAAAGTCCCACTTTTTTAAAACCAAATTTATTCTGGTTTTAAGCTAGACTATGAAAAACCAACAAAGGCTGAGAGTTCAGTCTGACACTATCGAATTTAATAAAAGTGATGTAAAACCTATAACATAATTATAAGTAAGGCTGCAACTAACCTTTATTTTCTTAACTTATCCATTATTTTATCATTAACCTCTTGACCTCTGGTTCATTCCCCTCTTTAAAACTGGTTTCAAAGAAAGTAAAACTGTGTTCTCACTGTGGTAACAGACTTGCATACTCTGTGTTTTGTTACAAGCAAGTGATTTAATGGTAAATAAATGTGTTGTAGGCTGTTTGAATTGTTTCTGTTAAAGTGCAAAGTCATGTAATATCCCAGTAATCATGGGACAATCAAACCTGACATAGATTAATAATTGTCCTCCATCCCTGTTTACCAATGGCTTATTGGCACTAATGGTGCATTCAAGTTGCCATGTAAATTTCAGCACTGTAACTAAACTGACAGTTTGTCCTGAGGCACCTGACAAAGCAGTGAGGTAATTTTGACCTGTTTCCAATACAAACCAATTTCTTTTATGATTTGTCTACCATTGAGTGTCAGGATCTTGAAATAAGACAGAATATGGGTGAAAAATGCACTAGAATCAAGAAAAAAAAAGACAGTTTGGCAAGGTTGATGGATAAGTTCTGAGCCCAGCATAGAACACTCGAAATCAGAGGTGTTGCCATTATTTATTTTCCAATGAAATGTCCTTCTGCCAATACTTACAAACATTTCAGCACTTGCTCACTTCTTTATGTGTAAGACCCAGGACTTATCAGTCATCCCCGTAAGATAAATCTACAGCATTCTTGAAACATGTTTGAAACAGACTGATATAATTTGCCCTCACTGGCAGAGTTTTGCTTTTGTGTCAAGAAAATCAGCGATCTGGGGCTCAAAAATAGAGAAAATGACTGGATAAGATGAACGTTTTAAAATGTTTTTGGAAACATCTTGACTGTGAGTGAATGGACCTCCCTGCTCTCACTGAAACTGGAGGTAAAAGCTGAGAGACACTCAGGTCTCTTTATTATTTCCACAACAAAGCTCTCGTTGAGCAGACGGGGTGTTGGTGCTGCTCTTCAGTTTCAGCACTCTCAGGCAGCTCTCCAGGCGAGCTGGATTTCAGCTCAGGAAACACAACAAGAGATTTCCTTCTGTGAGACCAAACATGTCGCCAAGGAACTCCGGGAGAGGCAGAGGCTGTAAAAAGCTGATCCAAACAGCAGCTGGCTCATGGAGGGATGAAAGAGAAGGTCATCTGTGCTGAACTGAGCCAAGGATGTTTTAGTAAAGCTCAGGCCAGTCAGAGTTCACGCTTAGTTTTTGGCAAAGGAATGATGGTGTAAGGTGACATAGAATTCAGGCTAAAGAGGAACTGGTTTCGTTTAACCTTTTAATGGACCATTCCCATGATTTTTTCCCCCCCCCCCAAAGTTTTAGCCCATTTAGCGCTAAATTATTTGTACTTTACATTACTGCCAAACAGTTTGTAAAACTCTGTGAGAGTGGCAAGATTATTTCTACCTGTTTTTTAAACATCTAAACTGTGGATCACACCAGTCTGAGGTATGGAGACCATAATAAGATGATACTGGAAAACAGAAGGCTCAGAATGTGGACAAACTACACGAGTTTATAATGGTGGAGCCATTAGATGCCTTCTTCATTATTTTTTTTAATATCAAAGAATACTTGATACAATGTTATTATTATTTTAAATATGAGTTGCAGCTCCAACAACACAATTTTAGTCTGTGAAATAACTGCTGACCTTTGACTTAAAAAAAAAACACAGTTTGTAATGAGGGAGTGTGATGCTGTGACCTGTGGGAGGTTTTATGGATCATAATACGAGGAGATGGAGAGAATCTACAAAAACGAGGGGGAGGAAGACGATGAGGAAGGCGGCTGCAGTTGAAGATGGAAGGAATCTGCATTAATGAGCAGCCAGTTCTGTGGTTCTAAAAAAATCTATAGCAACACTAGTATCCTGTGAGTCTGTAACACTTATTACATGCCAGAAAACAAAATCACTGGATTGGTGGAAAAATGGAGAGACATCTGTGTAGGTTTTAGATCTGTCTCACTCATGGGTCAAAAGGTCATGTTGAGGGTGGCTAGGCGAAAAGCCGTGTTGTTGCATGTTTTTGTTTGTAAGGCTCAGCTGCACCTTAGCTTATTTGTGCTTTGAGCCAACAATTCTCCATCCTGATCCTCAAATACCACAGCAGAACATATTTTCCATCTCATCCTGCTGTAATCACATCTGATTAGCCAAATCAGGCATGTTTAGCCAATTAAGCCAATTAATAAGCAGTAACTCTTTATCCTCGCTAATGCTAGTACCAGGGCTAAAAACCAGGGAGTGTACAAGCAGATGAAGGTGTGAGTGACTAACGAGGGAAGGGTGTGTTGAAGGCATTACGCTCACACCTTAATGTGAGCGTAATGCACCTAACACGTAACACACCTTTCTCTCATTACGCTCACATTAAGGTGTGAGCGTAATGCCTTCAACACACCTTTCTCTCATTACGCTCACATTAAGGTGTGAGTGTAATGAGAGAAAGGTGTGTTGAAGGCTGGAGTGTGAAAACGCTGTCAGAGACGAGCAGCAGTTCTCCCTTCATCAGCGGGCTGCATCATTATGGAGTCAGCAGGAATTTGACCAAAGCTGCTGCTGACTGGCAGAGATGCTCACCGGCCTGATGCGTAGCTTTTATAATACAATACAACTTTATTGTCAACAATTGTAGTTAAAATTTGTCTTGGACCACACCTGCAATGCATAGGACAAACATTAAAAATTAAAGAACCATCACCTGAGGCATGGGTGCCATCCAGTTCATCATGCCCACGTCACCACAACATTAAGCTACAATCATAACTAAGTTTACCGTACAATAAAAACTTAAGTAAAACAACATCCAGATAAATAAAACTAATTTTCAGTTCCTATTTAGGATTCTAGTAGCAGCAGGTTACTGATCAGTGTTTGGTATAGAGCTGAAATTAAGCTAAATTATTATTATCCATAATTATTTATATTTATTATTCCTAAGCATAGCAATATGTTATATTTCTACATATTTTTAAGTAGATAGTATTTGAGTATGTATTTCTGTGTTGGAGCTTTATGGCACTGATACAATCTAGCCACACTCTCTTTGCTCTTCAGAGTGAAGGTGGTGAGATTATTCAAACAAATAACGCTGCATTTTACGATCCTTGAAACATTTTGGTCGTGTTAAGAAAAGTATCAAAAAGAAAAGTATCAAATTTACCCAGCCGTATGCATTTTTAATGATTGCCTTTAGGCTCAATTACAGGACCATACTGGCCATTTTGCACGTTTGAGCCTAAAATATTCAATTTTCATACATGTTATGTTACTGACAACCATTTACCAAAGCATAAAAGCTTTCCTGATATTTTGCAAAATCTCTTAATCTTTCATAATCAAATATTCAAGTGATACACCCACCTTAAAAATCCATGTTTCTCCTGCTAATAGTTACACAGCCTTATGAAGTCACGGTCCTTCAAATTTTTCCATAAACGCAGGTCTTCTTTTGGGACTATATTCCCTGGTGGAGGCATACATTCACTCCATGCTTTTTATTGCACTTAAACACTAAAATTATGTACCTTTGAAAAAAAACCTGCATACACGTCTTGTTCACAATGATGGATTACCTATCCCAAGAACGTTTCAAGGATCAACAAGTTGATCTTAATAGTGTACCAGAATGAACTGAAACCAATGGAGATCTGGAAGGTAGGAAAAAAAAATTTAACTCACTGTTTTGGGAAATGACTCTCAGTAATGTTACCTGTATGAAAATTGAATATATTAGGCTCAAACATGCAAATGGAAGGTATGGTCCTTTAAAGCTTTAATTTTAAAGAATCCTCAGTTTGTTCTCTAAGTTTCACCAAGTGTCAGCAGCCAGAATGAAGCAGTGAACTCACAAGATCAAACCTTAAACTTTACCACTCTACTGCTGAAACAAAACAAGCCCAATGTGATCTTTGAATGAGTCACATTGCTGTGTGTGTGTGTGGGCAGTGTCTCACGACTTTGTATTGCCGGCGTTCATGTTGTCTAGCAGCTGACACGGTATGCATGTTATCACATCACAACATGTAAGCTCCAAAACAAAATCACTTTTCATGTTGATTTTTTTTTTTTTTTTTTNTTTTTTTTTTTTTTTTTTTTAAAAGAAATGTTTTCCCACTGATGGTGTGTCAAAGGATTTTCCTCAGGTTGTTGCAGTAGCTGAACAAACACCATCTGTAAGTGTGTGTGCTTGTTCGTATGTGCGTTGCAATCCCAGCGGTGCTGCAGGAGTCTCCGTGCGAGCGAGGAAGCAGCTTTTCACTGTTTGGTGTTGATGAAATTGACTTCTAATATTGGAGTGGAGTATGCAGAGATAAAATGGTCCATTGATGGAATTTGGCAGTGGTTGAAGAAATACTCAAATCCTTTACTTAAAGACATCCTTCAGTCAGAAATGAATTTTCTAAAGATGGCAATCTTGATTTAAAAAATCTGAAATATGTATCCTATAAAGGAATATCAACAGGTGCAAGTTAGCCCAGATCCATATATTAATCAATATCTGGATTAAAAATAAAGTATGCTGGATATAGTTTAACAAATAAGGTTAGAAACATGCAACTGCCACCAATGTGTGGTTATGACTCAGCACTGTGCAACAGTTTTCACTTAATTATGGATATACTGCAGATCTAGAAGAAGATGATGTCTAGAAGAAGATGATGTATACCATATATATTTGAGTATAAGCCAAGTTTTTTTTGTTTTTTTTTCCAACCAGACTTCACAAAGCAAATTGGGGGGTCGGCTTATACACGAGAAATTCAAATTTGATCCCAGAGAAGGAAATTTCCAGGGATGGAAATAGTACCCATTACCACTACCCATGGAAAATAGTTTAAATCATACCTTAGAATGAGATATTTCCTGACTAAACATCTTATCAGCACATTTTGCGGCAGCCAGTAAGAGCTCTGTTGTGATTGGTCAGTTACAGTAATCAGCTGCTGAAATAAATCATGTTTACCAGTACCAGTGTTAGAGCCATTTCTTGGTTAATTATCAAATGTTTAAAATATTTGATTTGGGAAAAGTGAAATCAAATAAGTTATTATTTTTTTAATATTTATGCCTCCATGAAGAAGCCAAGGAATGTATTTATAGACGCTCAGCTGGAGGCTGATCAGTCTTTATGAGAAACGGGGCAGCAGTATAGTTTTTAACCTCACCTCACATCATGTGATGTGAGGTGAGGTTAAAATTTTAATTTTGAAAGTAAGTTATGAAAAGAACAAGAACGCAATGTTATCATTGCTGTGTGAATCAGGAAGAAGCAAAGCCCCAATAAAGTGGTGAAGTTTTAAAATAACCGGTATATGGATTATTTTCAGAAAATCAGAGGAATACTATGACAATACCCAGAAAAACAGGTAATTTGCTAAACAAATAAATTGATGGAACAATTGATGGAACTCAGGAGGATGGCTTATATATGGGTTTCTTTAAAAATTTAAATTTATAGGTCAAAATCAGGGGGTTGGCTTATACATGAGATTGGCTTATACTCAAGTATATACATTACTGTAGCTGTTACATTGAATTTAAATGATAAATTGATTTAACACATCTGATTTATTGGTTATAGTAGTGACAGTTTGGATTTATATTGGCAAAAAAATGTGATATCAGAGGACATTTGGGCCCTGGTGGAGGTATGAACTCCAGTTGACACATTTAGGTGGATCATGTACATGTTCATGCATTGATAACTTGACTTCCTGAAAGGAACCAAACTTCAGAATGACTTTTCTTTTATTCTAGTAAAACTGTGACATGCAGAACTACTTAATGAAATGTATTTCTCTTCCACCCCTGTGGAACTCAGCATCTGTGGTAAGTTTTCTCTTGTTCATGAAGTTGAGGTTTTCAGGTTATTTGAGGTAAAATCAAGCCTCTGGCCTCTCTGCTGAGATGTATTAAATTAAAACGCTCCATTCAGGCAGGATTTCTGTGCTGTGATTGTTTCAAACAAGAGATTTTTTCTTTTTCTGATTGGTCACAGAGCTTTTGCCTGTGTTGTGTTGGTAGGTGAGTTTGTCCCTGCAGAGCTCTGAGCCTCGCTGAGCTCCAGGCTTTGTTTGAGCTCGTGCCTCGTTACAGGAGTAGCAGCAGTGATTGTGAGCACCACTGTGATGCTCTCTGACAGGTTTGTGGGGTGGATGATGTGTTATGCAAGCCAGAACCCAGAAGTAAGCTGTTTTTCCCTTTGAAGGACCATACCACCCATTTTGCATGTTTGAGCCTAATATATTCAATTTTTATATATGTAAAAACTGACAATCATTTCCCAAAGGATAAAACAGTATTTCAGCTTTCTTGATATTTTGCAAAATCTCTTAATCTTTCAAAATCAAATATTCAAGCGATACACCCACCTTAAAAATCCATGTTTCTCCTGCTAATAGTTACGCAATCTTATGAAGTCATGGTCACTTAAATTTTTCAATAAACGCAGGTCTTCTTTATATTCCCCGGTGGAGACGTACATTCACTCCACGCTTTTTGTTGCACTTAAACGCTAAAATTACAAAACTTCGAAAAAAAACCTGAATACAGGTCTTGTTCACGATGATAGATTACCTATCCCAAGAAGGGAGAATGTTTCAGATATCAACAAGTTGATTTTAATAGCGTACCAGAATGAACTGAAACCAGTGGTGGTCTGAAATTTTTTTTTAACTCACTGTTCAAGTATGCTTTGGGAAATGATTATCAGTAACCTTACATGTATGAAAATGTAATATATTAGGCTCAAACATGCAAAATAGGTGATATGGTCCTTTAACCCTCAATGAGAGAAAGACTCAATTGTACTGTTCAGCCAGTAAAAAACCAGCATTCATCTGGCTCTAAATGAGCTTTCGAGTGGCCTTTAAGTGGTCTTGAGCCAGTTTTTTAAACCGGTCCTGAACAAGCTTTAAATGGCTTTAAACCAAAAAATAACTCAGCTTTCAATCTGCCACATTCAACTAGTTCAATCAGATCTAAATTTATTTTAAAATGGCATTTAACTGAGCTTCACCAAGCTTTAAATTGGTTTTCAAAAAGCCTTTAACTGGTTCTCAACTCTTGAACCTGGCTTTTAATTGGCTTTGAACCAGCTTTCAAATGGCATTCTACTGGTCCTTTAGCCACTTTTAACTAACAGTCAGTTTGCAAAGGTCGTTACATTATAGTGGCTTTAGAACATGTCTAAACTGTTTGGATTTGTTGAACCAGTCTTCATCTGGCAAAATCTATGCTTCAAGGCTTCAAACTGCATTGCAGAAACATGCAGCTGACAGAATTCAGACTGTGCCTCTCAAATCGGCATGTGTTCTGGCTTTCATGCTGCTGCTGCTTTCATTATGGTTTATTATTTGTTATTTAAACACCTGGAATCACCGAGTGGTAAACCAGCATCCAGAAGGCATCAGGTTGTGAAGCTCTGTTACAGCTTTCATAGCTGTCATGCAACATCACCGTTAACATCTGCTGTGTATGCAGCCCGTCAGCAGCCTTTAGCACAGAGGTAACTTACCTACGCCGAGCCGGAGTGAGGTTTGGGAGGAGAGGTGGAGGCTGGCAGAGGATGAAAGGAAATCTGCTGGGATGGATGGAAAGAGGAAAAAAAGAATTGATGGAGATGAAAGAGTTTGTGGATCCGTTGTACAAATCAGACTCTCACTCGATCGAAATGATGGCAAAGAGGCAAGAAAAGGCGAGAGGAGTAGACGTGGAGATATGCCTGCCCACCAGGCTTTAGAGTGATGTTTAATTTAGCAGCAATCAATTTGGAATCAATTATCAAATCATTTTGTTTATAATTGAGTTATTTATATTTTATTTTCTTACAAGTGGAAAAAAAAAAAAAATCAAAGCCTGAATCCATTCAGCAAAAATTATACAGAAGAGCTTTGCTAATCTTAGATTCTTACCACTAGTGGGGCAAAAAATAAGAAAGTTTGTCCTGCGGAGCGCACTAGATTAAAGGTCATGTTACCAAAATAAAAAGGATTTATTGATTTATCCTTTCTGTGCTGCCCATTTTAGGACATCTCAGATGGAGATTTTTTTTCCCAGTGCATCACTGTAATAAGCTGCAACCTCGCTAATTTCATTGTGAACACACACACACAAACACACTTCCTGGCATCACAGATTCATACAGGCATATGCTCCTTCCACTGTCGTCTCCATCATATGTTGTGTGTCTGGTTCATATGTTGGCTTTCACCTTAAAGGGAAGTCCTTGCTGCACCATTTTTGAAGGCTTCACCCACATAATCATATTTGTGAATGAATCTCTGCACGCAAGCATGCACGAGTGTTGGCATGAGCACGTTTACATTCGCACATGTAATGTTAAAAATGTGACTGTAAAGGTGGCAGGTCACATGGATGGAATCAGCTGGTGATGATGATGAATGGCAGAGGAGACTCCATTCCTCCCTCCATCCCATCACCTCCTCTCTCTCACCTCTTCCCCCGTCAGGCTTCCTGTGAGCCAAACGTGAGCTGAATGAAGAAGACATGTTACACTGTCACGGGAGGGATTCCTGCACGTCCATCTATGGAGGCGGAAGTCCCCCCCTCCCCTCTTCTTTCCTTCTTTTTTTTCCTTCACTGATCCATGTCTGTGGATTGAGAGGTGCTTGCTCTGTCTCTGCACTGCTGAAAAAAATCTCCCTCTTAACAAGACATTTTTGTCTGTTACTAAGATTCATTGTTTTCCAGTTTGTACAGATTTTCACCTGATTTTTTTTTTTTTTTTTTTTTTTTTTTTTTTTTTCCCCCCCCAAGAAACACATTTTTACCTGGATTTTATTTGTATTTGACTTAGAAGTTGCGTATCAGGCTCTGAGAAGACACTTTTCAGGGAGTTCAAGGTCATCCGGTGGTCAGGACTTTAGGCTTCTGTAACAGAAAATGGTTAGAAAAGTGCAGAGTAGACGAGTGAATGCAAACAAAAGCTGCTACAGTTAAAAAAAAAAAAATACGGAGTCTCCACCTGGATTTTTTTTTTCAAACATAATTTTAATAGTCAAAAATTCTTGATCTGACTTATTCTGTCTCATGATAAAATACTGACAATAGGTGTTCTGAAAGTATGTTACTGTAATGGCAGATTTTCAAGAAAGTTAGAACTTTGGGGCTCAATTACATAAAAAAAAATAGTTGTTCTGAGGTTATGGTGGAGATTTTTTTTTTTTTTTTTTTTTNTCCCCCCCCACACACACACACACACACCCACACACACACATAAACAGTGGATAGTGCTGAATTTCATGTCCTGAGGCCTGATTGTCACACTGACTGAGCAGAACCAATAATGTCCACTTTCCACAATAATAAGAAACAGCAGCGTAAACTCATGGACATAATGTATATCCTACACATTATCACACCCATATAGAATTTAAATTTTAACAGAATCATTCTAACATTCTGTTAGAATGATCTTGTATCTGATGATATATTGGCCATTATTTATTTTTTTTTTTTTACTCAGGTTTTCTGCCAACTTCACATTCACCTGAATGAAAACATGCCTTCTGTTTATCAGTAGAAATTCCACAGAAGTTAATCCAGTGTATATATGATAGAGCGCAGTGTGTGTGTTTGTGCGTTCGTATCAGCACTGTTGGAATGTCGCTTTCCCCTTAATTCTGTAGTGTAATGTAGTCATGAGTTTGTGTTGATCGTTGGTTAAAACGTGAAGTTGATGCCTGTAGAAATCCATCCAGTAAGAAACTCATAGGTCCTAAACTGCCCTGAAAGTGCTGATTTTGATTGGTTCTTTACTTCAATAACATGTGTAACACGTGTGTATATTTTTTAAGGATCGGCAGTGTTGTTGGATAGAAAATAGATTATGATGGTCATGGCAGATTGCTTGTATGAGTCGTGTATACGCTGGCTGGCATACTGTATGTGTATGTGGTGATAAATGGAAGCTCAGTGGTAGGTTATGAAGTGCCAGTGTCATACTGGTAGAACACACACACATGCATGCACACACACATTAAAAGTTGCTGACAGGGGTCACCTTGACTGGCAACGTAGCCCAACACACCTCAGCTCTGCACGAAACATATCCCGTTTCCATGGAAGCCACCCAGAGTAAATGACCTTTCCAGAAAAGCAGATCCACCTGAATAAGACATTAAGATCTGTTTTCTTGAAAAGATTCTAATATTGTTGCGTATGTAGAAAAGTAACACCGAAACATCTCAAAACATCAGCTTTTTTGTTTTGTGAATTTATGAGGTTTAAATGTAATTTTTCTGGATTCTTGTGCAGTTATTGCTTTATTCTGTCTTGTTTTGGGATACTGGTGCTCACTTCTAGAAAATTCCTAAAAAAAAAAATTCCTAAACGGAGATTTGCACTGTTTGTGTGAGTACCTGCAGGTCTTATCTAACCTTCATGTCCCACCAGTTTGCAGTATTTGAAAAGCAGCAGAACAAAAGCTGAACTTTACTTATCAACTCTGAACAGTCACTTACTGTATATTGTGCTGATAGCAGTGAGCTGATGATTTATTTGGGATTTTTTTTTTTTTAAGTTGTGTGTTATAGCCAAGAAACATTAATGACTTTTGCACTTTTCAGGGCCTCAGGAACTTTTGTTTGTACGAGTTCCTGAACTATTTCTTAGCTACACTCTGATGATTCGGGGTGATAGGTGGAGCTTGCAAAGATCCTATCGATGTTTAAGCTTGTTTGAACGATTTTTTAAATCTCTCTTTGCCAAGAGTTAGTCTGTCTGTCTATCTCCTTCCCTGGTTGATTGCCAGGTCGCTGGACTGGGTTGCCAGGCCCTTGGTCTGGGTTTCTAGGTCCCTGGACTGGTTGCCAGATCCTTGTAGTGAGTTAATGTGTTTGGCAGTGCTAGGCTCAGCAGGTTGTAATGACTTGGCTTTACAGTCATTGACGCCCCAACATGATATGAACCTGCTGCTGTTTATGTAGGCTCTGACTCACCATACACACACTCACACACACACACAGCAGAGCCGGCTAGGTCACAGTATTCTCTAGCGTCTCTTTGTTTTCTGGTCTAATCCTTCAAGCATCTCATTGGTGATACAAATTATCACCAAATGTGAAATGTGTTTCTTATACTAAGAAACTCACAAGTCGGCTGATATGTGTGTGTTTAATTTTTGTTTTTTTTCATTTGGCCACTCGTGTATGACATGTTTTGCCATGACCTGAAGAAGTTACAATTTCAACTTCATTTCACACCTTGTATGACCTCTGGCTCTCTGTCCTGCGTCAGTCCTGTGCAGTGGGACACGCTGTCCACACATTGCCATGTTGGTCTGATGGATCTATTAACCTCAGCGCTGAGCTGCTACTTCTCCGTCTCCCTCTCCTCATATCAGCGTCTGTTATGGCCAGGCTGACACTTAAAATGAAACAACGCTGAATTTTACCTGTGCTAAGGGAAATTTACCATCTCTCACGACCGCTCATTACAGATTAATTCATAAACAATAAGAATAAACTGAAACACGCTTCTTTTCTCAGCATGAGAACTGGGACCATCCAGCACATTTAGATGCTTCAGAGAAGCTTTTGCAGTCCACAAACACTTTTCTAATAAACATCATCACCACATTTGTCCATTAGAGCTTGTGTTTAATTAATGAGGCCAGCGTGTCTCTCAGCACTCACAGATGAGAACACTAATCACACCTCTTCAGACTAATCTAACCCCTCTGACTTTAATCAATTAAGATCTTTAATTGTGGGTATATAAATTCCACTGTAGGTGATGAAGATTAATGCACTCAAGATCTGCTTCCAGTCAAATAAATATCATGTAAACTGGACATAATTTCAAGATTTCCATATTCTTATTTTCATTTAGGGCCTATTTCAAAACCTTTGCAATACTTTAATGTGCAAAAAAAAAAACACAATCCACTTCTACGCTCCCTCGCACACTCGGATGGTTTCACAGTGAACTTCTGCCGTGTTAACCAGTTGAAACTTCGCCTTGGGTGAGACTAGAGCGGCTTGTTTTCTCTTCGTTTCACGTGTGAATAAATATTTCAGATAGCCAACATACCAACAACATGACAGCAGGAAGTAGATGTGCTCTGTGTTCTATCCTAAACATCCTGTGTGCGCACCTGTGTGTGAGCGTGCGTGTCAGAAACGTGGATGTTCATGTGCTTCTAACCCCCCATTATATTGAAAATCCTGCACAGGAGCTTCCTTCATCTTCTCATTTGGCTTTGATTCATCGACTGGTTAATTATACATTTATCTCACATTGATGTAATGCTACAATTACACCTCCAGGTACAAGTGACCCAAATTAGATTTTTGTGTTTTCCTCTCATGTGTCGCATATCAGATGGCTTGTATAATTATTCTCATTAGGGTCTGTTGCGTTTTTTTTGCCTGCATGAAACCTTTGCTTGTGCAGTAACATCAGGTGAAAATGAACAGGGATTTTGATGAATACATGTGACAAGAAAAGTTTTGGACACATAAAGACTTCACAGAAAGACCCGTGCAGCTTATAGAGAATATAAAAAAAAAAAACACTACAGTATCTGATGTTGCAGTAATAATCAGCATATAATCAAACACATGATCAGAAAGAGGTTTATGGTACTTCTGGAGAAAAAAACAAACCTATTTATACCTAGACTCCACCCCTCCTCCCCTCTCTCTCTCCATCTCTGGGTGGTGTTTTCTGTTACACAAAGCATCTCTGCTGAACAAACTGAGTGGAGTGGAAGAGCTCCAACAGCCGTAATCACCCGAACACATCACAGCCTGGAAGAAAAGGGACATCAACAAAAGAATAAATTTAGAAAATGGAGAGCAGTGTTTTCCTCTGCTCTGCACTACAAAGCACTGCAGCTCCCCTAAATCTGTCATTTTTAATAAAAGAAATCATCTGGAAAATCTATAATCAATCAATAACTTATGGTAATTCTGAATTTGCATAATGATAGAAAATTTGAGCAAATGTGCCGTGTTTTACCTGCACCATGTCTAGGAATTTAACTGGAATGAAACATCTCAACAACTAGTGGCTCGAACTGTCATAAAAAATATTCAAGGTCCCCAGAGAATCAATTTGAATCTTCATTGATCTGCTGACTCTTCATCGCCACCAGCTGGTCAGAATTTATACCAAGGACACTTCAGTCCTTGACAAAAATCAAAAACTAATCAACTTCCTGTCACACTCAGCCGTGAGTTTAGCTAAATGCTAATCTAGTATACTACAGTAGTTTAGCATGTCACATACTAGCTAGGTAGGACTGAAAGCTAGCATGCTAAAACTGGAAAAAAAAAAATCCTGTCCTGCATTTTTACGGAATTCCTTAAAACATTTCTGGATCTGTAACAAAAATTGATTAGCTGTTGTGTTTTTTTTTTTTTNGTGTTTTTTTTTTTTTGGTCTGTAATGTAACATTTCACCAAATTTAATGGACATAAGTAGATTTTGAGATATTCTGCAACAAAAGAACAGAAAGACAAGACAGACAAAAGACATCCTGCATGAGGATTAGAGGAGTCAACAGGACAGGACTGGGGGGTGTGTGTGTCTGTGTACATAGGACTGTAGGTGTGTACACGTGTCTAATTGTGTATTTTAGTGTGTGTGTGAGTGGTGTTACATAATGACCGTCAGACAGGTCTGTCTTCATCTGTCACATTTCACATTTTACTGCTAACAGAATACTGTTTCACATGATCGTCACACACACACACACGAGAAGATCTGCATACAGCAAACAAAGCAGTTTAGTTATAGATCGAGCTGATTGGGAGGTGTGAACATCTACTTTCTTTCTTTCTTTCTTTCTTTCAGCAGTATTTTTCCACTGTCGCATGGCCACTTTTACTTACAGTATTTCTTCCCTTGCTCAGGATTGAATAATTGAGACTCTTCTGGGAATCTTACTGCTGATTGGTTCTCATCTCATCAATTATATAATATTAAAACAGTCATTCTGCAACTGTCAGTCATCCTCTGCAGCAGAATTCTGGACTTTTCCTTATCACAGTGTGGGTTTAGGGATATTTTAATAGGCTCATTCACATGGCTGGTCCCAGTTTAATCAGCTGAGCTTGTTCATTTAGCAGAAGTGATGAAGGCAGATTATCATTCCAGTGAATGAAAGACAACATTTGAGTGGGTTGCATGGGGAATGAGTGGGATTACTGTGCAAAAACAGTACTTTGTCTTATTTTTCAGTCGTGTTCGTTTAATTAAAATTACTCTCACCAATTAATCATCCAAAGGATTCAGATTCTGACCTCTTATGTAGTCAAATAGAAATAGATTTATGTCTGGAATTTTACTAACAAAAAATCTGCTCTGTGTATAAAACCTAAAAATACACAACTGCCAGCCCATTGAGATTATTTCAGTCTGTTTCCAATACGTCTCAACTTGTTTCAGGAAGTTTCTCCAAATGAGTGTGAGAATCTTAAAGTAAGACAAAATCACTGCACAACAAGCAAGAATGTAACGCTTGATTGTAGATTTTCATGAAACATATTTTTTTGTTCTGTAAACAACACTAGTCTTAATTCTTTAAAAAAAAGGTAGTTCTTGAGTATTCTTCATGTGATTTGTGAAAGCTCTCCCACATTTGACTAAAGGAAGTTCTTGATTTTTGTTTTGAAACTACAAAATTCAGAGAGATCTGGAAAATTGGCACAAAATGTGAAGCAAAATCCAGAAAAATGTAGATTCTAGAAAGTTGTTTGACACTAATGTGATTGAGCCCTTCTCATTCACTTTATAAACAACAGGCTTGGCAGAAATATCATTTTCACAAGTCAAAATTTGTCATCCTGTCTAATATGTGTTTTAATTGAGGTTTTCGGTAACTAACAAAAGCCAAATCAAATGAAAAATAGAGACTCCAGAAGGTTAAAAGGCAAAACTTTATAACACATTTTTTAGCTTTCATAACCCCTTTAATATCTATATGTCAAATAGAAGCATGATAACAAAAAATAGAATATTACCTTTTGCTTTGCTGAACCAGTGATGCAGATACAACAGTGATAACATCGTCTGTTTCCTGATCTAAGTCTGATTGGGTCTCTTTGACCCAACGCAATGATATGGTGCTGTTAAAAATCCATTATGCAGTGTCCGTGTCACCGTGGTAACCTTTTTAAAGAGTTGGCGATCTTGTAGGAGATGGTGAATGTCGCGGCATAGCTAATCTCTAAATAATCTCACATCCAGCATGAAGCACATCACTGATCCTAGAGGGCAGATATGAATATTATCCAAATTATTCTAAAGGCCACTGCGGAATTAACATTTAAAGGAGAAGTTTAATTACAAGTTGGTTTCAGTTCATCGCAATACAGATGAAAGAATTTATTTTTTATAAACAGGAGAGTTGAGAGTTTCTTTACCTATGATGACAGTTTCAAAGCATCAGCTTCACCTGTTGATCTGTTTAAAGGACCATACCAACCATTTTGATGTTTGAGCCTAATATATAATTTTCATACAGGTAACGTTACTGACAATCATTTCCAAAAGCATACTACTGGAACAGTGAATTAAAAAAAAAAAAAAAATTNTAAAAAAAAAAAAAAAATTCTACCTTCCAGACCTCCATTGGTTTCAGTTCATTCTGGTACACTATTAAAATCGACTTGTTGATACTTGAAACGTTGTTGGGATAGGTAATCCATCATTGTGAACAAGATGCATATTCAGGTTTTTTTTTTTTTGAAGTTATGTAATTTTTAGCGTTTAAGCACAGTAAAAAGCGTGGAATGATCTGAAAATGCTTCCTGTTGTCAGTTCTTCACTACAGCACTTGAATGCACCACTAGGAAGCATTTTCAGATTACTCCGTGCTTTGTGTTACGCTTAAACGCTAAAATTACATAACTTCTAAAAAAAACCTGAATACATGTCTTGTTGGTGATGATGGATTACCTATCCCAAGAACGTTTCAAGTATCAACAAGTTGATTTTAATAGCGTACCAGAATGAACTGAAACCAATGGCGGTCTGGAAGGTAGGAAAAAATTTTTTTTTTAAATTCACCATTCCAGTAGTATGCTTTGGGGAATGATTGTCAGTAACATTAAGTGTATGAAAATTGAATATATTAGGCTCAAACATGCAAAATGGTCGGTATGGTCCTTTAACGGAAAATTGCAAAGGGGACATATTCTGCTGTTATTTAATGTTTTTAAGATGTTGTCTAGCAGAGTATTTGTGTTGAACATTGTTAAAATGTTAAAACTTGAGGTCGACGACGATAGAAATGCATCCAGTAAGACACACCCAAACGTCCCAAACTGACTGGAAAGTTTGTTTTTGATTGGTCCTTTATTTCTGCAACATGTTGATGCCAAAATGTACTGAATTTACCTGGTGAGACACACCCACTCATCCATGTAGATAATGAGCTGGTGTTTGCCAGCATCTACCATGTTGCATTTATTGTCAGATCAGACCTGACACAGCTGGCCAATCAGAACACAGCTAGCTTTCTGGAAGGGGGTCTTAAAGAGACAGTACTTAAAGTGCCCTGTTTTCACTCAGTGTGCATAGATGTGCTGCTGCAAAGGGAGAGTAGAAAGGGATTTAGTGGTTTTTCATTCAAGACATGCAAAAGGTTTTAAAATAGACTCTAAATGAAAAATAAGAATATAGAAATGTGGATAATGTCATTGAATGCAGAACTTGCAGCATTTTACCAGTGTGTGATATTACTGTTTTTACTGAAGCTAAAGATTCTTCCACTGCTCCTCTACACGGAGCTTTTTTTCACTGCTGTGTAAAGCTTTTTTTCCCCTCTTTTCAGTCACTTGGCTGTCAGCCTAATTAGTTTTTGTGCTTCTTCTTTTACTTGCTGTATTTATTTATTTATTTGTTTGGTGTGGTGGTGAAGTTTGTGTAGCAAGGTGACTGTGGTGAGTCAGCCAGCGGGCATTAGCAGGCGTCCCTCATCCCAAGCTGGCAGAAATAGATGTGCCTGTCAAATGCTCCTCCTCTCCCTCCTCCTCATGTTCCTCTCCTCTCTGTGTCCTCCTTCTCTTCTTCTTTTTGTATTCTAAGGGATATATAAATCCCTCACCCTCTTGAGCCCCTTTTAAACATTCACTTCAACTTATTGTCATCACACATCAAAAATCATAAAGGAACATCTTTTTTATTTATTTTTTTTTTATTTATTTTTTTTTTGCCATTTACTGCAGCACGCATGTTGTTTTCTGGTCAGCGTGGGCCTGCTAGCATCGACTTGTAGTCTTGTTAAGTTGCAAAGAAGGTTGAAAAAAAGAGAGAGAGAGTTCCTGGTTTTTAAATTGAAAGTTTACTGGAGGAAACAAAAGGAAAAGGGCAGCCTGGACTGAGGGGGAGGAAGAGAGAGAGAGAGAGGTGAGCGAGAGAAGGATGGATGACGAAACAACCCGTTATACGCTCCACTTTGACTTTTTTCCTTCTCTTTTAATGAGGTCTTAGTCCTCTGCTTATTGTGTGTGCAAGATATCGACACACACTCTCTGTGTACTGACACACATACACAAAGCTCAGACATTCACTCCAGTAGTGATGAAGTGTGTGTGTGTGTGTGTTGGAAGTAGACAGGTGAGTTCATGTACATGTTCGTGACCAGGAGGTAAAACTGCATTTTTTTTTTTTTTTTTTTTTTATGGATCAATACTTGGCCATTTGTCATGAGGCAGAGTGACATTTTGTTTTATATACAAAGGTGTGTGTGTGTATCTGTGTTGAGATTTCCTCTCCGGACCTGGTTGAATCTGGATGCTGGTGTCCATCTTTCTGCAGCTTGCCGCGTCTCTCGTTCCCCTTTCCAATAATTCAGCGCTGCTTTTCTTGTTTGAGCCCGCGGTCTCTGATAATAACTCGGACATGAATTTAGCTTCTTTGCGCCTCTCACAATTGCGTTCCAGCCACAGATATAAACCATAAAAAATACATAGCCATGGGTCTGGTGACTCAGCCATCAAAGGACCATACCGGTGGTTTTGCACATTTGAGGCCAATATATACAACCTACATACACATTAGATTACTCCAAAATACTACTGGAGCAGTAAATATTTGAATTGTTTTTCTATCTTCCATTCCAGTTTATTCCAGTACGCTATTCAAATCAACTTGTATAAACTTGAAACGTTCTCGAGATAGGTAATCCATCACAATGAACATGATGTCTATTAGATTTTTTTGTTGTAGTAACTTTATTTAGCGGATCCAACACAGAACTACATGGAAAAGATGTATGTTTCCACCAGGGAATATAGTCCCAGGAGAAGACAGCTTTTACCAAGAAATTAAAAATGACCGCCCCTTCTACAACTGGACGTATGTGTTACTGTTAGCAGGTGAAACATTGAATTTTAAGGTGGGTGTATCACCTGAACATTTGATTTTGAAAGATTAGGGGATTTGACAAAATAACAGGTAAATGAAGCTACAGTTTTATGTTTTGGAAAGTGGTTGTCAGTATCATAATATGCATGCAGGTGGTATTTATTGGGCTTAACCATGCAAAATCACCAGTATTGTCCTTTAAAGGCTTCTGCAGCCTGTACGATTTTGGGCTGTCACAGATGAAAGTTAGCAATTTCACGAGAATTGTGATGAAAGCGTGGGTCGTCGATCCAAATCAGTGCTCCTGTCTGTATGAGACTTGGCACGCCTGCTTCTGTCCTGTCAGAAAATAATTAGCAGGATCAGCGTGTCACAGGTCAGAGAGAGGTGGGGGGGCGGAGGAGAGACGCCACGGTCCAGATCTGCTGCTGAGAAATACGATTCAGCAGCCAAAATCTGATTTTATTTTAATTACAATAGCAGGGGAGGTGAGATGAAGTGGTGACCCCCCCACATTTCCACCACCATGTCCACATCTCCACATATATCAGAGAATATATGGAGAAGCTAGTAGCCAGTATGGTCTCTTCACATATATCAGTATTAGTGTACTGTACATGTATAAGTTTAACACACTTGTGTTGTATTTGTGTCTTAAATTTTTAGGTTTTACTTTTCCATTCTTGGAGAAATTTCCAGCTGATTTTGTACTCGTTTCTAATATTCAAAAGAAAAAAATGTTTTACTTACATTTTAAGTAAAAAAAAAAAAAAAAAANAAAAAAAAAAAAAAAAAAACAGCAATAATGATATGTCACTAGGAAACCTCTTGTCCTAATACATGTTTGTCACAACACTTTAATAATCAGTATTGACATCATCAACTGAGGGACTTGAAAAATCTGTGACTCTCTCTCTCTCTCTCTCTCTCTCTCTCGTTCTAATTTTCTCTGTTTCACTCTTATTTCATTCCTCCAGCTCTCGTCATGAGCTAGAAATGAATCCCTGCTGTACTGCTTTTTCTCCTGGTTGGCTTAGCTGACTGCTGTGTGTGTGTGTGTGTGCGTGCGTGCGTGCGTGTGTCCTACTAACAGTATCGTGCTAGCATTGTAGCTCACGTCAGTATCTTTTCTCCTACTTGCGTTCACTAACCATTCGTTGTGTTTCCCCCTCCTTTTTTCAGTCCATCATGGAGCAGTTCAACCCGTGCCTGAGGAACTTCATCGCCATGGGGAAAAGCTACGAGAAGGCACTCACCAGTGAGTACCCCAGTCATTTCTTTTCTTTTTTTCCTTTCTTTCTTCATCCTTACTTCATCCCTTCTCCTTCTCCTCTCTGTTCAGTATTCCAGGCAGATGGCTAACACTCAGCCTGAAGCTTGGTTCTGTTGGACATCTGCTTGATTTATCTGAAGTGGAGATGAGTTATGATGATGATGATGATGATGACATGCAGGACTTTGTAGTGTTGTTGATGTCTGCATGTGTCCAGTGCTCAAACCTCACATCCTGAGAGGCTTTGAACTGGTTATTCATATTCCCATGATTATAAGTTGTTTTCTGTGCAGGTGATTCTCTTTGGTTTTAACTGCTAAATCACTCAAATCAAAGACACACCTGTGCAGATGGCGATCAGAAACCTGGATCAGGTGTTTGCACACCCCAGTTTCCTGGTTTCTCCACACGCCTGTTTGGATTTTATTCATAAGGACCTAGATTCTCATGTGTGTGTAAACAAACTGACAGCAGCAAAACCTTCCTACAAAGTCATCAAAGATGCTGTCCAAAAAAAATTTATCTGAATTTTCACTGAATCCCTTCAAATGTTGATGAGATGCTTGTCAGAGATTAATCTCTGTTCTGTGTCAGGTGGGGTTGCTGTCCTGTGATTGTTTCTGTGTGATGACGTCCATGTCAACGTGTCTTCCTCTCCTCGCTCCAGCATCAGCTCATCAGTCTTACATGTCCACGTCCTTTACTTTGCTTTCTGTGACCAGATGGTGACCTGCACAGGTCTGTTGTACGGTTCTGCGTGTGTGTGTGTGTGTGCGTGCAAGGGAAAGACTGAGGTGTATGTGATGTGCAGCGATGGCTCAAGGTTAAAGACAAACGGGAGGTTTGGGAAAGCTAAGTGGAACATAAGCCAATAGGAAGTAGAGCAGGAGGAGCAGAGAAAATAACAGGGGCCCCACAGGGCCGAGAAAAAGAGAACGGATGGAGCTGTTATCCAGGACGAGAGAGAGAGAGAAAAAAAAAAAAGCTAAGTGTAAACAGGCAGGAAAGTTGAATATGTAACATAAAAGGAAATATACAACGTTATAACTTTTTGTTTTATTTTCTCTATATTTTATTGTATTTGTCTTTTTTATATTTTTAATCATTTAATTTGTTTAGGATTTTTAATTTAATTTTTTTATTGTATTATTTTCTTAAACATATTTTATTGTTTTTATTACACCTTCTCTTTATTATTTTTGAATTTTATTTTATTTTTTGTAATTTTTTTCTTTCAGTTTTTACCTCTTTTAACTGAAAACCAGCAGACATTGCTAAAAAAATAATTAAAAAATAAATAAATATATTATCTTGAAGATTATAGTGTTGTAGCAGCCACCAGCCTACTTATAAATCAGCGTTTCATGGATTTGAGTAGAGTTGCCCAGTGAGAGTAGTTGCTGTTGTGCTCTTAGCGTTGCCATGTTGGTGTTTTTTGTTAAGATGATCCTCCAGGCTCATACAGAGATAAGAAAATGTGTTCGTCTCACTTTCACTGTACTGGGAGGAGTCGATACTCAGGTTCTCTGATCAAACAATACATTATTTTATTATTAAAATAAGACTAGAAATATATTTTCAGCAGAAGATGCCCACAATACCACTGACAATGAATTCATGATAAATTTTTTTTTTAACATATCGGATATCAAGCTAGTAATATTAAAAGTCTGGATTTGTATAAAAAAAACCTATCAGAGAATTGTTGGGCCTTGGGGGAGGTATGAGCTTCCTGGGCAACCTCTAGTTTTCTTTTGTACACCACTCTGCTTCTGATTGATTTCCAGACACTTCTTCGTATCCATATGAGCAGTGAATACACTTTCCAGACAGAAAAATAAAAAAATGTGAAGCTATCCTGGAAGTTGCTGAGGCGCCTGTTGCTATAACTGTTGAGAATGGTGCCCAAAGTTATGAAATTAAAATATAGCTTCACATTTCCTTTTAATTTTGGTCTCAGATATAATACAGATGCAGATACCATGAGGTTTAGCTGTGCACAGTGTTCAGTAGGATCCTCCTTGTGTTGATCTTAATGCAGGGAAGACTCGGCAGCCCATGAGGCCAATAAAAGAGGCCTCAGTGTTGTCTGATAGATAAAGCTAAAAATAGCCCTGCGACTCCCAGAGTGGGGATTACACTTCATCAATGCCAGGCAGCGGCACACAGGAAGGCACAGGAGTTTTTCAGAGTAGAGCAGCGCAGAATAAGGCTGGGCACCCAATGAGCATTTAGTGGATACAGTATAAGCCACTCCAGCCTGTTTTTGAGTGAGCTGGGGTGGCTCGTTTCAAAGGGAGTACATCCCTGGAGAGTTTTGAGAACTGGCTGATGCAGCGAGGAAGCTTATTTGGTCTTTTTTTTTTTTTTTTNTTTTTTTTTTTTTTTGTGAGGACTCTGTGTTTGTTTGAGTCTAAAAGCATTCTGGCTTTTGATGGGATTGGATGTGTGCTGTGTGACTTGGGATGTGGTGCTCAGCCAGAATTCAGTTTTATTAAAATCGTGGTGCAGCACTATAGCAGACAGGTATTTTTTTGCCACTGTGATTAAGAAAGCTGCACGGCTGGAAAGTAGGCTAGCCAAATGCCACTCAACCCCCACAGG
Organism: Lucifuga dentata; assembly: GCA_014773175.1. Lineage (NCBI taxonomy): Eukaryota > Metazoa > Chordata > Actinopteri > Ophidiiformes > Bythitidae > Lucifuga > Lucifuga dentata. Next base: position 39,411 of record VXCM01000473.1, on the reverse strand, counting down.
ACTGAATTGTTTTGTGGGTGGTGGGGTGGCAAACCTCTCACCAAAGAGAGGCTACATGTGAGAGAAAAGTGTGAGATCTGAGGATTTAAATTCATTTTGCAGAGGGCTTGATGGATAAAGAACAGGAGACATAAAACGGAGAAAATATTTTAATCTGTTACTGAAACACTGTTATTCAAATAGTCAGTCATTAATTTGAAAATTGATGAAATGAATACTGTGACATCCTGTGTTCCTTTGAGGCATTGGTTTTGCAGTGCCTCAATAACGTATTCTACGAGTTTGCAAGATGCAATACCAACAAAAATTGTGGGGGCAGTAATGTAAAGTTTTGTCACATCAACCAGAACAATGGCTGAATGTTTCATGGGAAAGCTGATCGAGTTTGGCAGAAACCTCACATCTTTGTTGTTGCTGCCACTGTTTCTCAAGTAAAAAACTTGATCTCCTCGGTTGTTGCCATCTTTGTTCACACTGAGCAAAAGAAGTATTTTTTTTTTTAATGTTTCCTGGTGACAACCATGAGTGATTTATGTTTTGGCCCTTACATAGCACCCTAATGTTGTCTAGATTGACATAATATATGCAAGTGAGTATTTGAGGAACACTGCTTATGTTACAATATATTTGTTCTTAAAATCAAGTAGAATCCTATTGTCATATCCAACATTTTAGCTGTATATGAACATAATTTATGGCTGAGCTGGGTTTGACTTCTTTCTTGGTTATATGTAATTGTAACTGACACTTAAGGATGACTGACATGTCTCACTCCTCCTCGTCTCTGCTCTGTGTCTGTTATATCAGTGTAGACTCTCCGCCTCCTCCTCCCTCTGTGTCACATTTCCACTTTCCCACTGATAGACATTAAAACTTTCACATTTCCTCCAGGTAATCCTGCCGTACCTGGCTCTGCTGCTGCTGGCTCTGCTAAATTAGCCCATCCATCCATGCTCAGCCAGCTGGACAGCTCTGGAGGCTTAACCACACATCCTGTCCGCCACCTCCCCCCTCCACCTCCACACACTCCACACCTGGGCTTAACTCAAGCCAGACTTAGGGAAAAAAAGCCAGAAGAGGGTGTCAGCTGGTCTCACTCTCTCTTTCTGTACACTTGCAGATTAGTTTGCTGGGCAGAATGGTGAGATTTATCCCACAAAACAAGATTTTTAGCTTTATGTTGCAGCCCACTCGTAGCTAAAAATCTTGTGAAGGTTAAAAACAGTGGTTACGTGAAATATCTCTACAGCTTTTGGTTGGCTTGTCATGGCCTTATAGAGACACTCATGGTCCAAAATTTACACTTGTGTAATAGATACAGCAACAAGATACCTCAGATAATGACTCTGTACCACCAGCCTCAGCTACACTTTGAGCTTAACTCTGAGATTAACTTTTTTTTGATAAAGATAGCAGACCAAATATTAGTTTGATTTGACTGCGAGTGTGTCGGTCTCAGGCTGCTAACACACAGTAAAATAGCTATGTTGCTCAAACCAGATCAACTTTGACCCCTATGCAGGTCAAAGTATTCAAACAAGCAACCACTGAGAGAATAACTACATTAGTGATGTAGGCAGAAGAGACAGAACGATGGAGGGAAAAGCTTAGAAGCAGTACTGAGCAACGTCCAGAATTATACAACACAAATTCAAGATCGTACCATGATCTGGGCAGAAAGGTAATTTCATGGCGAAAGAGGACTTACCGTTTAGTAAACTGACATATAGTCTCGCATTTTGAAATGTGAGGTTAGTTCTGTCAAAAGCTAAGGGTGCAGAGCCTCAGGAGTGCAGGTAATGAGGTGGAGTGCAAATCGCTTATCACAGCACAATTTTACTGCTGATTGTGTGCTAGCAACCTTAATGAGGAAACAGGCTGAGTGGTCACTCCGTCTCCATACTCAGGCATAAGAGCGGTTTTCACTCAGCGTCTCAGCGTGCTTCACTCAAACACTAGTAGATGTCAACTCAAATTCAGAATACATTTCCATTCTTTTCTTTTGAAGATATAAACACTTTGTCACTCTTTTCCCACTTGGGCGTTCTGCATGAGCAACCTCTGGCAGTTCAGAGCACAAACGCCTATCAACATGTCTGCCCTCCGATATACTCAGCCTCATCCATATGTATCTCCCTGCTGGACACATTCTCCCTGTCATAATGATTGTCACTCCCTGTGTAGCTAACCTCTGACCTGATTTAATTGACATTCACTGCTGCTGTGGCAGATCTGTTCTGGTAGAGTTCAGCTTGTCCCTGTTTGATTCCTGAGTCACCATTAAGACTCAGCCAGCGTCCTTCCCTGCATGATGAGAGACAGCAGAATAATTCCTCCCATATTTTGAACAGCAGAGGAGTTTTTGAGATGGTGCTGTTTGGAATTTTTATACCAAATTAGCTTGATTCCTTTGAAGAGCTTTCTTTTTACCCAAGGAGCTTCAACTCAGGGGTCATACGGTCGATAATGGCAGGCTGTATCAGCTACCATTGGTGGGCAGAAATAAAGTTCTTGGTGATGCTACTATAATAGATTATCAAACTGTGGGGCATCTAGTTTCTTGCAAAAATTTGTAGAACATATTGCATAATTTGCTGCAGAAATAGACTAAATTACATTCCTACCAATTAATATCAGATTTATGGATATCAGCAATTACAAGGGTCATCATTAAGAGCGGACAGGTGATCAACAAGTAGAAGATGGCCACATTTATTAACGGATTAATGAGAAAATGATGATGTAGCTGTTGTTTTTGTGGCTAATGGTGGATTGCCTCCGTCCATCAGTATGGTACATGGTGCCGGATGGTGATAATGTTGATGATGCAGAACCTCATCCAGCTTCTCTCTTCTTGTAAGCACCTTCAGACACCTTTGTAGCGCCTCCTCTTTTCCTGCCTAGTCTCCATTTTAGCCTCTCGCTTTTTGTTGTTTCCCATGCCCAGCCTGTGGGGGCCATAGGGGAGGGTTGCTGAGCTGAAGAAGTCACCATTTCAACTCCGCACCCTTGATCTGATGCCCAATGCTTCCATGTTTCCAGGTGTCACATATGCTGCAAAGGGCTACTTCGACGCACTGGTGCGGATGGGCGAGATGGCCAGCGAAAGTCAAGGCTCTAAGGATCTTGGTGAGTCCTGGTAGTGACTGTAGCGCCCCTGGTGGGATGGAGGGTGGTTGCACATGCAGGTGGTGGATGGGGGTGTGAGCAGAAGCAGCTGACGACCAACCGTGAAACTGGACATACGCATTCAACAATCACCACACATTATAGAGCTGAGTGATGTTTGATTAAATTGTTGATTGATTGTCATGTGACAGACGTGCAGGACGTTGTGATGGGAAAAAGTGTTTGGCATTGGCTGTAGAGATGTGACTGCCCCCTGCTGGATTTTAAGAGAAGTGCAGCTGGATTTATCAGTGTCTGCTCCACATAAAGCTCTGGCATATTCTGAGAAATTCTTTGAATGCTAAAAAATCTGTATAAATTCAACATTGTACTTTGATAAAGTCACAGAAAACAAGTTATTCTCACAACTGTCAAATATTTTATCAGATAGCCTGTGTGTTAATCACTATATTGCTATTTGTATCATATTTTGATATCACTCAGCTCTATAATCCAATGGATCCAGCTCTGCAAACCAGCTGTTTCACCCACATGGCATCACTCTGGCTTATTTACAATGTCATTTTTCTTAGACAAATAATGTCGATTTGGGAATAACTAATTCCAAATATTTGTCACAGCAGTTCCTATTTTGTTTATCTCTTGCTTCCCTCACATTCAAAAGACTATAAATGCCCCCAGTCGTTTTTATTTTCTACCACTGTGAGCAAATAATTTGATATATTTGATATTCACAGTGGCACGCATGGTGAGGCAGATTTTCTCTCCATTCATAATAAGCCCACAATTTACTGTGCTAATGAGAAATCTTTCAAATGGTATTTTCAGCAGGATGTAATGGGAAAGTTCTCCCAAATCCCTCTGGTAAAGAACATTTTTCACACAGCGTGTTGTCTGGTTTCCTTTGGCTCAGCCCTGGTTCTGCTCATTATAGACTTATGTTAGTGATAATGTGCATAGGTGAACTGAAGGTACAATCATGGCAGATAATATTTAAGGTATATAAGAGTAATTAGTTTGACATGAGACAGGCGTCCGTGTTGATGCTCTATAGTTGCAGACTCAAATGTGACGAGTCTGCGTGGATCAGTGCTTTCTCTCGTTCCTATACTATATGACTCAGATAGTGGGCGTGGATTGGGGTGATGGTGAGAAGGGGTGGTGAAGCGGGGATATCCAAGGTGAGGGATTTGCAGATATTAAAGCTTTTTTGTGCATTTATTATTCATGGGGAGACCTTTGCAGTCTTCCCTCACACCTCTTCTGGAGCTTCATCATTTCATTTGTTTTTGCTCCCCGCCTCGTTGTGAATACATATTCAGTTGAGTTTGTGTGCCCACTCTGATTTTGAATGGTGAAAAACCCCCATTACCATCTTGCCGTTCAGCTTCGACTCCTTAATTCCCACCGTGAACTCATTCAACTCACTCAGTATTAACGTCACATATGCTTATGGCTGAGGGATTCCTCTACAAGGTTGTCATGCTTGCGTCTGCAGGTTTAATTAATGTACAAGCCTGTACCATCATCTTAAATGTGCCATTATCAAGAAGAACATCAGAATGTAACAGTATGATGCACATGTACACGATGCATGTCATTCATCAATCCATCCCCATATCCATGTCTGTTAGAAGGATATTAAAAAGTGAAACGAGATTTCAGTAAAAATTTGAATTTGAGTTTTGGTGTCAAAACTAGATCCACCAAAACCATCAGTGATCATTTTATATTTTGGTTCATAACTCATGAACTCAAATTCTTGTCTCTTGGATTCCTTCGCTCAAGATGAATCTATCAGTAAGATTAGATGAAATAATACTCAAATCAACTCTGTGAATCAGCAGTTTGAGAACATTTTGCTTTTAGGTGGTTTTAATTTAAATGACTCAGTTTATAATTTTGACATAAGTGTAAGTTTTGCACGATTCATCCTTGTACAAAGTCCTAAAATTCTCAACCAGGATTTCGGTATTCTCCAAAACGTATGGCCACTATCAGCCAATCAGCACGACTGTCTGTCATTGTGTGGATTTTGATCCAGATCCAAATGCAGATATTACATTTTAAAAAATATTTTCTGTTATTAAAGCAAGACATTTTGAGGATTGTGCAGCTTTGGTGGACATTTGAGCTCTCAGTGATTTCCAGCTCCCAGTGTGTTTTCTGTCTTGTTGGAATGGCTTTCTGTGATGTGGGTCCTCTGTCTGTATGTGTGGTGGGATCGCCTGTTACGTGTTTTTTTTTTTTTTTTTTTTTTTTTTTTTTTGGTGACCTAGTATGACTCAGCAGCCCCCCTTCAGCAAAATGACAGGCTGAGCAGGCCAGATTGATGCTGTCTTCATATGTCAGCATTACTCAGGGTTGCTCCCGTTTCCTGTCTCCTGTCTGTGGAGACTGAAGCAGGAAAGCTCTGACAGCGTTTATTCTTTGTGGACGTTTTAGCATATTCCATTACTTGTGTTGAGTGAGCCTCACACGGCTGCAATAAATTACTCGACATAAATTCAACAAAGTGAGAAACTGAATGTAAATAAGTCAAAAAACACAGTGTTGTAAAATACAGAGAATTCCTATGAAGATACTTAAGGTTGGATAAAGCTTTAATCTGTAGGATGTATGTGCTTATATACAGTATAAGTCGAATATGAATTCATAGATGACAGCATTTCTTACAGGTTGAGGATTTGTTTCTGGGATGCTCAAACACATCAAACATCACGTCAATCACTATCTAGCAGTAGTAGTTCAAGGCAACTGAACAAGAGGAAGATAAATCCCTTTTACTGTCCTCCATTTCTTAGAAGTGAAAGTCGGTTGAATGGAGAAACGTCTTCAAGATTTAACAAGTCCAGTTACCTTGAAACTAGATGAAACTGCTAGATGAAGGGCAGCGATGCTACACATCAACATACCTGATAATATCCAGACAAAATGACAATAATATTATTGCTCGTCTCCATAACGGAAAGTTCAAAAACTGGGTTAGAAGAAACAAGCAATTAGTCTCATAATAATTACCAATGACATTAATTTATTAAATTGTGTATTGCAGCTATAATAACACCCGGATCAATATTTCATAAACTTGAGGCTCCTCTGGGAAATCTCAGCGAATGAATACACTCTGATATGTTCTCAGTAATACATTTAGCTCCCAATTTGAACTTGTTTAACTGTTTTACCCTCAGTTTTCATTCTAAATTGCACTGTAATGTGTTATTAATTCTGAAATGAGATATACATCATATGAAAAAACAAAACAAAACATGTCAGCTCTTATAAATAGTTGCTTGTGTTAAGGTTACATTGATTATGGACTTCTAAAAAAATGTTTGGATTTTTGGTAGTATGACTTTTGGACTATAATAATGACTATAGCACATAGTGTTTATGGCCAAAATAAATAAACAATGCTTGTTATCAGAAAATATTCAGTACTCTTGACAATATACCAAAGCAATATGTTTTTTCAATACCTGAGATGCACATTTTTCTGCAAAAACCTTTTTGTTTTATTTAACAAAAAACAGGCTAAGCTTCATGAATGTATCAGTGTTTAATACTGTCAGAGCATAAACAGCTGTGCAACAATTTTTGCCTGAATAAAATACTCTGTAATAACAATATTATGATTTGATCAGGAAATATTAACAGGATGAAGAATCTAACTAAACATTTGGTGACTTTCAGAGCTTGGCACTTTTGGTTACTTGGTGCTATTTGTACATTTGGGTCAGTACTCAACAAATATTGAAGTTTGTCGGCACTAATGTGTGATGGAGTCGGGATTGTAACTGCACTCCTCTCTTATTAAGCAGTCCCCACAGGCTACTGAACAAAGTGAGCATAGCTACACATGGATATATTTAAGGCATTTATTCTCAAGTTAAATAGTCTAAGATAGTACAATCTGCTGTCAGCACTTACTGAAATGCTGGTAAAAACACTGCTTATTATCACAAAGAGTGCTGCACAGTTTGCCTGAAACCAAAAGTAATTTTAAAAAAGCACAAGGTAGTTTGATGCTGCTTCCATACTTTAGATTTGTCAAGGCAGACAAAGAATTCACCCCAAAATTTCCAGAATTACCTCCCAGGAGTTTCAGTCTTTCTGAGACCATTGCATCAATCTTTGGCTTCCCCCAGCCTAAACCAGAGGACAACCACCATTTTTAAAAATTGTTTTTCAGCATATTTTTCTACAGCAACAACTAGGTTTCAAGACTTTTGTAAGTTTTTGTTTACATTGGGACAATGCACATTAATATACAATCAAAATGTAAATATGCCAGATTTAGCCAAAGTTGACTAATTTTCATCCGTAGTCCCATGCCAAGATGATAAGATGGCTACCTACAATATAAAATGATTAGACAACTTGATACATTATATAAAAAACAGATCCAAAAGGTTTACAAAACACACACACACACACACATTAGTTTCCTGGACATAATTCAAATCCACTTTTGAAGATGGAAAACTACACGAAACTGTAAACTGATAAGAAGGTGCAAGACCTTTGATCTGTTTAATGCAGATCAGGAGATCCAGAGAGACTTGGAGTAAAAATGAAAAAGCATTTTCAAAAGATCTCGCTATGTTTATTGGAATTCAGAATTACTTGTAGTACCATGCAGCTGTCGTACTACAGGTGTCACTTGCCCTAATTTCTGTAATCTTCGTGATACTTGAAGCACAGTTGGAGTGTGGGAAAGGAACTCGTTGAAAGAACCACATAGTTCCGACTCAGAATAATTCTGGGTAGAGAAGAATTCCTAGTTTTGAACTTTAGGTCCAAAACAAAAAAAGAAAAGCCCTAAAGACACTCACTGGGGAGAACTTCCAGTGCAACTGACAGGTTTGCTGTGTGCAACTTGAGAGACCTTAGAGACAGCAGCAGCAGACAGCAGGTTAATGGTAGATTCAGTCTTCTGTCACACACACATACACACAAAAGCACCCACACTCCCATGCCAGTGCAGGCATTTTTCAACCAGGGTAATTAGCACAAGAAAAAATCTTTATACGATCATTATCCACTTTGAAGCCCAAAATACACTGAGTCACATCCACTCATGAGACACTTGTTTATAGAGAGCAGTGTTGTTTATTAATTAGCACAGCTGATACCACAGCACAGGAAGAGGAAATGATGCTTTAGATTCAGTTGTTCTTTAATTTGCATAATCAACTGTCCCTCTGCATGACTTCCTTTGTGCAGACTGGCCATGACTGTTGAGTGCTGCAGAGGTGAGAGAACACCACTCCTCCTCTCCCTTTCAGTATTTCTCTCTCTCTCTCTCTCTCTCTCTCTCGTTCTGTCTGCGAACACCCCCGCAGTGATGTGGGAGCTCAGGCAGCCCTGGGAGATCACGCCGACTCCGCACTCATTTCTAAAAATAGATGAAATGCCTCAGCTGGAGTGGGAGGAGGAAAGAGGGAGTACGATGCTCGATGCACACTCCAAAAATGGCTTGTCGGTGATGTCAGCATGGTTGAAAATGACATCTTTCTTCCGCATACTAAATATGGACATAGCAGTGTGGAGAAAAAAAAAAAAACATAGGAAGCTCCTGCAGTTCCGGTTTCCCTCTCTGCCCATATAAGGGCTCTACCATTCAGATGCGGATTTCGGCAGAGGTGGTACTTGCTATGTTCTGTGCTGTGGCAACAGACACACTGTCAAAGAAATATATCAGTACATCTGCCATGAAATCTGCAGCTGAACTAAAAAAAAATTACTGATTTCAGTTCTCATATGAAGTAGATTTCAGATTCTAATTGTATCTGTCAACTGTTACCTGTTACATTCTCTGTCATCAATCTTTCCATTTGTTATCTCTGCGTTTATTCTGCCAATTAGGAAAACCCAAAAAGTGTAGAGTGTCATCATCAGACACTGCAGCATCTTTTACAACTGAGGTTTTATTGAAGTAAGAAATTTAGATTATGCATCCATGTGGTGATTAGGCCACACCCATTTCATTTATACAAATTTTCTACCACTTTGAAATAGTATTTTTTTTTATTTCTACTCTTAGAGATTTGACCAAATCTTTACCAAATTTAATAAATACATAATTGGATGAACCTAAAAAAAAAAAAAATCTGCCATCAGCCAGTTAGCATGACTGTCAGGCAGCATGTGGACTTTGTTGCAGGTTACACATTTCTGAACATTTACTATTAGATTTAGAGGATTTTGCAGCCTTGGCAAAGGCTATCTGAGTGGTTTGTAGTTGCAAAAAATGGGTGTGTGCCATAGCCCACACCCCATACACTCTCCACCCCCACAGTGACATTGTCCACTCCCCAGGCTCATCCTTCTGTTTGTCCTTGTTCTCTCTCTCTCTCTCTCTCTCTCTCTCTTAGATCAAATCAACCAGCATCTTCTTTATCGCCCCTGATTTACTGTAAACTCACCTTTCACCACAGCTGCAGCCCGAAATGACAACTTACCCTCTGAAACATTTCCTGCTCATTACGAGTCTGAGCTAATTAACATAGTCTACTCACCTATTTCACTTTACTTTTTTTTTGGCTCTAATTAAATCTTCCTTTCATCCCTTCCCTCATCTAATTCTCATCACTCTCGTACATTTTTCATCCCTGAGGGCAGAACGGGCTTTAGCATAGCATTCATCTATTAAAACAATTTAAGCTTGTTTCAAATGGCTAAATTTGAGGTCTGGGATACAATTACCCTTTAGATAATTAATTCATAGTGACATGATTCTGAATAGTGTGGTGGCCTTCAAGGCATCTCTAGACATACAGTAAAATAGCAGGAGTTTCACAAATTAAACCAAGGCTGAGATAAAGGCAGCAATATTTCAGAGTCGATTAGGAAACAGCAGGGCTGACTTTAATTCTGGCAGGTCATAAAGGCAACATTTTCTTCCTGTGGTTCAGTGTGAATCAGTGAATATACTGTATAATTTCCTCCTCATTTTCTTTGAAGAAAAGGTCTTTAAAGCACCAGTGATGTCTCCCAGCTAGGCGAGACGCAAAGCAGGAGTACAAAGCACTTGTGCTGGGAAACAGGCGTCAAGAAAATAGAAGATGAAGGCTCATCAACAAGGATGAAGAAAGAGCATCTCATGCTGTGTTTCATGATTCCATCCGTCTTTTGCCTTCCAACTGTGTCTCCCTTGAAATCAAATTGTCTTCTGTTTGAGGGAAAAAGCTGGCAACCCTGCCGTAACTCCCGAGCTTCATGCGAGCTGGCACAGGCTGAATTTCCCCCGAGGTTCAACCCCAATCTGAATTCTGCCAGCGTTCACTTTGCATGGAGGCATACTGCAGCGCGGGCATTCTTTCAAAGCATTCCTTCTTTCTTTCTTGCTTCATCATCTTACAAACTGCTGTGATACAACTGCTACTCCCACTTCTACTCCCGCACACATAACCCTACAGGAAAGGCTTTGTGCTCCTGTCCAAGCTTAAAAATAACTTGAATGCTAAATTATCAGATGGTGACACCCTCGCGACCCAGCTGGGTTTGATCAGGCCTCGACTTGTGATGTCAACGTGTGGTTCTCATGGCTTTTCTCTTCTCTCAGCTGCCAGCTCCACTAGCTCCTGGTATTGGCATCCTTTCTCTTTTTCTCCTGCTCAATTCCATCTTTCCATGGCACATTCAGTACTGCCATGACCGGTTGTTTCGAGGCCTCTGATCATATAATAATATCAGGCCACGATGTCGCCTCCGTTCATCTGCATGCAACTAAGGTGGATGGAAAACTTTAAATTGGTCCTGGGAGCGTTTGTCTGATGGCTGGTATGCTGCAGACACAGACTTGGGGCTACAGGTGATGGACTGAATGAGGAAAAAAAAAAAGAGGTGTGGGAGTTTTTCCTCTTTCCTGTCACACATTTTAATTTCCTGCTGGGGTCATTTACTTATTTCATTACCAAAATCCCCAAGTGAGCAATCTCAGACGGCAGACAGATCTATCCTTCGTCAGCCACTGTACCAATTTAGCTTTCCTCCGCTGTCTCTGCCCTTTAGAAAGTCCTTGTCCCACAGTCATCTGGGAGGCGAGGAGGTAAAAAGAAAAGCTGGATGAACTAAGATACTTAATGAAAAGAGAAAGACAAGGAGGAAGAAGAAAGAGGACGGTGATACAGAGAGCGATTTGTTCTCAGCTCATTAGCTGCCTTTACACAGTCTCTGGTCAAATCAAAGTCTTCCTGCCAACAGAACACACAGACCCAAACGTTAACTCTTTGATCAGACCTGAAGCCATTCATTACAACACCTCCACGTCTGATTCTCCATGTTTCTATCTTCAATACCCTTCTGCCGTCAGCACTTTTTTTGTAAGGTTTCCAAAAAAAAAACCTATCTTGTTCAACAATAAGCTGAACAATGCACATCTCCATCAGTGCCAGTTTGGCATTATGCATGAATGTGAAGGAGGTCAGAGAGAGTTAATGTGCCGTTAATACTCTGTTGGACTTCATAAAATGTCCTTCAGGTGTCGCATTGTCCTTCATACTGGATTCATTCAGCCAAATGGTGACTTAATGATGCTGATAATGGAGTGAAGCAAAGCTCCGATCAAAGGTGCTGCAAATTAAACACACAGGCTTTTCATTTTCATTAAAGGTACTGTTATATTGCTACATGTCTGCTGATACCGATTCTGATTGCGTTGTCTTTTTTTTTTTTTTTTTTAAAAGAAATATGAAACCCTAAAAAGTACACAGGAAAACGGAGTTTTTCCACTCTTGTTGGATTCCCAGTTTTAGATGTTTATAAAATAACAAAGGAAACATTTCTGTAGTAGCGCTTGTCAGTTCCAGGATGTTGTTGTCACACAGCTGTGATGTGAATATGTCACCAAGTCTTCACACACACTTTTGTTGTCAGGCTTTTCTTTACAAACAATGCTTCTTTCTTTATGGAACATTATGCGTTGAAGTGGGCTTTTTCAAGCCATTTTTCACTATGATCCTCTTTCAAATTTGATATTTGAGTGCTTTTTACTGATAATACATGTATATCTTTCCATTGTTGTACTGCTACTTTTATACTTAAGTAGTGGATTTGAGTACTAGTATTAGTAACAGTTTAAACTTTATCACAGCCTAATTCAACCCGAAGCCTCTGCAGTGTTTCCGATTCACTGCACAAACTCCACAGAGAGAAACAAGGATAGACAGGATGAAAGATTTCCCACTGTGGGACCCAATTAGACGCCAGATGTGATGGGTTAGATGCCAAGAAATACAAAAAGCCATCAGGTCATTTCTCTCTGTCTCACTCTCTCTCCATCCCTCCTTCCCTCGATCCATCCATCCCTCATTTCCACCTTTAATTTCAAATAATCAATCTCCATTTTGTGACCCATCGGCCGTCCTGTAATGATTATGTATAACTAGATATTCTATCAATCTTCTGTACCCTAATTTATTTTTAGAAGGATTACTTTTTCTTTTCAATAGACTGTAGAATGAAGATATCCAAGAGGTGGCATGATCACAGACTTATTGGACTAATGAGGTTTTTGCATGGCGTTACATGAAAACCTTGTATCTCCACTTGCAGGAATTTGCATACTTTCAGATCAGGAAATGCAGAAAAGACAAATAATAGAAGAAGGAACAATGAAAAAGGGAGGGGAGACGGAAGAGAAAGGGGGGAAAAAAGATGGTGGGAAAAATGAAAGGCAGAAGGAAGAAAGAAAATACTGGGGGAAGGAAAGAAAGATGGAAAAGGGAGGACAGAAATAAGGAAGAAAATAATTTATTTTATGATTTTAACCTTTATTTAACCAGGAACTCTCAATGAGGTTTAAAATCTCTTTTCCAAAAGCGACCTGGCCAAGATGGCAGCACAGTTACAGCACAGATACATAAGAATGGCAGGAAGAGAAAAGGTGGAAGCACAGAGGGAGGGAAGGGACACAAGTATAGAAAGAAATCATGAAAGAAGGGAGGAAAGAAAAAAGCGAGGGACCACAGAAAGCAAAAGATGACATCTTCTGAGCTTATCTACACTCACTGTTAATGCCTTTGTGGATTCATTGTGCTTGAGTGTCAGGTAGATACTTAAAATGCTAATGCAAATGATTTATTGCTTCTACAGTGATGTGTGTGTGTTAAAGTAATTAAAGAAGCAGGCGAGCTCAACAATAACACAGTCAATCATTTCGCTGTAGGTGGACAAATCTGCCTGCAGCACACACACACACACACAAACAAGCACACACAAAATCTGGCATTTGGAAAAGCCACAACAAAAGTTATTCATATGTTTTTGATTTTTCAAACCATTTTACTGTAATTGGTTGTCGAATTTGTGTAGGCATGGCAATTTGAAATAAGCAGCTGTGACTCTTAAACATAATGCAGGTAAATTTAAATAATATGTGCACATATCTGAGAAATCCTCAAATTTGACTGCATTTGGCCTGGAGGTCATACTATAACAACATTTTATAGCATTTAAATAACTTTAAACATTTAACATTTAAATTTAGCAACATGCTAAATTTAAATGTCCGGAACTTTTGACTCACTGTATATTTGCATAATTCATCTTTATACAAAGTCCTAATATTCCCCCCTCAAACAGGATTTAGCTATTCTCCAAAAATCATGGACAAATCAGCCAATCAGCGCGATCCTCTGTCACTATATGTTAATGAAGATCCAAATTGAAATACAGAAATGTTTCTTTTTTAATTTCTTTATTTCTTTTATTTGAAAACATTCTAAGAAAGGGTTCAGACTGTGTTCGGTCACTGAGGTCCAGAGTGAACTTCTTGCCCCGTTCGGATAAATGAAGTGATTCTCAAATTCTCTGAGCTATATTTTGGAAGCTGTTTAATCTCTCCCCACACGCTCTCTAAACCTCTGAATCACAGACTTACCGATGGACCTCGTGAGTATTAGACAAACAATAACGTGCACATTTTACTGGACCAGCTGCATTTTTGTTTGCTTAATGAACCAGCCTAAAACCCTGCCTTTTGTTTCCGGTAAATGAAATACCAATAATTTTCAGACTTTATCCGAGACGTTGCTGGAAAACGAGAGAAAAGAAGGTTTTGTGAAAAATGGTTAGTTGTAGGGATGGTTTTTTTTTTTTTTAAATAGATTAGCAATGACCTTTCAGTAGATGAAAGCACGGCTGGTTGTGTGTTCTTTAATTGATTCAGACCTGTGTGGATAACAGTAAGCCTCACATGTTGTGACCTGCTCTGATTGGCTGTAAGCAGCTTTATTCTAGCAGGTAAAGTCCAGTAATTCAATACAAGATGGAGAGGTTTTGGATTACATGGTGCAATAAAAACTATACATCCAGGAATTTGGGGACGAGCTAGCTGATGGTGACCTGCAAACAAAGAGTCTTCAGTTTACCAAGTTATTTTTGTCTATAATTAAGTCCTGAAACTTATTTTCTTTCAAAAGCTCACATGTGCAGTGAGCTTATTTCATCCTGTTTCCACTACAAAACAGCTCATTTCTGGACATTTCTAGTTATTTTCTTGATCCTAGTGCAGTGATCTGCCTTATTCTTATTTTTTTTCACACCTTAAGCCTCATTTTTAGAAAATTCCTGAAACAAGTTGGTTTGTATTTTAAATTAGTTGAAATAATGTCATTGCAGAGCCAGAAGAAAATCAGACCTTTAGGACCAACATGTCGACACTTTAGTAGCGTAGTAGTACAAAGTCTCACAAAATTAAAGAAAAAGTCACCTCTGACCCCCCCCCAAAACCCCCTTTAATCCGTTCAGTCTGAGTCTTGTTTGCATGACCGCAGCACTTCCATTAAGCTCATTAATCCTGTTAAAACAGCCCAGAGTTAAAGTGTGGCTCTGACTACTTCACTGTCCACAGACACTCTGATATCCACCCACACCTCGCTCGCTCTGCAGCCACATACATTATCTGTCAGTATACATTACACAGCAGCACAAAGTGTTGTTAGCGAGCTCCATTAGAGTAAATTAGCCACAGTGCTGTGTGGAAAAGTGCAGCAGTGTGTATTTGGTGTCTTATTTGCTCGAGTAGTGAGATGCTGGTTGGTTTATCTGTCCACAGTGAAATAACTCAACAACCATTAGGTGGATTTTCATGATATTTGTTATAGATATTCATGTTTCCCAGAATCACAATGACTTCAAATTTACGCTTGCGTACACTTTAAGGCAAGATACCTTTAAAAAAAGACTGATCCTGTCCAGCCTCAGCTGTCGGTTGAGCTTAATGCTAATATAGCATGCTAGCATGCTAATTGTACACATTTAAACATGCAAAATATTAAGCTAAAGCACGTTCGCCTGGCTAATGATGGATACATTTTATAAACTTTAAGTGGGATAACATGCTAATGTTAATATGAACATTAGCTTGCTGGTGCTAGCATTAACATTAGCATGAGGTTGCGCCATGCTGCCTCAAATGGCCTTCCCTCTGGTGCCACCATCAGGACAAACTTTATTTTTCTGCCATGCGAGTGGCAAGAATCTAAGTCATCAATTGTCTCCATTTTTCATCCATCCAGCAGTTTCGCTTTGTATTGTGCAATAAGCATTACAGACTTCTAATCCTGTTCGAAACGAGGTTTTAAAAATTGATAGATAGATAGATAGAGGTGTTGTAAATAATTGGAGGGTGTGACTAACTTCCTGTCTGAGTGTTTTTTGTGTAAAAACCTGTCGTGTGTCTCATTTTTCTGGAGTAGCTTGATCTTTCATTATCTCTTCAGGTCTCTATCCCTCTGTTCTTTGCTCAAATGAGATCTTTTTGTTCCTTTTTTTTTTTTTTTTTTTTTACAATGCATTGCATATTCAGAAGAGGCAGCATGTAGGTATCTTAAAAATTACACAGCACACCTCCCTGGCTGCATGAATCATCCTTTAATTTTAATTTCTCTTTTGTCTTTCTTTTTTTTTTTTAGCCTTTGACTCCTTTCTCGGTTCTGCATTTTTAGTGTTTTTTCCCCCCCTTTTATGTTCAGGAACAACATATGTTGTAATGCAAAGATGAAGAACTCAATGTACGAGTCAGGATTTTTGTTTGCTGTACCTGTGTGTATTAGCACAAGTAAGGAAATGGAAACCCTTCTCATATTTTAACAGTTTGGTTTTAATATTGGTATCAAGCTTTCTTTGATCTCTTGATAACCTCATTGATTTTTCATTCATTCTGTCCGTGCTGCATATTCCTGTAATGTTCTATTGATTTTGTCTGTGTTTTGAGTTTCGTCTACTTCATCAGCACATGACAGATGTTTCATCTTGTTCATGGCCTCCTCCACACCACACACACACACACACACCTGTCCATCATCTGTTGTCTGTGGCTGCATGGTCTTTTTATGCACGATGTATGTAGCTGTAAAGAGACATTAGAAGGGCTTAATATCACTCTCTTGGCTTTTCATCCCCTTCCCTTTGTCTTTATTGTCTTTCTCTTCTTTTTTTCTTCTCCCTGTAGGGGAGGTGCTCTTTCAGATGGCCGAAGTCCACAGACAGATCCAGATCCAGCTTGAGGAGATGGTGAGAGCATGTAATGATGGTGATGATGATGATGATGATGGTGGTGGTAGTGTTGATGCTATAATCAGCTCTTCTTTAAGCTTCTGGTCCAGAGCCAAACAGATTGTGGGTTTGTTGCTTTGGAGAAACCACATGACAACAGATCTAATACTTGGGAGCAACGCTGGAAGAAATATTCAGATTGCTTAGTAAAATTACAATGTAAAAATACTCATTTCAGTACTGGTATCAAACTTGACTTTGACTTCAGCAATATGTTTTGATATCGGTAATGTCAGACCTCATACTTTATTGATACGCTAATTGCAACAAACTAATTGTTCCCATTAGTTCAAATCTTAAGAGTTCCTGCTTTATCTACAAATATCCTGCTGATTGAAGCTGGATAGAAGTTGACAGAAGAAAAGTGGGACAGATTTCACATCATATTATTAGTATTATTACTTTAATCATTTGAAATGTTGTGTTCAAATTACCTTATTGTTTTAGTCTTTTGTGGTTTTGGGGTTTCATCATTGGTCCAACACACACCTCCGCACATACACACACAAACATGTGCTATAGATACACACAACAAGTTGGCTTTGGCATGTATTTTTACACGCCAGACATCCTCCATTGTTCTTTGGGTGTGATATTTCCGATTACAACAGAAATTCATCCCATCGCCCCGAAGTGCTAAACACAGCGGTTACATTCCTTTTCTGAATGTGTGTTGAGCGTGAACCTGCTCCGGTTTGTGTTATTGTTAATCTTCTTTTTGTTTCTGCTCCTGTTTGTCTTTCAGCTGAAGTCGTTCCACAACGAGCTGCTCACAGAGCTGGAGAAGAAGGTGGAGCTGGATGCGCGATATCTCAATGTGAGTTTCCTTTTTATTTTATTTTATTTTATTTTATTTTTTAGGGCTGTTGACATATAAAACATTAATTCACACCTAGTCCAACAATTCCAGCTTTATTACCGCCCACAAGAGGTGTTGTTGTGGTTTTGGTCCCATTTGTCCTTTGGTCTGTTTGTTAGCAAGATATATCAAACACCACTTGAAAAGATTTCAGTTAAATGAAAAGAAATCAGTTTCTGATATAGATAGCAGCACTATGGAGCTTTGGTAAAACACTTTATTTTTGGCTGATTCTGTTTTTCTGTTTTCCTTAGTTCAAAGCAAATTTGTCAGTATAGACTACACGCATTTTATCTGAAAGTTTTGTTTTGCCGTTTTTAGTATTTTGCCAAATACTTTTTCCAGCATTCAGCGTATTTAGACCCTGCAAACATCATTCATTTGCTTTTGATATTTGTCACTGGTTTCCTGTAATTGGTTGCCAAATTATTAGATAGATTTAGATGAATTCGGAACCATCCTGCAAAATTTGAATGACCTTTAGGTGGCGCTACAGCAACATGATAAATTGAAATGACCATATATTCTCCATATATACCATATTCTCCAAAACTCCTGGCACATCTAAAGGAAAAACTCCTAAACATTCTGTTATCAAAAATAACACATTTAGAGGATTTTGCAGCCTTGGAGGAGGAATTGACTCTCCTTTTTAATTCAGAGCACCAATCATAAGCATTAGCACTCAGTAAGATTCACTTCGCATCATATTCTGATTTAATATATACAACAGCAAACCAGGCACATGATGTGGCTTAATGAGGCATTGCTTTTAAATGCTTTTAACTGTAGCCACGTCATTGAGGCATCCCTGGAGAGTGAACTTATGAGGATTATGAAGCGTGTTCTCATAAAATCATTGGCCAGGGACAAAACGCACGCTCTCTCTTTAATTTCCCACCGGCTTTCACCCAAACCACTGCAGTAAGTTATAATCACTTTCCTCTCCGCCTTATGACTTATGATTCTTTTTTTTTTTTTTTTTTTTTATAAAAATGAGGAATTTAACACATCAAATTCATTCACAGTGATCATGAGTTTGGAATGATTTCTAAAAACACGTTTGAGAGAAAGCATGAGCTGTATCAAGATGTTTGGAAGGTTTCTGGATAAATGCCAGTCTGAATATTAACAACCAAAATGAAAAGTGTACATGTCTTGATGTACTGAAATGCAAATGCTTGTAGAGTTAATGATGTCAAAGGTCTTTTTTTTATGATTTATCTACAACTATATCAAATTTGGCTTTTGTTTATTCCCTAAAATTTGTTTTCACTCCAACTGTACGGTTTAATTTTTGATCTCCTGCTCAAACTCATATCTGTCGTATATTTCAATCCCAAATATTTCAGTGTTTGTTAGGCACTTGCTGAAATATTATTGTTAAAATGCTGAAACTATGGCTATGTTGCAACCTAATTTCACCCATTTTTAACCAAAACGAGTTAGAATTAGACATAACCTGCAAATCAAAACATCATGAAATCATGCTGAATGGATTAATTAATTCCATCCAAAACAATTAGTGACCAATTTAATCCGACTGTTGAGATTAAAGAAACTATGAAGAGCTTGTGGGTTTGAAAAGGTGCTACTGTAACATTAATTCAAGGGTTTTTAGATTGTTATTATTATTAAAGTTATCAAAAGATTTGCGTGGTGGAAGAAAAACAAAGGGAATATCATCCATTTCCTTTCTGAATAATAGTAGTCAGTTACATCTTCTATGCCTCAATAATCATTCTGTCCATCAGTCTGGTCAGGCAGGACAATAGAAGATCATTATTCATCAGGAAATGTCTTTAGCGCGACAGAAACAATCATCTGTGACTCTGTGCCCCTGCTGACTCTGTGCTGCCCCCCTCAGGCTGCGCTGAAGAAGTACCAGATGGAGCACAAGAGCAAAGGGGAGAGTCTGGAAAGGTGCCAGGCTGAGCTGAAGAAACTACGCAGGAAGAGCCAAGGCAGCAAGCACCCGTCTAAATATGGAGACAAAGAGATGCAGGTCAGTCTGCGTGTGTGTGTGTGTGTGTGTGTGTGTTGACTGAAGAGCGTAAGTGTGTTCTAATACCTACAGGTGACTGAATTATTAGATCCTCATGTTTGTGTCCGTGGAATAAAACAGATGTGGCTCTGAGGGTCAGAGAGGATCTTTATGTCCAGTTGGAAGAAACTTTATGCTCTGTGAGACTCAGAATCAGAATTTCTTTCTTCCAAGTATGTTTTTATATGTATAAGGATGTACAGATAAGTAAAAACTTAAAGGAACATACCGGCAATTTTTCATGTTTAAGCCCAATTGATACTACTTGCATACATGTTGCTGACAACCATTTTCCAAAACAAAGCCGTGTTTTAGTTTTCTGTTGCTTTGTCAGAGTGCCTAATCTTTCAAAATCAAATGTTCAGGTGATACATCCACCTTAAAATTTAACCTTAAAGTTTCACCTGCTAACACTTTTGCACGATTATAGAAGGAACGATTATTTCAATTTCTCAGTAAAAACCATCTTCTTCTGGGACTATATTCGCTGGCGGAGACATACATTGTCTTCCGTAAAGCTCCGTGTTGGAAATAAAGTTACATCAACAAAAACTTAATAGACGTGTTTGCTGTGATGGATTATTTAACTCAAGCATGTTTCAAGTCTCTACAAGTTGACTTTTATAGCATGCTGGAATGACATGAAACTAAAGTAGTATGTTTGAGGAAATGGTTTCAGTAATATAATATGTATGCATGTTGTAGCACAAAAATGCTAAATCGCCAGAATTGTCCTTTAATAAACATAACTACACATCCAGTAAGCACAGAGATGAGACTAAGCTGAAGTGATTCCACCCAGATATTGTTAGTTTAATTTGGTATTGCAGCACAGAGCAAACATGGTGTCGGAGGTTAAGGGCTAAATTGTACAGCACGGAGGCTGAGGCAGTCAGCCCACACCGCTCTATAAGTGCAGCAGGGGAGGTAATTATTGTGTAATTGTTAGTGTTGCTGCGATGAATAGCAAGTGGAGCGAGGAGAGGGGCGGCGGCGAGCGAGTTGTTACAGAAATCGATACTCAGAGCTGTAAGGATCAACAGCATTGGAACATTCACCCTCAAAGCTCCATCCATTTCTCTGGGCCTTTAATGGCTCACCAGGCATGAAAGCCACAGGTGTTAGGTCAGACACACACACACTAACAACACACTGAGAGAGCTTAACCCTTGTTGTTTTTGCCTTTTCACATGTTGGTGTTAGTTCAGCGCTCCAGATAGACTGAACCTCCAACATCTCCCACCTCATTACTGTGAATCCTAGAGATGTGTGCATGTTTGTGCATTTATGTGTGTGTGTGTGCATGCTTAGCTATCAGTTCATGAGGTGCACTTTTAATCCAAAAACACACAGTCCTGCAGTCAGTACTCCCTTTCTAATTAGAATGTTTAATCCACCTCCATCTACATGACAAATGAAATATTGGTGAATTAATCTATTAGTTGATCAAGAGAGAATTAATTGACAACAAATCTGATCGCTGCCTCTGCATTCTCGAATGTGAGTAGAATCTGTTAGAATTCTCTTGTTTAGGCAAAATAATTAGTTTGAATACACCACAATGGGGCACCAATGTGATGTATATTTGTTACTAGTTTTTAACAGTTTACATACTATAAACAGTTAGATTTTTCAATAAAAAATTGATCAATATATTCATCAATAATGAAAAAAATCATTAGATGCAGCCTTTTCAATATCATGCAGTCCATTATATCATCACCACTAGTGATGACTGAACATTAAAGGCTTCTGAAAAGCTTCTTTGTGTTAGATTGTGTACTGATAAAGAACTCGGTGCGGCTTTGTCGTTTAACTTCCTGCTGAGCATCATGTATTCCTCATGGAGCGATTACTTGGTGGGAATAGGAAACACCAGCAGCCTGCATGCTGGAACGCAGCCAATAAAACGTGAACAGATTGGCCTCTTTGAACATATAATATGGCGTATAAATATATATATATATGTATGCATGTGTGTGTTTGTGTTTGTGTGTTGTATGTATATGCAGAGTCTGAAAGTTGCCCATGTGTTTGTGCGTTGGATCGCTCGGCTCTCTGTAATCAGACTTCGTACTCCACAAAAGCATCATGCCCTCGCTTCAACGTCCAACTTTTAATTAAGCCATGCAGAGGCTCAGCGGTCTTCTTTTGGGGCAGCGAGGAAAAAAAACACCACAGATTAAAATAATCACCATTTCCTCCTCCTTCTCCTTCCTCCTGGTTATGATTGATGTTAATATTAAAAGCAGTGGTAAAGGAAAGCCATTCATTCACAACGGGTGTCTCTCAGGGCCCATAAAGCACCGAGCTACTGCCTGAGACACAACATAGACAGTATGATAAATCTTCTGGTGCATTTATTATTGAAAGCGTGATTGGTAGAGGAAAGCCAGTTTGTGGCGTTAGATAATGCTAATCGAAAAGAAATCACTCATCCTCCCTCCTGCTCCTACTGAGAAGAATCCAAAGATTACTAAGTGCCTTCCTACAGAGACGTCAGTTTAGCTGTGGATTCTCTGAGAGTCGGATTCATGTTTTTGATGGTTTAGAAACATTCTGCAGCCTGAAAAGCGGTAGTGGAAGAGGAGGCATTACATCACTCCTCATAAGGTTTTGAGTGGGAGTGAACTTTTCTTTGTAGCCAGAAGCGCTGGGTTTTCCCTTCTGTTGTAACAGGAGACGACACCTCCAGTCAGTCTGATTCTCTCAGAGACAGATCTCTGTGTATCTGATAAAGAAAAGCTCCGGGCTTGTGGCTTATTTGCACATTTAGCTCCATGGGAAACCAGACTGACAGACATGTATACTTGAAAACTTTAACATTTCATGAGAAAATTTACATGTAGCTGCTAGGCAAAATAAATTCTCCTATCTGTCCCCAGGGTCCCCATGTCATCAAGCCTGTAAACTTTGGAAAAGTCTGCCTGACTTTATAGACTTAGCCTAAAGTTTTTACTTTTACATCCATTAAAAAAAAACATTCTCTTATGAACATGCTTTTCTTCACGCTTGTCATGCCTGATTTCTTAAAGAATAAATGTGTGCTGCTAGGTGGTTGCTGTGACTAGGTGGTTGCAAGGTCCCAAGTAGATGTTTGCAGAATAGTTGCTGAAGTGTTCAGGGTACTTGCAAGGGTGCTTCCGGGTGGTTGCTTCTGGGTGCTTCTGGCTTCTATGGTGTTACAAATGTTTCTAGGTCTTTCCTGGCATTTTTCAAGTGGCTGCTTTGGCATTGCTAGTGCTCCTATGATTTCTAAAAAAAAAAAAAAAAAATNAAAAAAAAAAAAAAAAAATTAAAGTATACAAGATATCAAAAAGGTTATTGAAATGGGCGGAGATGTATAAGTTTCAATGCAATTTCTTTCTTTAATTGTGGTGAAATTTCATCTATTATTTGCTGGGTCGCAATGTAAAACCACAAATCACACAATCCAATTGTCAACCCACCATGATTTAAAAAAAAAAAAAAAAAAAAAAAAACTGATGATGGATGAAGTGACAAATATTTGTGTCATGAAATATTTGTGAATGACATGTAAGAACATTTTCTGCTGCCGTTTTTCTGGTCTTTGACACGTTTTTAATGGGGTGAGATGCCAGTACGTCAGAGTTTGTGTGTGTGTGTGTGTGTGTGTGTGTGTGTGTGTGTGTGTGCAGCATCACAGAGAAAGATAGGGACGCTGGGATGAAAGAGAGGATATTACGGTACAAGCTGATGGATCTGCTTGAGAGGAAAAATGAGTTTTGTTGAATTACAGATTTACCATGATTCCTTTTTTATGTATGTGTCTCATTTGACATTCCCATGCTTCCAGCAACGCACTTTTACTCAAAATCACCAGAGCTGCTTATAATTTTATTAGTTTGGAGCAGTTTGCTTTTATTTGATAGGATAAATGTATGAGTAATGACATGCAACAAAGGTTTGTGGCTGGAATCTAACAGGAAATGTTATACAGCATGAGGCCCAGGGCGTCCAGGATTAAGGCTTATTATTTTGATTTCTTTCTTTTTTTTTAAAGGATTTAAAAATAATAACATACATGAATAATAACATACATTCACTCCATGCTTTTTCTTGCACTTAAACACTAAAATTACGTAACTTCTAAAAAAAAAAAAAAAAAAAAAAAAAAAAAANAAGTTGATTTTAATAGCGTACCAGAATGAACTGAAACCAATGGTGGTCTGGAAGGTAGGAAAAACATTTTTAATTCACCGTTCCAGTACTATGCTTTGGGAAATTATTGTCAGTAACCTTATGTGTGTAAAAATTTAATATATTAGGCTCAAACATGCAAAATGGCTGGTATGGTCTTTTAAAGTGTGACGATGTTGTAGGACTTTTAGTGACCTTGCAAAATACACAAACAATATCTATTAAAAATAACAGTACAGTTTTTGATTGGCTGGTGGTTTGTTGGCTGATTGGATCATTGTCAAATATTAAAAAGAAAATTATGTCAGATTAATATATTTACAAAGATGCATATTTAGTTAAACAAATGCACCAGCAGAGCCAAAAAAACCATGAGGTTTCTCCAGTGGCTCCGTTTGAGCTGTAAACATCACATTTCTAAAACGATATCAAACAGCCATCATAAAAACCTCTATGCAAGCCCTAAACATGTCGGTCTTGCAGATGTCAATCATCAGAAAGTCTTACAATACAAAAAGTAAATGACGGAAAAGCATAATAAAATGATACCTGCAGTTATGCAATGAGTGGCACATTTCGATGCATCATATGTGGAACCTACACTGTGGGATGCATCTCCAAGCAACCATAGTTCTTATGGAACAGTGGCTGTAAGATGGAGATTTCTCCTGAATAAATCTGTCACATGACCTGCTCCCACCACACTCGCTCGCCTGTTTCATAGGCCTCAAGACGCCCTGCGGCCAGACTTTGTGTATCCATGTTCGGGCCATTTTAATGTGAAATAAGTCGATAAATACTGGGCACGCAGGCACACACTCGCCCTGCCGGCTCGCGTATTAAATGCTGATTGTGCTTCGCTGTCAGCAGAAACAGCTTTTGGCCAGACTGAGGTTTTGTGTAACGAGGGAGATTTCTGCAAGCTGCGCTGATCAGCAGTGACATGAAAAGCCTGTTGAAATTTAATTAAGGTTCCATCTGAGAGGAATCACAACACATACTGCAAAGCTGATGTATTAAAGTTGCTTCAATTATTAAAAAGGAGCTGCGCAGTGATGGATAAATGTTCTTGAGTGTAGCTCCTATATGACGTTAGTGGTGCGTTCTATAGGGATCTGTTCTGAAACTATTACACAATCACCACATTTACAGAAGTACTGTAATGAAGTTACTTTTCTAGTACTTTACTTGAGTAATTCTGTTTTTAGACATTCAGCTTTTCCTCCATGGTTTCAGAGGGAAATATGCCCTTTTTACTCCGCTACATTAATCTGACAGCTGAAGTTTATATTTTACATTCAAGGTGAGATAAATGTGGCTGTTTATGTCTCCAAAAGCAACTTTATTAACATTAAAGAATTTTATTGAATTTATGTAACCTGCAGAAGAGCATTTAATCCTTCAAATGATATCAAAGCAGGAAAATCCCCCAGATTTTGAGATAAAAAAAAATAGTTGATTGCATCAGATAAAACCAATATTATCAGAATTGTTTTCATTTTGCATGCAATTTTTCAGTTTTGTGGATTCCAGTTCCATAGCATTCTGTTATTCACAATGCCTACTGTTGATGCTAGAATTTATTTTACTTCTTAAACTACCAAACATTAAATAAAATATTGAATGCCAGACTTTAGATTGTGGTGTGACACAAGATTTGAGTACTTCTTCCATCGCTGCTTGTAATATATTTTTCTTATTTATTCCTTGTGTGCGTACAACATAAAGAGAAAAAAACAAACATGGAGCAGCCTTTAGTTTGTGACCTTTGTGTTTTGCACCAAATCAGCTGTTTAAACGTTTGTGGTTTCTGGCGATGGAGACCGCCGGAGGCTAAAGACGGCATCCGCTTTCTAGTTAAATCCGTGTACCGTGTTTGGTTTCCATGTCACAGCTCACAGGGCGTGCCGTGTAATCATGAGAAATTTACTACCCACCCACAGACAGGTAAACAAAGCCAAACACACTAATGAAACGCACAGTAAACCTGCTTTTCATTCCATCTTTGTGTGTGTGTGTGTGGTCTGATTGTCTCTTTAGTTTACACAGAGTTGGTAGTTATCTAGAAACAGGCTTGTAATCTGGATGTTTCTGTTCCGGTCTTGCAGCCTGTCAGTCAGCCTCTGGAGACTGACGGCTCCATGGTGGCGACCGTGACCCCGGTCACGGTCATACAGCTCTGGATCTGATCAACACACTCTCTCGCTGTGACAAATAATCCTCCGCATGTGTTTCACAGGCTACCTGATCCCTCTCTGCCTCCTCCATGTCTATGATTCATACCCATCCTCCATTTTCCTCCATCACTGCCATTTCTGCTTTTCACCATTTAATATTTCACAGTTGGTGAATGAAGGTATCAAACATTGAGCACCCACACACTTGGGCTGTTGAAGGACTTAGTTCCGTTCACAAAAAAAAAAAAGTGGTTCCGCTTACTTGGTGGCGATGAAGTGTCATTCTTTCTGAGGATTCAGTGGGTTGAGTGGGTGAAGGATCAGGGTGACTGACTGGGATAAAACCCGGAGGTGAAAACTTTTCACCATTGTCACATCTTCTGCAGGCAGACAGTCTGTGCTGTAATTCACAACTTTCCTCTGATCTGACATTTTACAGATGTCCCACCGCTCAGTCAGTCATTTTCAGTTTGTACATCTGTTAACAACTTCCTGCTGTTATATGTCAAGATGCATGGCGTCTGCTGTCTGATTCCTTGTTTTTTTTTTTTTCTTTTTTGTCCAATTAAAATTGAGTTTTTCTCTCAGCACGTCTTTTAATGCCATCCATCTCCTTTCTCCCCCAGTATGTGGAGGCCATCAGCAATAAGCAGGGCGAGCTGGACAGTTATATCGCTGAAGGCTACAAGAACGCTCTGTCTGAGGAGAGGAGGAGGTACTGCTTCCTGGTGGACCGACAGTGCGCCGTGGCCAAAAACGGCAGCTTCTACCATGGCAAGGTGAGCTTCTCCTGTAACCCTCTAAAGTCATTTTTGCAAAATTTTTTTTTTTTTAAATTGACTGAATATGGCTTTTATTTTACCAGCTGAACTGTGAAGAATTCAAATTTTGGCTTGTGAATATCTGAAAAATGCAACTGTAGAAGCTGAAACATTCAGAAATCTGCATTTTGAGGTCATCATTTTCCCCAGAAAACGTTTCCTAATTGCTTACGGTTTTCTGAAAAAGGTTGCAAAACCAGCCAAAATTATGAAAGCTAAAATATGCAATAAAATCTATAACAATTATTATAAAATATATAACATATAATGAGTAAATATGTAAAAGGAAAATGTTATTAATGTTTTTAAAAAAATGGTTTTCTTATACTTCATATTTAAACTTCATATAAGTTAGACAATAACAGCAAATACTGCAAAATAATCACAACAAGCAAAACATCATTATAGAAGGAAGTCAGATACAGTGTAGAAACTAAACTAAAACTACTACATGAGCGAGATTGTTGATATTGTTCCAGCTTTCTTTAACAAACTTTAGCAAATTTCCTCTTCAGTTATTCACTGCTTCATCACCTCAGATCTCTTTGAGTTGTCATAATATCCATCAGGAGATTAAAAAAAAAAAGGGCATAAAATGTCAAGTAAAGCGTTTGTGTCTGGTTTCGCTGATGATGATGAGGTAAATAAAGTATTGAGGAAAGATGGATCGGTGGAGGTAGAGCGGACGCGTGGAGGAGGAGGAGGAGGAGGAGGATGAAGAGGGGACAGCAGGAACAGTCCGTTCAGACTCAGACTTGGTGTGTGTGTGGGTGAGTGTGTCTGAGTGACAGACACACAGGAAGCAGGGAAGTGGAAAACAAACTGACAGCAGAGCTACAAAGATATCTGGGGGTTATTTATTATATATTTTTTTTCTGATTATAGACTAACAATCACTGTCAGCTGCACTGACTTAATAATATGTAAATGTTTCATATTTTAAAATCTACTGGAAATGTAAAAGAACAATTAGCAGCTGTTGTTAGTCAGCAGTTAGCAGACCATAAGGACCATGCCAAGATGGTTTCGGTCCAGTTCCAAACAAATTACGGAGCTGTTGAACGTGATCCGCACAACTTCCAAACCAACAGCAGATCAATCTATTGATCAATCTAGAAACATATATGGCTCGGTGTGCATGATTAATATGAAGTAAACTCCACGTTTGATTGGTAAATCCAATTAATTCAGTGAAAAGGCCTGAACACATCAATCTTAGCTAACACGTGTTGAAATGTGTTCTGGTTAGCTTGTATGTTCTCAGCATGTTGCTCCATTCTCCTGTTCAGCGTCTGAAGGCAGCAGCACATCTTCACATCATGTGACGCAACATGTGGTTTTCTACACGTTGTCTTAAATTCCGATTCAGCTTCTGTCATAGTTTTCTTGGTAAATGGGCTAAATGATACTATGACTAACAAAGGATCCACATTCACCTTTGTGCCATGTTATTAAGTTTACCCAGTATAGTAAACTTCCTCCTGCTTTGATTTTCTTTCTCCCGCCTCCAGACATTTCTGATCAGTGAGTTATGTGAGTGTGTGAACTTTTGCTGATATATTTTAGATTGAATATTTTCTAATGTGAAACTGAACCAAACCGAGCAGTAAATGCAACATGGCAACAACTTAGCCACTGATTTGGACAGGCTACAGTTCTGAAAACCCCTTTATATACAGATTTAGGCTTTTTTTTTTTTTTTTTTTTTTTTTTTTTTTTTTTTTTTTTTTTTTTTGATTCTTCCAACCGTAGCATAAGGAAACCATGAATATCGCCCATCATCACCACACAATATCACCTTTACGCTGCAGCAGTAAAATGCCACAGCAGGTATTGTGTCAAATTATTGATGTCAGGCTGAAGTAAATATGTTGGTCAGTTTTTGTCTTCATTTTTCTATTTAACAGAACAACATTCTCTGCCCTTAACATTGTCATTGGCCTTTACTTTTAAAACAACTACCAATTCAGGTACCCTTTCAGGCACCGGTATTGATATTTTTGTATTTTATGCTCCTGGACTCTTCAGTTTGGTTCAGTTTCACATTAGAAAATATTTGAACTAAAATATTTCAACAAAGTTCACACACTCACAGCCATAAGCTTCAAGGATTTTACTATTTGAGAAAGAAATTGTCAGCTCTTAGGAATCTTATGAGCGTACAGTAGCCTTTCTTGTCCATTAGTGTGAGTGTTTTGCTATATTTTTTTATACTTGTGGATAAGTGTTATTTGCTGGTGATCTCCACCCACTCCCTGAACCTGATGCTCCAGCCCACAAACACCCAGCAGAGCCAGACAACCTCAGAGCCAAACAGCAAGCCTGATTTAGTTAGATTCAGTTTAAGCAGCAGATTCTCCTCAGAGGACCATTCCAACATCTGTGGGTTTCAGGAGTTCTGCTTGTTCCTTCAACTTATTTATTCACTTGGCGATGAACTCATGAAGTGTGTTTATGTAACACTGCTTAGGATTGCAGCCACTCTGCCGTATAATGTATGGAGGAAGTGCGGCTCAGCCCTTCATGCACCAGTAGAGAGCATCTCAAATGAGTGCATTCATAAATAGGATTCATATCTCTCTCTCTCTTTCCCTCTCCCTCCTCTCATCCCTCTCTTCTTATCTCCGATACACTTCAACTCCCTCCACCCCCCCCCCCNCAGCTTTCTCTTCACCCTGTCGTTCATCTGTTCTTCCGTGAATGTGAATGGTGTGATTCTTTATTGACATCCAGGGGGAGATCACCGCCGCAAAAATTTACTAATCACTCGGTGATTAAAATCACTGAACTAGAAAGCACTCATCCCTCCGCTAAGACTGAATAAGCCCCTGAATGTGTTATTTTAATATAAGAAAACTTTAGAAAATCTGCATTAAAATCCACATAGAAATCATCTTGCTGTAGTCCACCTATAAGCCAAATGCCACCATATTTTGCAGGGTGTCCCCTAATTAGATTGTAAGTGCACAAAAAGTCCAAAACTTATGATAGTTTATGTCAAATAGGCCACAGCCTAACACACAATTAACTTTTTACGTTCAACTAAATATCTTATGCATCAATTTTGTTTAATATTGCAACAAATTTGTGAGAGGAGTTGGGAAGAAATTCTTATCTAAAAGTATTTGTCACCTAATAGATTTTTCTTGAACCAAAGAATTCTGGGGGGAAAATTATTTTGCTTCTACGCCACACATGTCAGATGAGATGACAAAAAAAGTGTTTTTAAAAATATATAAAATATAAAACATGACCAAATGTTTCATCTAGCTGTGATTAGGATGAAACATATCCAACATTAAACAGAATTCAAAATGAACCCAATAAAACTGTATAACCTAAGAATGCTCCTTTTAAGCACAGATCCATCCTGTCTCTGTTTCTTCCAGGGAAAGGAGCTTTTATCCCAGAAGATCCCGTTGTGGCAGCAGGCGTGCGCCGAGCCAAACAAACTGCCGGATCGTGCCATGATGCTGGCGCAGCAGATGAGCGTAGCACCTGGCACCATGGTCATCTCTGAACCCATGCCTGGTGCTAAAGCCCTGCCCGTCCCTCCAGAGCTGGCTGCCCTCAGAGCTGCTGGATCCATGAGCCAGCAGGTCAGTTCCTCTAGAATCAAACCTGTGTCCCGCTGAGAGACTGAGAATCTGATGAAAACATTTTATTATCAGCGTCACTATACGTTGTGCACAAAAACAGAAAAAGATTTTTTTTTTTTTTTTTTTTTTTTCCCTCACTTCACTCTGTTGGGTTTTATTTGTATTTGTGGATTGTTCAGGCTATGTGATTCATCCAATAAAGGAGATGAATCATTGTTTTTCTGTAAAGCTTCTGATTGAATTTACACACACACACACACACATACATATAGAGAGAGAGTAGCTTTCTTAGCCTGAGTGTGTCAATTGTTTTTGCCCGGATGTGCCTGGAGGCATCATGGGAGCTCTGAATGCACCCTCAAGAGCCTCACACATGCACAGGAAATCATTAGCAAACTATGCTAATTAGCCATACAGAAGTAGCTTAAATCCCTTATATCCTCTAGCTGTGTTGCTCTTCCTCCTCCTCCTCCTACTGCTGCTGCTCCTGCAGACCTGGTGTATTGCTGCTTTCTCAGAAGAAGCCTTAAAGATCCACAGCTCAGCCTGAGCCTCTAATTAAAAACCACTGAGTTTTAGTTTCAGTAGCAGTTATTTTCCACATTAAAAACACAAACTCTCCCAGTCATCATTCAATGTGTTTGCAAAAAAAATCTCCATTTTGTAATCTAATTATTTGGCATTTTATAATATAATTATTCTGTCTTTTTTTTCTTTTTTTTTTGCAAAAATAACTTGAAAAGATAGATATTTCTTTGCAATGTAAACCAACACATACTTAGATCTACTGTGTTGATACAGCTTTGACCCACAAGCTTTTCAATTCTGTTTATTTGCTCTAACAATATTTGGTATCTTTTCTTTAAGCAGCATTTCCTGACCCAGATCCACTCGCTACCTCGTTCATTATTATTGATGAGCTGCAGGATGTTATGCAACAGCTTAGGCTGATGTAAACAGAGTGTTTTAATTGCCTCTATGCAAATGTCTCCTCCTCTGCAGAGGCTGATGGGAGGTGTGGACGGAGCGATGCCGGTGATGAACGGCACGGCCGGAGCTCATGGCGGCGAGGACTACCAGCAGTGGATGGAGAGTAAAGCGGCTCAGGGAAAAGTCTCACCGCAGACTCAGAGACACGGAGGAGACGTTTACTCCAACACTTTGCCTGTACGCAAGGTGGCCCCCGCCAAGAGCAAGACCAGCCTCAGTAAGAACACACACAACACAAGTGTGCAGATACTGAATATACACAGCACGGAAGGTGTCAGAGCATGTTGATGTTGACGTGTAACATGTTAGCGTCATCATAAAACGTGTGAATTTATCTGCCCACACACTGTAAGACGCATCCACCAATTACGAGCTAACTACGGTAGCTCGTACTGGGTGTCGTCAGCTTAGGCATGATGTAACTAGCCGATCAGAACAGAACAGGCTTTTCTGGAGGGGTCTTAAAGAGAAGGTACCTAAAACAGATTTCACTCAGTGTGCATAGCAGTGCTGCAACATAGGAGGGTAGAAATTGATCAGTGTATTTTTGTGCGTTAAAGCATTGAAAACTTTTTAAAATAGACCCTAAATGGAGAAAAAAAACACACATGGAGATCTGGATAATGTCTCCTTTGATGCTGTTTGATGGAAACAATGATGTGGAGCTGCTTTTTTACACTTTTCCTCCAATTTTTCTGTTTTACCACCAACTTCTCTCCATGTAATCTCTTCCAGCAGAGACCCGAACTTTGCCCCGGTCCAGTTCTATGGCAGCAGGTCTGGAGAGAAATGGAAGAACCCGTGTCCAGGCCATCTTCTCCCATGCTGCCGGGGACAACAGCACCCTGCTCAGCTTCTCTGAGGGCGACGTGATCACCCTGCTGGTCCCAGAGGCCCGTGACGGGTGGCACTACGGAGAGAGCGAGAAGACCAGGATGTGAGTGCATGTTGTTGTCAGTAATTTGTTGCCTGTTGCAGCATTGATGTTGCTGTATGGTTAGCATGTGGTCCCCTCCCTTGCATTTTATCAGGCGTGGCTGGTTTCCTTTCTCCTACACACGGGTGATTTCTGATGGTGACGACTCCATGAGGCAGCTTCGAGTACACAAGTAAGTTTTCAATTCCTCACTTTTCCAAGTATCGCCGTATCTTTTCAGGATTATTTCTATGAATGTCGCTCGTGTTTTAGCGTGGATTCAGTTTTTTTTCAAGGTTGTTTTACAGCTTACTCCCAGTGATTTCGTTGTTACTTCACTACTGAATATTTTTTGGATTATTCCTCACTGTTTCATGGTTATTCCCAATATGTCAGGCAAATAACTTTTAAAATACAGTTTATTCTCCAGCAGTTCTACCCATCCTGCACAGTAAACAACCACAAACTGACATATTTGCTACTGATTGCTCAGAGGGAGATTTCTACAGGGGCCACATATTTACTGTTTCAAGTTTTCTACATGTTTTTTTTTTTTTTGTTTGTTTGTTTCTAGCCTCCACCATGGGAAGAGCAGCAGCACAGGCAATCTTCTAGAGAGAGAGGACATGGCTCTGCCTGTCCCTGACTACAACATGCACTCCCGTATGGCGGCGCAGAGTGCTGCTGCAGTGCATGGCAGACAAGAACGCCCCTACAGCGTGGCAGTGCCAGGATTCTCACAGGTGGGGGTCTGCAGAACAAGCATGCAAACACTCACGGGCATCTACCCACACGTTCACACATGACACACAGAGCCGTCACACGAAGCCTGGCAAAGATCTGTGCTTGGCTCAGAGCAGAGATGAAGATTTGTGACTTGGACTTGAGTCAGAAAAGTCATGAAAGTAAGGACTTGAGACTTGATGCAAACTTGTCTGGTGTGAGATCAACCTAAAAACAAAATCCCTACTTGAAAGAAGCTCATGTGGGAGATGTTGCAGTTTGCAGGACTTGCGACTTTTAGAGTTGCTCTGAGAAGCTGGAGCCTTGACTTTGACACGTTCCTGACCTAACAGAACCGGAACACACCTGTACAGGAATAGCTTCGCTTTGACAGGCTGTCTTGTTTTTTTCTCCTTTAGCAGAACATGGAGTTCTGTTATGTCACAGCTCGCCACAAACATTCCGCTACATTAGCTTACATAAACGCAGCGATCATTACCTTTCTGCATCTCACACACACACACACACACACACACTCCTGCTCCACTATGTCCATGTGTATGTGTTTATGTGGAATTTTGAATGTAAGATGTGGTGGCACAGCTCAGATTGGAGAAGTCTGCTTCCACACATGGCTGCCTCTGTCTCTGAGGAAAACGTTTCTGAAAGGCTGATAACAGAGCGAGCCAGCGCTAACACAGCTGACTGAAAAGAAAGACGGGGGAGAGAGGGTTGGNTGGGGGGGGGCGGGAGTGAAGTGGGAAGTAATTTTTCAAAATGCAAAATCAAAAGCCATGGTGAACACACTCCAATCCTAACGATAGCCCTGATGAAAACACACTTATTTTGTAAGAAAAAGTCCCCCGAGCAGATTTGTACGAAGTAGTTAGCAGTAGATTGTAACTGAGTGTAAAGATACTTTTACTCTTAGCAAGGGAGCGCAGAGTTTAGTTTCACTATGGAAACAAAACCTCGTATCTCCACTTACGGGGATTTTCATGCTTTCAGTTCAGGAGAGAAAGGAAAGGACAGTATCCAGTTTAAACAGTAGAACACACATACTCTGATAATTAATCAGTCATATATACATTCAAAATTCACGTTTCAAAGTGATTTAAAAGTCACATTTGTAATCATATATCCTTCTTCATTTATTTGCTATCTTTATACATCAATATTATCCTAAGTGAATTCCAGCTAACTGTATTCTTTGAATAGCCTGTAAAATAGTTGTGGTTTTTGTTACAGCGTCTTATTTGCTGTGGTCCTTTGCTGCCATCTGCTGCATTCTTTTGGCATTACAACTGAAACTGACACCTTTTAATGTTTTACAATGATTATTCACTGTTAAACTACACGCTAAATCCCTCATCTTTATGTTTTTTTCTTTCTTTTTTTTTTTTTTTTTTTTACAGCAAGGAGTTGAAGAATATGAGCCTCGTTTCCCCACAAGGTAAGAATCAGTTTTAATATTGATTCTATGATCGGGTTTGATTCAGTTCTTGTACAGCCAGTTCAAGCTGAATATTTTCAGAATTCAAAGATTTTTTAAAAATCAGTAAAGCAGTAACAAAAACAGCAGTACATGGGGTCCAGATTGCGTGAAAAAGAGGAAACATCTCCAAAAAATGAATAGAGAACTGAGTCAAACCCAGTGGAAGCAGCTGGAAATGGACAGATGAGGGGATTTCCCAGACCCACAAACGTCTTATAACTCCACGCACACACACACACACACACACATCACGTTTTGTTTTGTGTTTTGTGTTGTTTCCTTTGTGCTCTTTTATGTTGCCATTCTGTTCTGTTTGCACTTGTATAATAATATGAATTAGTGAACAGATCATGTACTTTATAGTACACAGCGGTTACTGGAATAACACTTTATTTTAAGACATGTTAAATGATTTATTTGTTTATTTGCATTAAGCTTGTGTTGATTTAAGTTTTTATTAAGTTTTCTTTTGTTCATTAATTTGTAAAAATTATCATGCTTGTATTTTTGACCTCCCAGCTTCACTCCCCTTAGCTCAGCTAACTGACCTTTGACCTCATGCACCATGCAATTACTGTAGTGCTTTCACTCACTTATGCTGGGTTTGACTCACAATCGGAACTCGGAATTCCTATTTTCTCCCCCTTAGCATACAGACACAGTAATAGGTTAGACATAAAATAGTAGCTGTTTTGAAAAGGTAAATAGCTCATAAATGTTAAAAAATAGCTTCTTTTGGTCCGACAGAGGCAAACAAAACAAAGGTTTTCATAGAAGCGTCATGTTGTCTTCTGCTTTTTTTTTTTTTTTTTTTTGTAGTTTATGGCTTCCCAGTTCCGAGGTCCAACAAACACAACATTAAGTGCACAAACCCATCCAATCCCTGGAAAACTCACCCACTTTTAAAGTAATACTCCAGCCAAAATCTTGTCTAGTGTCATTCAGGCCATTGTGAGCAGTTTTTTTAAGAGCAGAAAGGATCTAAATGCACAGAAATTTCTTAAAACACCCCGACCCATAATTCACTTCTCCACTGTGAATATGGTTCATCAGTCAAAAATAATATCAGAATAAAAATCATAAGTTTTGGAGAGGTGGAAGAGCTGCTGCTTTATACTCAGCAGATTTTAGGTGGAGTATCCCTTTAAATCATTCTCATTCCAAGTTTATCAGGTAGAAAGTACACGCGTGTCACAGGAAGTTTGGGTCATCTGGAGTCATGTTTGTCATTGTGGGGGGGTAGAAGTGGTTTCTGCCCCTCCATGTCCTGGTTGTGTTTGCTGCTGTTTCTCCTGAGCGCCTCCTGGAGTCTCTCCCTCTCTGTGTTCGCAGCTCCACAGAGGGCAAATTGATTTCGACAGTGTGAGGACAGACAAACAGGCACAGACTCAACCAACCCCTCCCATCCTTACCTTACACCCCACCCCANCGCCTCCTTACCTCCTGCTTATGGCAATAAACTCTCCCAGAGCCCACCAGAGCAAGGACGAGGCATGGCATCTGTATCTTTTTCATTCTTGTCTCCTGCCCCCCATGTCCTCCTCTTCCTCCTGCTCTTTGCTCTCTAACCGGCTGGTAGCCAAACCGGAAACTGGTGAAGCCTCGGCGCAGAGCCACGCCAAGACAAACCGCCATAACCAGGACTCTGTGCCATCCTTATATTAAAATCAATGGAACGGCCATTTTCTCTGAGGAAAATGTATCTTCTTCCCGTCTTACATGCATGTACATTTCTTTTATATCGATATACAGGGATTATATTTCCTCATCAAACGAGGCTGATTTCAAAACCCTGTGGAGCCTTCAGCATTTTGCTTTACTTTTATTGAACATGTCTTTTATTTGACACATCGCTTCACTGTTTGACAGATTTTTAAACTTTTTTTAAAAATAGAAAATCAGGCTTTTAGGACTCAACAGACAAAACCGATTTAAGATCATTTTAGCAGCATAGGTGAAAATGATGAATTATTACGAATGTCCACATTTTCAAAAAAAAAAAATTACACATTAATATATGCATTAAATACAATATTTATACAATTATTTTATACACAAATCACATTTTCTCCGCTAATGTCTACATTTTTATGAGCTGTGACTGTTTTATTAGCTGTGACTTCAGAGGGTTTCATGAACATCAGCATTCTCCATCAGACTGAAGATGTAAAGGATTTGTATATCAGACTGTAACTTCAATACACTGATCCCAAAGAGGATTTCATAATATTAAAAAAAAAAAAAAAAAAAAAAAAAAAGTCATTACAATTCAAACTTTTACTGGGTCTTTCAGTATATTATGATAAATGGACTTTTTCATGCTGTGAGGTTTTGATAATTCCTGTATCCCTCTGAGATAAGAGGTCATGTATCACGTGTAGTGAACAGATAATGTAAATGTTTTAATTTATGGCAGAGAAGGAGCCGGTCATTATCAAACATGGTGGGAAATGTTTACTGTACATACATGTGCCATACAGACGTATTTGTCAGAGAATATCTATGAAAAACGCACCTTATGAAAGTAATAACCCATATTTCTGTGACTTCCTGTAAACGAAAACACTGTAAAATGATCAGTATCAGCCTTTTAAACGTGTTATTTATTATACTGAGGCTGAATGAAGTCAACTAATCCTAACCCTGAAAATCCCTCATACATGAAAGAAAAGACAACAGGTACTGCTCTTACACACACACATACACGCAGATTAAACACTAAATAATCTGATATAAAATTCAAAACCATAAGACGTGTTAGAATTATTGTCAGTATCAGAGAAACTGATGGACTTTTGGATCTGGAAAATTAAATGAGGCTTCAGCAAAAGTAAACAGGAGTAATTTGATGATGAGTTTGGGTCATTGGCTTCAAAATTACATTTATATTGCTATTTGTCTCGGCAGCCTTAAAGGGAAATTCCTACATTTTTAATGTTGAACCTTCATTCAGCCTCATTGTTCTGTTTTCTTTGGAATAAAAGAGAAAAACAAAATGTTTTGGTGCTGAAAATGTGTTTGCCTGATTGTTTGTGTGCTGAGTAAAGATGCTGGTCTGCTTGTCTGTATGTCTGTCCACTCAGTGCCTGTCTGGACTAACCACTGTCCTCCTGTCCATACCTGGAACAGCTGCTGTGTCCACTAATGTCCATTAATGTCCACTCTGATGCAAACAAATCCCTTATTGAATCTAAGTGGATAGTTTAAATATAAGAGAAATGTACTGTTTTTATTGGCAATATTGATTGGAGACTCTTTTTTGGTGTCTTGATGTCTGATATTTACTGTTGAGCTAAATGACATCCTGAATGTTCTGTGCATTTTTCTTTGCTGAATCAAAGAAATGAGACAAAAGATTCAATAAGTGATTTGTTAGACTTGGCGAATGAATGAATCTGAATATTTTACCAACTTGGACCCGGTTCCAAAATGGAACCATCCCTAACCCTCTTCCTAAATCTCATTCGTTTTGCTTAAGTTCATCTATGTTTTAGCCAAAAAGGAGGAAGTTGACACTTTAAACTGTGCATGTTTTCTACTCTGCAAAAGAGATCCATCGTTGCAAATCCTTTAATGTGGCTGAATGTCAAATTTTAACTCCTAAACTCTTCTGTTTTTCTACAGATGAGTGAAAAATAGATTCCAAGTTAAAAATAATTTACATTGTTTTCAGAAAATGACCTAATTTGAGACTGAATGAGTTGTCAGGATGGACATTTTGCTTGGTAGAAATGTTGTCCCTGCTCTCCCCCNCCCCCGTTTGTGACCTAACACTCGTCTCCCCCAGCTTTGCCAACCTCCCTTTTCCATCTCTGTTTTTTGATGAATTTAGAGACAAAAGTCGAGAGCAAACGACTGGAAGCTGCCACTGTTTCTTCTTTATCCACTAAAATAAGCCTAAGGTACGACTGACTGCCGTCGCTGCAGAGATAGCGCGCCAACATCTGCGGCCAAAAAAGCTCCTATTTCTATATCCATTTTTGTGCTTGTAGTTTTGAAAGGTTTTAAGGAACAGAAATCTGAACATTGTACAGAGATTTTATGGATATGCATGCTTTGAGGACACTGATGCAGTGTCATGTTCAACTTTGATGACCTTAAATGTAATTTTTACTCCGAAAACAATAAATTTATTCAGTTGGAAGTTTTTGTTCTTTGCTATTCATCTGTTTTCATCCAGAGAGACACTGAGGAAGTTTGTCTCTAAATTAATCTTCATGGGGCCTCTGTTTGCTTCTGCTGCTTTGTTAGATCATAAAACGAATTAACTCTGCTTTAGAATAATCTGCAGCACTTGGAGAAGAATCAGACATTAAGTACAGTATCAGCACTCATTTCAACTCATTTCAATTTTTATTTAAGAGCTCTCACTGCAGAAATCTTAACCAGTCCTTTTTTTTTTTTTTTTTTTTAAAAATAGAAGTTTTAAGTTAAAAAGTTTTATTTTCTTAATTCAAGTGTGGTCATGAGTGGGAGACTCGCACACTGTTCAAAAAAAAAAATCCAAGCAGAAACTCCTTCAAAACACTTATTTAGCTCACCAAACGTGCAAATAGTGCAAAGTGCAAAAACGTTTCGATATTACATCTTCTTCAGTGTTTTAGGAATATTAAAGGCTCCACCCTTTATATATGAGTGTGGTCAGCTGGTCTCAAAGCCTAGTCATGTCAGTCTAAAAGCCTAGTGGGCTGTGGGTGGGGCCCTGTACCTGGGTGGGGGGTGGACCTGTCTCCTGGGCCGGGCATGCTTTGGGCTGGCCCCGTGGNGTACCTGGGTGGGGGGTGGACCTGTCTCCTGGGCCGGGCATGCTTTGGGCTGGCCCCGTGGCTGGGCTCTCCCGAGGGGTCGGTGTGGCCTATCCAGCTCTCCCTGGCTGTTCCGTTTGCTCTCGGTCCTTGGCACGCTCTGGGCTCATGTTGGGGGGGCTTTGCGGT
>VXCM01000472.1:0-165560 GCA_014773175.1 Lucifuga dentata | reverse complement strand
TATTCGGGCTTGGGACCGGCACAAGGAGGACACTGGCTTGTGCCCCCTTGAGGCTGCATTAACAATTATAAATTATTGAATGTAATAAATTCTATATGCTTCACAAATAATAAAATCTGGCTAGTTTTTGAAGAAATGCACATAAACTTTTATGTGTGTGTATGTTTTCTGTGACTAAAATAGTGTGAAACCATTGAAAATAGATGAGTGGTGCTGAACAAGCTTTCACAATCACACAAAGTCCACAACATGTCCTATCAATCTTTTTATTCAAAAACAAATGTAAAAATATGCAATATTAGACAGCCCTCTCCATTTTTATCAAACACTTCAAAATGTGTGTTTGGTTGGAACAAGGTGATTTGAAAAGTAGTTTGAAAATAGCAGAAGTGCATCACCTCGTTGTATGATAGTATGATATAACATTTTGCTTTAACAGTCGAGGGTTCAGTATAAGACTGACTCACTGTAATGGATATTTATTGCTGTGTGGAGGAGAGATAAAAAAAAAAAAAATACATGAACATGGAGA
Organism: Lucifuga dentata; assembly: GCA_014773175.1. Classification (NCBI taxonomy): domain Eukaryota; kingdom Metazoa; phylum Chordata; class Actinopteri; order Ophidiiformes; family Bythitidae; genus Lucifuga; species Lucifuga dentata. The sequence goes on along the minus strand of VXCM01000472.1, from coordinate 165,028 downwards.
AATTGTTTACCAAGATGGGAATCAATGGAAAGCAATTTTTTTTTCATCCTCCCTTGGACTGTATGCAGTCTCTAATCCCATGATTAAGCCTGTAATCTAAGCCTAATTCTCTCCTGGGTGTCGATCTTCAGTGGCTCCCTGCTAGCAGAAACACACTGGGATCATGGAATTTAGCTCTTACAACCATTTACAATCATCCTAATAACTATGACTGAAACTAGTTTATATCATGCTTTTTAGTTTATATCATACTTTGCTCAGTGTGATTTTATGATTTTTTTTTTTACTCAGTCATCATCCAAACTCATCTAATGTCTGTTCGTGTCTAAAAAGTGGTATTGTTTGTTGCTCTGTCAAGACTGTCCATCCATCCATCCATCCATCCATCCATCCATCCATCCATCCATCCATCCATTTTCCACTCCTAATTGAGTAGGCAACAAGCTAAGCAAAAATAGCCCATACATCCCTCTCCATAGCCACAACTTCCAGCTCTTCCTTTCATTTCATTTACTGATTTTTCTTTAGGCCCCTTCTCCAGAGGATGTCCTGGAGGATACCAAGGCATTGCTGGGCCATATGAGATAAATAATCCCTCTGGTGTATTCTGTTTCTGCCCTATTGAATGTGACTGGAATACCTCACATTGAGATGTCTAGAAGGCATCCTGATCAGTTGTCCAAACCCTCTCTCCTCTGACAACTAGAAACTGTCATTATTGTCTACATTAAATATATATTTAATATCACTATATTGTAATATTGTAGTATAATAGAAAAGACAATTCTGTGGATCTGATGCTGTCCAGTGGCCTGAAGTTGAACTGTCTGAATATGAATGTGAGATGGAGCAGAGTAGGAAACTTCCACTGGTCTCAAAGAAGACCTGACGTAGGGTTTTTTTTTTTTTTTTTTNGTTTTTTTTTTTTTTTTTTTCTTATTTCAGATTTTTTCACCAGGTACATTCTATCAACATAATGATTTTGAGCGTCATCCACATGACAGGATACCGAAAGCTTCTATCATTTCCTGATGTGCTGATAGTCACTGACAGGCGAACAGGAAGAACTCATGTTCAGCGAGTCATTACATCCAGAAAAGACAAACATCCTCGTCCACAGGGTCACAGGGAAACATAACGGAATCATCAAGAACTCTGAGCTGCACTGACAGTTTCTTTCAATTTACTTTCAGTGTCAACATATCAGTTTTTGGCCAGTGAGAAATGACAGCAAGTCTCCATCTGCTGTCTGCTGCCATGGGGAATAGACTGAAATAACCATGAATAAATCCTCTCTGATAATGGACAGTGGCTTTTCTAAGAGAGGGAATTGTGTGTGTGTGTGTGTGTGTGTGTGTGTGTGTGTGTGTGTGTTTACCTGCATGTGGCTCTGTGTGTCCATGTTTTATTGTTTATGTGAATGCTCATGCTTTGCTCACAAGTTATAAGGATCATCCTTGAGGTTTGGAGAGTTCATGTTCTGCAAACATGCATGACTGGATAAATAGATGCCCAAACAGACAGATCATGCCTTCTCCATACACACACACACACACACACACACACACACACACTGGCTCCTATTGCACGCTTGGCTGTCCTTTAAACTGCTTCTCTTGCAGTTAGCATGTATCATCAAATGTTGCAAAAGAAAAAAAAAGCTGCAGACAGTACTTCCTAAAAAAAAAAAAAAAAAAAAAAAATCTGCTGAGAGCTTTTGTAACAACAATGTACAACTCCACTTTCAGTTAGCTTGCTAGCTTGCTTTGACTTTAGCGTTTGAGATGAACAGCATTGAGAAAGGTGCTATCATTGCACAGAGGCGTTTCTTGGGATATGACATCTTTCATGGATTAGAGCAACAACAGACATTTACTAATTGTCATTCAGGACAGACCCATCGTTTTGGGTGGGCCCGAGGGGGCAGAGCCCGCCCAGTCAGATTGCTCAGTCCGTCCATAGACATTCTGGTTAATTTCAAATGAATTTTCCATTGATGGTTTTATAACTTAAAAAATAATATACAAATCTGTTTTGACAAAATATTAAAAATACTGAAAGGGCAAAGAATTAAATAAACGTAATCACTGGGCATCCAATGACGTAACTACGTATCTACATTACGTTAGGCGGGATTATACACTATACAGACTCTGTCACGTTTGTGCGCATATCTGTAGTTAGCTATTTGTTGTTATACTAGTAAATATGAATATCAGAAAGTGGCTCAAGTCGCCTCCTGCTAATACAGAAAAGACAGAAACACACTCTGCTCAGCTTTACTAGGAAGATCTGTATAATCTCTCTCTCTCTCTCTCTCTCTCTGTGTGTGTGTGTGCGTGCATGTGTGTGTGTTGTGCTCTTCACCTGCCATGATGATTACAGTATATTGCATATCAATTAAGCTACACCCTGAGCTCCTGCTGTGGTACTTTGTTTAATGTTTTTTTTTTTTTTTTTTTNTTTTTTTTTTTTTTTTTTTTGTCTGGATGCATATTTGTGCTTGTTTGTGCAGTAGCTCTTAGTGTTGTGTACTGGGTAGGAGAAAATGTGTTGTAGTTGCTTTCCCAATATGCATAGATGGAAATTTCATGCTGCCGTTATGCATATTTCCTCCAATGTAAATTGGAGTCACTACAGTCAGGGCACACATTGTTGTTTACCTGAACCCCCACCATCATCTGGCCTGGAAAAAGAAGCAGCAGCAGTGACTAAGAGTATTTTAGCATACTGTTTAACAATGAAATCAACAGCATTAACATCTGTTTATGGTTATTGAGGTGTATTTGAAAGGCTAGCATTAGAGTTTTAAATAAAATAACATGAGTTCCTGATAGTTTGTTGCTGTCGTTGACATACCCATGTCTGCAAAGTTTGTTAAAAAGTTGGACGTTCAGCACCCAAACTACTGGAAACAGGCTGGTTCTTAGAAGGACAGAGCTGAGCATCAGCATCAGCACCACGTTGAGTATATGTATCCTCATAACGATTCAGCGCTGATATTCATTTATTTATTGGCCTGTAGGGGGCGCTGGTAACAGCCTGTGCAGATGACACACTACACCTGTGGAATCTCCGTCAGAGACGACCGGCGATCCTGCATTCACTCAAATTCAACAGAGAGAGGTGAGAGTAACACGCACACATGCACACACACGCACGCACGTGCGCACACACACACACACACATGCACATGCACACGCACAAACGCACACAGTTTTGTAGTTAAATTATTAAGCAAAATTCAAAAGACAATATGAAAATTTAAATATCCACTTCATCCTAATCATTTCAACTAATTCATTCCTATAGTCCTTGCACAGTCCTTAATGGAAACTTTGGAATAATTAAGATTTAACTTTAAATTATATAAAAGGTAACAAAGCACTAGCAACTGTTTGATATATTTTTCATATTTCTGTTTCTGTTCATATTTTCTTTTTTTTCTGCATGAAAAGGGGTCTATTCATTCCTCTAAGTTAAAAGCTGAAGTCATTGCTCTCATGGACAACGACATTCACTGAATAAAACTGCATGTCTGCTGAATGTCATTCATTTCTATACAGTCCAGAAAAACATAAAGGTTGATATTTTATTTTCAAAAAAGTTTTATTTTTTCATAAAATACAGGGCTAAAGAAGTTAATACAAGCCTGACTTGTGATGAGTTACACATAACAGTGAACTCGACCTGCTGTTACAAGCGAGGACTTCGGCTGAGTCACACTCTTTCTGAAATGTTCTATAAGAGAGAAATACATTTATGTGGTCCTGCAGTAAAACCAGAACACAGGAACCTTTGTGGACTGAGAGGGTTTGTTAAATATATGTTCCATGTCTGAAGGTGGTTCAGGAAAGAGCTTAGTGTCTCTGACAGAGTTTTAATCTGTTTTTTTTTTTTTAAGTGTTTCAACGTTCAACCCAGAGTTAAAAAAACAAAAAAACAAAAAGTCTCAGAAAAAAGGGCTCCAAAGGGTTCTCCTTGTAGCATTAATATACTTCCTTGAAACTTTGACCTCTGAAGTCATTTCTGTTAAGAGTCACTGGAAAGGTTGGAAAATGACGATCTTAGCCTTTGCAACTTAAAATAGATTGAGCTCTTATAACTGTATAGTTTTAATGGTACAGTCGTTAGATTTTTGTTAGGAAAGAATAAGAACAATATCAAATCAAAAATAACATTTGTAACTTGAAAAAAAAATCTTGTTAGCTTTAATTTCTAAAAATAGCATTTTTTCAGCTAGCTTTAATTTTAAGTTAAGTAATAAATTAAATGCAAAGTAATGTTTTTGATATTTTTTTTTCCTCAAAGAAGACAGCAACTGGATTCAAGTCTGAAACCCCCAATAAGAACCTCCAGCATCTGAGGAGGATCTACCTATTACTTCAGGATTCCAGGTTGAGCCTCTAAATAATGAGTGGGTGGAACCCTTAAGGCTGGTTCCTGCTGTCACCCATTTAATGTAAAAATTATCCCTTCATCTCAGATAAATGTTTGCTTTTGTACAATCAACACCAACTTCTTCACTGAATCCCCAGAGGGTTCCAAATGTAATCACCAATGCTTTACATAGAACCCATAAGACACCAGATGAAAATAATTTCATTTAGCACCAAAAAGGGTTAAACTAAAGAACTGAAATGAATACTTGGCACTTTTTTAGGAATCAGTTCTGAAGTCTACGTTAAGATCCATAGCGTTCTATAAGTTTTGTAGTGAGGTGAATTCTGATGCCACTGCCAGTGAATCATTCCATGAGATAAAGAGAAAAAGGGCATCGTGGGTAATCCATCAGAGGCCACGCAGTGCTCTGCCATTGAGCTCTGCGTCTCTCGGCTGAAGCCCTGACAATTAGCACCTCAACACCCCCTCAAACTCCCCTGAGAACTGTGCATGAGTCACTGGGAATGTTAGAGAGAATTGTTGTGTGATAACTGTCAGCCAGAATCTTGTGTCAGTGGAACAGAGTTTGTATATATTCCATTGTAATTTTTTTTTTTTTTTTTTTTTTTTGTTTTGACTGGCTGATTCTCTCTGTCATTAGCTAAACTCCACAAAAACTGGTGAGAGAGAGACAGAAACAGGTTCACCTCAGCACATTCTGTCTGTGTATGAAGTGTCAGGAGTGTTTAAACGCGGTTTAAAAACAGATTTAGAATGTGATGATGGGATTTCACTCTTTTTATGATGCATATATAATGCTTGACTGATGAATGCATACTGTACATCATCCTCCAGAAATATTTGATCATAAGAAATATGCAAAAAAAAAAAAAAAAAAANAAAAAAAAAAAAAAAAAAAATAATAATAATAAAATAAAATAAATAAATAAATAAACCTATCACCACAAAATTTGCAAGAGATTACATTTCTACCAGATCACAGCAGCTATATTTCCACAAAACTTGTCGGATTGAAAAAAAAAAACACTTGTACATTTTTGAGATCATGAAATCCAATTTCTTTGCAGACACTCTATTGCCTGTAGCATTTTATTTATAGAGCTACATGGAAGAAAATGTATTTCTCCACCAGGGAATATAATCCCAGGAGATAACTGCTTTTACAGAGATATTAAAAACCAACCGTGCCTTCTACAATCATGTGTCAGTGTTAACAGGTGAAACATTGAATTTCAAGGTGAGTGTATCACCTGAACATTTGATTTTGAAAGAAGTTTGCAAAATAACAAAAAGTAAAATACGGTTTTATGTTTTGAAAAATGGTTGGCAGTAACGTAATGTGTACGTGGGTAGTACTTATTGGGCTGAAATATGCAAAGTCACCAGCATGGTCCTACAAGTATTTTCATCTCCCCAAGCCTCCAAAATCCTATTTGAATTGTCTGCTGCTTCATTTGTCTTCTAATCCTGTCTCTTGCTGGTTGGGTGGATGTGGGCTGGTGGGTGCAGTGTCATCATGGGCCCCCCACCCCCCCAACCACATGTTAATCAGCATGGACACGACTGACTTAATGTGTTGATCTTTATTCTCTGCGCAAAGAGCTTACAGAGATGATAGATACTAATGCCAGAGGAATAACTGTCTGAGCACGTTTGCACCATGTCATTATTACTGTCAGATATTCCGTTGGCACCTTGCAGGATTTTATGGTTATGTATTAGCTGGCTTAAAATATTAATTATTAAGACTGTACTAATTTAACCTTCATATGGAACATGAAAAAGGTCTGTTGTTTCAGACTGAGTCGTGGCATTACTTTTATTATGCAGCATACAGTTATTTATGTAGTAGCATTCTTCATGAACAGTGTTTTTGGATTATAATTCTGACAATGACGTGTTCAATCTACAGCACATATTGAAATATGCAGAATTCTGAGGCCACTAATAAGCAGGTTAATAACAGCAGGTTAATAATATGGCTAGAATGCAGTTTTTAATTACTTTAATTAATTTCTGTGAAAGTAAATAAAGTTTTGAGGAAAAACAATAAATTATTCCTCTAAAATGCTTCCATATTTCATACTAATTTGAAACTAATTTATTTTTAATTGTGTTAGCTGTTTGTCAATTTCTAATGACTGCAGGATATTGTGGTAAACCAATAACTACACACAATTAGCCTCATCATTATTGTGGAGCTTGAAATGAATATAGTTTAGCTGAAAGAACATTAATCGTCATGCAGAATAATGACTGAGATGAACCTGAGCAGGTGTAAGTGCCCATACGTTAAGAAAACTTAACCTTAAGAAGCATACACATAGAGAAACAAAATTGACTGATGTAATGTTCATTTTCTGACACTCAATCTGTTTCTTCCTGTTTTTCTTTTCTAGGATTACGTTTTGCCACCTTCCCTTTCAGAGTAAATGGCTGTACGTGGGGACAGAACGCGGGAACACACACATCGTCAACATCGAGTCCTTCGTTTTGTCTGGATATGTCATCATGTGGAACAAGGCCATAGAACTGTGAGTTGCTAATCCCAAAGCTGAAGATAATGCTAATAACAGCAACAACAGTAATCATGATGGCAGTGATGATGATGATGATGATGATGATGATGATGATGATGGCAGTATTATGAGTTATAAGCAGATCATGCAGTACATTGGTTTGCAAAATATGTGTTAGATGACAAAGGCACAGACATGTCAAACTTTAAAGTCTTCCAGTCAGTCAAAACATTTTCCTTAAAATTAGATTTTAAAATAATTCTGCCAATAGGCTATGTGACATCACCCTGTGCNCCCCCCCCCCTTCTGTGTGAAAGGTTCATTACATTATGGTTTGTCCCAAACTTTTTTCAGGGCATCAGTACATAATATGGCACCACAAGGCATCAGCATCCATGGACACTGATGTTTCCTGCAGCTTGTGGTGGAATGAGGCAAGAGCATCCTGCAGTTTACCTCTTTAATTAGACACTCCCCCTTTATCCGGAATGCCTTCCACAGCTGCAAGTGACTGTGAGAGTGGCACTCTGTAATAAAGTGTGTAGGGATTTAGAAATGCACTGAGTTTATTTCCAATGAAGTTCCAATTTTTGTAAGACAGGCTGTAAGGGGGGAACTTCCTTGCTTTGCATCAAAATCCTTTATCATGCTTTGTAACGTTCCAGTTAATACAATTCTCTCTAGAGTTTCACAGATGGCTGTGATATGACGTCATCAATCAGCAGAAGCCTTTATTATTTTGTTGTTTATTACTCTCTAGACATTACTTTGTTGCAAGCAGTGACTGTTTATCTGACATATGCCATCGACTGACAACTTAAAACTGCATCGACTATACAAATGATGCCTGGCTGCATTGTGTGTGTGTTTGTTTCACCCTCCTACACGCCGTCCTTCTGCTGTTACCCTGACAAGCTTCCTGCTGCCGTGTCACTCACAAGTCACTGTCACTCTGAGCCATGTTGCTGCCGTGTGACAGCCCAAACTACAGCGAGCAGTCATAACACTGGTGTGTGTGTATGTGTGTGTGTGTGTGCGTGTGTGTGTGGGAGGGATGTCTGCCAATTACTCTAATGCTTCCACAGGCTGAGATAGAGGAGGGATTTTAACAGGATATTTAGTTTGTCGCTTCACACTCGGCCTCAAACCTGCTCAGTGCGGGTTGAAGGTCACTGTCTGATGAAGCCAGCAGAACCACACCGTCTGCAAAAAGCAGAGATGCTATTCTGAGGCCACCAAACAGATTTGACGTTTCAGGTTTCAGGTTTGAGGCTGAGTGTGAAGCGACTAGGATGAGAATCAGCACCTCCAAGTCTGAGACCATGGTGCTCTTCAGGAAAAAGGTGGACTGTTCCCTCCAGGTTAGAGGGGAGTCACTACCCCAGACGGAGGAGTTTAAGTATCTCAGGGTCTTGTTCACAAGTGAGGGTAGGATGGAACGTGAGATTGATAGACGGATTGGTGTGGCGTCCAAGGTCCTATGGACGCTGTACCGGACCATCATGGTGAAGAGGGAGCTGAGCCAGAAGGTGAGGCTTTCAATTTACCAATCAATCTACGTTCCTATCCTCACCTATGGTCATGAGCTCTGGGTAATGACCGAAAGGACAAGATCGTGGATACAAGCGGTGGAAATGAGGTTCCTCCGTAGGGTGTCTGGGCTCACTCTCAGGGACAGGGTGAGAAGCTTGGACATCCAGGAGGGACTTGGAGTAGAGCTGCTGCTCCTCCGCATCGAAAGGAGCCAGTTGAGGTGGTTCGGGCACCTAATAAGGATGCCCCCTGGTTGACTCCCTAGGGAGGTCTTTCAGGGAAGAGGCCCCGGGGAAGACCCAGGACACATTGGAGGGAATACATCTCCTGGATGGCCTGGGAATACCTCGGAGTCCCCCAGGAGGAGTTAGAGGGCCTGGCCGGGGACAGGGAAGTGTGGGCTGATCAGCTTAGTCTGCTGCCACCGAGACCCGGACCTGGATAAGCAGAAGATAGTGGATGGATGGATGGATATTTAGTTTGTTCATTTGCCACCGCAGAGCCAAAAGAATGGGTTTTTGGGTTTGTGTCCTATTTTTATCTGATTTTAAGGATTACATTTTTTTTTTAATGAATAACATAATTAACATGTTATGACATAAAAGAACGCAAATCAAAAACTTAAGTGCATTTTCAGTGATTAGGATGGATCCTGAGCAAAGGATCTTGGGACATTTTCATCTTTTATCCAAACACCAAAAGCCATTTGCTCTGTATAATCAAAGTAGTATATAGCCAAAATGATTAGTATATGAGATCTGACAGTTTATAAGATCACATAAACAGACTATTGCTTTTCTCACCAGTGAGAAGTCGTAATCACAGTAGTAGCCTTCCAACTCCCATTTTTTGCAGTTTTTTAAAGTAAGAAAAGTATGATAAAATCATCTTCCTCATTCTGTGAGGTCTGAGTTAAACAAAGTTTCCAAAGTTACAGTTTTGAGGACTATTTTTTGCCAGTATTGCATCTCTATACTGTGAAATTCAATCGTGAATGTACATGAATGTGAAGTGTAAATTTCTCTTCATGATTTGCATAAAATGAGTGTTTCATCACACAGTTTTGTGTAAATCACAGTAAAGACAGTTCATCACTGTTACTTTGCAACGTGGTGGTGGTGGTGNAGGCGGCAACCTTTAGGTACAGTATAATCCTATAAAAGACAAATCTACTGTATAATATTCGAAATATGTTCAGTTCAATTTTTAAGCATAATGCCATGACTACAGAGGGTAGAGCACACAACCAATTGACAATACCTTTTACATTCTGTATACACACTGTATTGTGAGCTATTTTAGCCAAAACCATAATATATTCTCACTTTTCAAATCACTGGCACTCTGTATACTCTATTCTGAAGTGGAGTTCATGTGAAGTTGAACAAGAGGAGAATTAATTTCCTCTCACAAGCACACAGAGGGACTGAGGAGTTTGAGTGGGGAGTGTTTTCCACTACCACATGAATAGGAATGAAGAGGCAAGTTTGACTGAAAGATAGGGAGCACAGGGAGAACAGAGTTTTCCTCCATACACAACAAATGAGTACGAGTGCGTGTGTGTGTGTGTGTGTGCATGCGTGCGTGCATGTGCCTGCACATGAGTATCTGCAATTCTGCACAAGATTTGCATGAAAACTATCCACAGATGCATTATTTTAATACATTCAAAGAGTGTTCTCTTGAACAGAATCTATTATGGGATCTGTTCTACTGGGGCCAGCATACAAACAGGAAGGCCCAGCTCTCATGGAAATTCAAATGGATTTGCAATGCACAGTTTCATCTTCAACAGATTTGTTCCAAAAATAATAATTGTTCCATAATAAAGAAAAATGAGAGAAGAGATGGAAGTTGGAAAACACACCGTCTTGGTGCACACTGCCACAGTTCAGATTTCTGTGATCAACATAATTTTGTTTGTGAGCCTGGCATCATATCAGACGTATCTGCTATCAAGACTGTAAAATAAACAGAAAGCAGCTCCAACATCAGCCTTAAAAAAAAACAAAAAAACAAAAAAAAAGTCATTAAAACAGAAATATGTTTCCCTGCTGGGAAAATCATTTGTCAGGACACTTTAAATACACTTTTAAGGTATGTTATATTGCAGGTAACCATAGCAACAATACTTATGCATCATGCAACATTTGTAGTATTTTTACATTGTTACTTTGCTGCAATTTTATATACAATTTGAACAACAGCATGAGTAAATTAAATAGAATTCTCCCTAGTTTTTTTGCAACACACACCTAAAAAACTGACAAACACAGTTATATTGGATTAGATTTAATATTTTTAATCCTTATTGGAAGGTCTTAAAAGCAGATTTATGTTCTAAATCCTGTAATTAACGTTTGATGGTCAGTGACTCCTGAAGGTGAGAAAGTGATTTTTTTTTTTTAATACTTGATATAGTCTATTATAACTAAGCTCTGAAAATGGCTGAAAAGAGAAGGAGGGGAAGATTTCTAAAACTCTGGGTGGCATTCAGTATTTTAGCAAAGGACGATGTGAATAGAAAGTCATCTTTTAGGAAAAACTTCAATTGTGTGGTTATTGCTATGCAGATGGGCAAAATCTAATGTCATCCTCAAAGAGCCAAATTCAATAACTGGCTGATGGCCACTAATTCAAATTAACAAATAAATCAATTTAATACAGAATAATTTTCAGACACGAGAAGAGTTGTGGAAAATCCATATGAGACTTTTAAAGGACTATACAGGCCATTTTGCATGGTTGAGCCTAATATATTCAATTTCCATACACATAACTGTCACATTTCTGCATGTCTGGTCAGCCACTCACCTGCCATTTCTGCCTGCCTGGTCCTCAGCTACTCACCTGCCATTTCTGCCTGCCTGGTCTTCAGCTCCTCACATCCGTTCATCAGTCTGATTCATTTCAGGTTTGGACGCTGTCACCAACTAGCACCAATCAGGCATGGATTTAAGCCCCAGTCTCACACTCACCCTTTGCCAGATTGTTCTTTGCCATCCCCGATGCGAGACATTCGAGCATTTATTTGTGGACTGACATTCTGTTACCGACTCGGCCTGTCTTGGACAATCCTGCTTGTCGTTTTCCCTGGAAACCACCTCTGCCTTCTGTCCCCGACTCCGATTCTGGTTCCTGCGACTGGGTTCCCCATCTGTCAGTTTCTGTGTAGGCGCTTTGTCCTGCCTGTTGTTCTGCCTGCTTCTGTGTTGGACTGAGAACTCCATTAAAGAACTTAACTTGTCAAAGTTGTACTGTGTGCTGCATTTGGGTCCAAACCCCACTCGTCACAGTAACATTACTGACAATCATTTCCCAAAGGATACTACTGGAACGGTGAATTTAAAAAAATAATAATAATAATTCCTATCTTCCAGATTGCCATTGGTTTCAGTTAATTCTGGTACACTATCAAATCAATTTGTTGGTACTTGAAACGTTCTTGGGATAGGTCATCATTGTGAACAACATGTATATTCAGGTTTTTTTTCGAAGTTATGTAATTTTAACATTTAAGCACAATAAAAAGCACAGAGTGACTGTGTGTCTCTGTGGAATATAGTCCCAAAAGAAGACCTGCATTTAAAAAATTTAAACAACCATGACTTCATGAGGCTGCGAAACTAGCAGGCAAAACATTGATTTTTAAAGTGGGTGTATCGCTTGAATATTTGATTTTGAAAGATTAAGAGATTTTGCAAAATATCAGGAAAGCTGAAATACGGTTTTATCCTTTGAGAAATGATTATCAGTAATGTAACGTATGAAAATTGAATATATTAGGCTCACACATACAAAATGGCTAGTATGGTCCTTTAATATCTGCACTAGAAACTTGGAAGAATTCACCTCAGAAGTACACTGTATACACTGTAAACCCAGATAACTTGATTTACTTAAAAAAAGAGAGAGAGAGAGATTGCAACAATAAACTAGGACATTTCATATTCTATGTTATTTTATGGTCAATAAGAAATACAACACAATACATATTTGTCTTAACACAAAATGCTTGTTTAAAAATGTTTAGTTATTTTTTATTGTCACAGTATTTGTGACATAACACCTTTTAAAAAGTAATATACACTTTAAAAATAATTAGCACAAATACTTTCTGCTCAAACAAAGTTTCTGTGGCAATCTAAGCATTATGTGGTATAATCTCATATATATGTTGTTACTACCTTTGCCAAAATCAACCCCTAGTTTAAAGAAGTGGAAGTTCTAAATATTTTTTTGTCATACTGTATATACACTCTAGCATCCATTGCTATTAGCCAGTTAAGCATAGCAAATAGCGTTATAAAAGTCTTCCATTCAGTCACATACTCTTTTCTAAACACAGTGTCGTGCTCAGCCTTGACAAATAGAAAAGTGAGATTTTTCTGATGATATATTTTGATGAATGCGCTCTGTGCTTTGTGTGCCTTTCAAAGGCTGAGAGGAAAACTTTAGCAGAAGGCACTCAGTCAGAAATTCTTTTCAATTAACATTCATCATTACGGTCTGATGAAGGAAACAACCTTCAGCATAATAGCAAGCCTTCACCCAGCCTTCACCCACCTCTCCGAGGTTTCTTCCATTTTCCTTATACAATAAGGTTTTTAGGGAGTTTTTTCTCATCTTCTTAGAGAGCTTGGGCTTGGTCGAGAATCGCTGATATGTGGGTCTGTAAAGCCCTTTGAGACATTGTATATAATAAGTCGACTTAAATGTCGGCACTTTTAATCAAAAAAATGAACCATTGCAATTTTGTCTTCAATAATTTTCACTTCTAAACATATAAAGATGTATTTAGTGTCCTCTGTGGTGCACTGTGTGTGTGTGTGTGTGTGTGTGTGTGTGTGTGTGTGTGTGTGTAAGTGTGGAGCATTGTCATTGGAACGACTGTCACATTACAATATTAAATATTGGGTTTGCTGGTGGACAAGAAAAGGTCAGATGTCGAAATTACCTATGCATGCTACATCAGACAGTGTATTTTAGTGTGTGTGTGTGTGTGTGTGTGTTGCATGTACATTTGTTCTGGAAGGCTGGCATGGATAGATTAGCTCTTGGCATTCATTTATTGTGGCACTTTGGTGATTGGACTTGTTTGTGGTGCATTTGGGACTTTGTTTGGTTTATTTCTTTAATGTCTGAACAGGAATTTATCACCTTTCAGCAGCAGGCAAAAATAAATGGGCCCATTCTGAACACAATATGCAGCAGCCACACTTTACCTGAATTTTTCAGATGAGCTCATGTTTTGGCTACTTTCATTTGCTGACAAATCTGATTGTGCCTGGGAAGTTTGGCCCTCGATGTGCCGATTGGCAGGTACATAATTAAATTTCACACTACGTGGTTTAGTTTGGCTTGAAGGGACTCTGGTACATTTAACTGTAGGATTTATTTGAGCAGGTCTGAACACAGCAATAACTCTTGGGTGTGGACCAAAACAACTGAGAAACTGGTTTTGGTGTAAAACTCTTGAGCAGCAGTTTATTTGTGGTGTGAACATTTTTCTAAATCAACTACAAGATGATCCATCAATCTATTAATGGATCTAGAACCACAGAGGACTAAGGCTGGATTTACACTACCACACACGTGACCTGATTCTGATTTTTTTTGCTCACATGACACAGATCGGATATGCTTCCTGAAGATGTAAATGGTAAAAAGCCACATTGAATCAGATATTCTCAGATCCAATTTGGCCCACTTGCATATGTGGAAATATATCAGATATGTATCAGATATCTGCCAATGTACCTGCTGTCTAAATACACAGATCAGAATTTCCTTCCCCTTCCGACTCCTACATCATGTTCTACCTTATCCACATATGGACAATGTAAGCGATCAATATGATGACCGCTTTCTGTAAACAGAAATGGAGGACATACTACATATATCAGACATGCTGATGTGGTGCTTATGCCAAATAGGCATGTTAGTGTGTGATTGTGATAACAGGCTGCCTTTACAGCAGCAAAAGTCCTCCTTTTCCTCCGTGATCGCCCGACGAAAATACATGTCCTGATAGGAGAGATAAATGCTCACACAACATATCAGATGTTTCTCTCTGCATTTGAAAGTGTCTAACCCTCTGATCATATTGTAAGATGAGATTTATTTTCCTAAATCTTTATTTTTCTATTTAGGAGTGTATGCCATTGTAATATTTCTTTTGCATTTATGAAGGGACTAGGTATTTGCCCATGAGGACTGTTGATTTGGAGTGATGGGTATGGCGGATTGATTTTTGGAGAGGGACAGAGAAGGTACTAGAGAGGAGAGTAATGGTCGAGGTTGGATGTGAGGTTGTGAAGTGGAAATGGCGGGTTAAGAAAATAAATTACAAATGGAGGAATCATTCCTGTGCCGGACTTTGACACATGACCCAAAGAGTAAGTGTTCGAAGAGTATTATCTCAGTATTACAATATTTTTTAAATAATTCTCTCATCCATTGAAGTGGTTTTTTGTTTTTTTTCATCCATCTCAGAAAGGTGCGCGTGCGCAACCGCATCAAGGCTGCTGCAGCTCAAAGCCGTGTAAATACAGGTATCAGATTTGAGCCACTTAAAAAAGAAAATGTAAATACGCGGAACAAAAAATCGGATATAGGCAAAATATCAGAATTGAGTATCAAGACTTGTAGTGCAAATCCAGCCTAAATGTGCATGCTTAACGCTAAGTAAACTACACCTTTGTTTCGCCACAGCAAATAAAACGGATGGCTGTGAAAAGGCTTATAAACCCAATGTGACTTCAGATTAGCATGTTGAACATTAGCATGTTGTATCATTCTGTGAAGGCAGCATGGCTTCTTCACAAAGTGTATTTTTCCAGATGCTGTCTTGAAATTTAATTCTCTGTAGTTTTGTTTGGTATAGTATGGCCCCAAATGATGACGATGACTTGGAACATATACGAATTCCTCCATTCTCACATGGTTTTTGTTGATATATTTTCACTTACTTTAATTTTTTCTGTGAAACCAAACAAACCAATGCAACAAAAATAATTCACTGACTCGTACCAGAGAAAACGGACTGTGCTGCAGGTTTGAAGAGCCATTGTTTTGGGCTCTTAAATCCGTGGACAAAGCATACAGTATCATGTCTTTTTGGATGAAGGGATAGTTTCATCGCCTTCCCATCTGTGTGACTTAATCCAAACACTGACAGAATTTGTGCTGTGTGTTCTGTTGATTTGAAGAATATCGGTGGTTGAAGTTGCTCTATATTTCAATAGCTCCTTTGTCTTCCTTATCTTGGCACATGTTTGGGTTTGTTTTTGTGTTCCAGTGCAGTCCCAAGTGAAATGAAAAAAAAAAAAAAAAAANAAAAAAAAAAAAAAAAAAAACTACAGTCCAGTAGCTGCAGTTAGATTTCCCTCTTGTCCTGGTGATGCAGCATGACTCAGAAGCTGAGAATGAAGCAGGACATGACATGACTTGGACATGATAGAAATGTTTAAATTTGGAGTAAGAGGAGTGAGAAGATTAGGATTTTAAGATTAGGAGAATGAAATAATAGAGGGGTTCAGGAGTGACTTCATGAATTCTTGTTGAGTCGTTGTTGATAAGAGAAACTTGCACTTACCCATGATATTAGCTTTAACCAAATTGTTAAATAAAAATAGTTTTGGAGTTGGATAACATCCTTTTTTGAGTAAATCTGGCCAGATTAAAGAAATACATACTCAGTACATTTACTTGCACATTATAAGGATTAAGGTAAAAATGTGAGTAAACCATATACAGTACATGGACAGAATTAGCATTCTTCTGTGGGTCCCTGGATATACAAGATATGCTGCTTAATTGGCCAATGAAGAGAGTGTGCCAGGTAAGGAAATGCCTGCGGAGGTGGTTTATTATAAGGTTTACATGCCTGAATAAACTGATTCACAATCGCATATATTTGGAGTAAGGTTACAATGATTTATTTTTATTTATTTTATGGCTATTATTTATGGTGCTTGTATGACATTTGAAAAAAGAATCAATTTTTTTTTTTGCTTTAATCTGAGTATAATTGAAGTTTTAACATGCATGTAAATGTACTGACTGTGTATTTGAGCTTTCTTCAAAGAAAAGAAGAGTACAGGGTTTATATAGAAAAAGGGGAAAAGAGATGATAATACATGATGACTTTGCTTTAAACATGTTTGTCTCCGGTATGTGATGCGAGGCAAAGAGTGGAACACAAAGAATACATACAGCAGAGAAACCTTGAGGACACAAACAAAAATAAAGCCTTTAGCATTGAACTACATTTATTGTAGGCTGATGGTCTTATGTGTTTATATGTGTATACTTTGCTTTTTTTTAAAGTTATTTAAATACTGTATATTGTATTTGATATATTAAATGAAAACTGTAGTTTAGCTGCAGAATCATATTTGCATTACTGGATTACTAATCAAAAAAAAAAAAAAANAAAAAAAAAAAAAAAACACTGCAGGTAAGGTTTGAATGTTGTTGCTCACTAGTCTGCAGGGTATGTCTCCTCTCCATAATGCATGTTACCCTCAGGGTGTGTAGTTCTGTGCTGAAGTAAGATTGTTGTCTGAACAGCCAGGTACACCTTTACCAGGTAAATCTTGCTCTATAGTCCTTCCACGTCTTGTCTTAACAAGTCATAAGAATCTTCTTGCAGTATTGTTGCGCTGCATGAAAGTTTCCATATTTCTCATCTCACTTATCTTTTCTTTTCCCTGCCACAGATCGACTAAAACTCATCCAGGACCGGTGGTTCATTTGAGCGACAGCCCAAAAGATGAAGGCAAGGTGAGTAGACAGATGAAAGAAAGACCAACAACACCTCCTCCTGGTTCTCTTTTAACCAAACTTTGTACTGCACCACTACGGCATGAGCACTTTCTTCCTCAATCTGCAACATAGAGGCTCAGTATCTCCATTTTTTCCTCTTCTTTACCTCTAGCTAAATCCCTCTTTCTGGCTTTTTCTGTCACAGGTTTCTTCTCCCTTTTTCCTTCTGTCTATCCCTACTCCGTCCGTTACAAACATTTCGTCTCCTTCACCTCTCCTTCCTGACACACTAGAGGCTAACTCATCTGATCTCTGTCCCTCTCTCTTATCCTTTGCCTGGCTTACGTCTTCACACTTGTACTCTATGCATTTCTTTCTCTTATTGTTGCTCCCTGCCATTCTGCTTTTCACACACATGTACAGAGAGAGAGAGAGAGAGAGAGAGAGAGAGAGAGAGAGTGGTGGGGGGAGGCTGCAGGTAATATCTCTCAAGAAGAAGTGTGTCTGGTTTTTCAGGGTCAAGCTGCAGTGAAGTCAGCATGGAAACTGTAAGAGGAGGTCACGGTGAAAGAAAGGTCATCATATATTGATTTCCCCAATGGATGTCACTGCCACTGGGTGAAAGCAGATTTGACAAGCTGTGAAGACATAATAGCAAGACATGAATTGTCATATACGACCATTGCACGCTGCGAGAAATGGCTTCGGGTTGCTGCATGCAACATTTTAAAAACAATAGAGAGAGAGAGAGAGAGAGAGAGAGAGAGAGAGAGAGAGAATTCAAATGTATATGCACCAGCAGACAGTAGTGAGAAAGGGTCATATGT
This sequence comes from Lucifuga dentata, assembly GCA_014773175.1. Taxonomy (NCBI): domain Eukaryota; kingdom Metazoa; phylum Chordata; class Actinopteri; order Ophidiiformes; family Bythitidae; genus Lucifuga; species Lucifuga dentata. Next base: position 146,976 of record VXCM01000472.1, on the reverse strand, counting down.
TCCTAGTTATGACCAGCAGTGTCAACAACCTAAGATATTAAACGAGTATCTTGTTCTTATTCGTAGAAAATTGATGACCAGATTGCACTTAGTACAGAACAGGATTCAGTAGGCATCCTTTTGCCCTGTTGAAGGAACTCACTGTATCAATGCCTTTGCTACGCCAAACACTTCTAGCTATGGTAGCATCTTAAAGGTCCGCAAAGAAAACTTTCAATAAGACAAAGGTCCGTTTCTTAAGGAATCCTAATTTTTTACTGATGTTGGGGGGGGGGNTGGGGGGGGGGTCGCTGGCGAAACTAGCTGCTCTGTCAACCTTCAGGCGGACCATTCAGTTTCACTTCACAACGGAGAAAGTGGATAATTTTGACTCGTTGCGTCAGAGCAATGTCCCGCAGATAATACAAATACATATGAAAAGTATAATTGGCTCAGAGTCCGGAGACAGTTCTGGTTTGGTCTGGATCTGGACCGGAGTCCGGATTTTGAGGATGACCACACTAAACTGTGAAGGAGATGGAGCTGCTATTATAGCTCACTGTACTGTTGTTATATGACAGAGAACTCCCAATTAAAACCAAAAGTAGAAAACCTAGAGAACAGATCCCTGTGAATTTGGGATTATTGGGATACTGTACAGTAAGTATGGCTCAGGCTTTATTCACACTCCACAGATCACTGATCACAGTCACTTGGGCAATGCCTTACAGGTGAAAATACAAGGCCAACAATGAATGCTTATTTTCACAATGACAATGAAAAGAAACACATGAATTGTAAGACTGAGAAACAGTTGTCCGACCAGCAGCACAGGATTTGTTTAGACATGAGATACCAGCCCTGCAGAGAGCCGTGCGGGATTCAATAAAATCCAGTCACAATTGTACAAGATGAACATGCTCTTTGGCTTTTTCTGTTCTGTTCACCAAATAGTGGATTCCAAGGACAACCTTTATGAATTTTCCTGATGATGATTAAGCAGTTTGTGAACATTACTGGAGGATGAAAGGCAACAAAGAACAGGTTTAGTCCATTAAGCAAAGCTTTCAGGAGATTTTGGCTTTGCTGAACATTGAAACGTGATCTCCAGCAGCAATGCTTTAACTAACAGCAATAACAGCCCCTCTACTTTCCAAACTATAAAACATATTTCTACAATAATGAAACCTATTGTAATGCCACACAATCATGACAGTTTTGATGGCAGTAAAATGATAATATTATTGATGAATGTAATGATTGAGATTCATGGGTCACAGTAAGAAATTGCACTATTTGATGAAACTTATGCTCGGTATAACTGCACTATAAAAAAAAAAAAAAAAANAAAAAAAAAAAAAAAAAAATCCATCCTAAGTTAATTATCTTAGTGTTGGACTAACAGTTCTTTGGTCAAGCAGCTATGAAGCTACATGCCACATAGCTTTTCACATTTATGTTTGTTCATATGAGTGTTTGATCATGTCTTTTTCCACCTGATGTTTGTTCCATGCATACAGTTTGTGGAGACAAGCTGTTTTCCAACTCAGCAGCTATCTCTTCCCATCTTAAGATTTGAGATTCCACGCAGCTTTTCCTCTCTGCAGGAGCACTGTCTCTCCCTCACTGTTTAAAGCAATGCTGCCTTAAATCCTCCTCCAGCATCCCTCTCCATCTCCTCTGATCTGTCTGTTCCATTGTTTTCGCTCTGCCCTATCCTCTCATCTTACTCTTCACGGTGTCTATGGATTTGTTTGGCTGTGTCAGTGTGGTTTGTGTGAGTGTGGGTTTCTTATTTTTTTTATGTACATTTGGGAGGTGTGTGTGTGTTATGAGTGCATGTTTGTACCAAATCGACGGTTTCATTATGTGAGAAAACATGTGGATCGTGTGTTTCTTTGTGGCAGTGTTTGTTACATTTGTCTGTGTTATGTTTATGCATGCGTGCTTGTGTGTGTATATTCTTAAATGCATGTAAATATAATTATAAATGTCTTTTACATTATGCAACCCTAAACAATCAGTATTTTTATACAACTATAAGGAAAAACAACCTCTATGTTGCCTTCAGTAGGCAGTTATGACTGTTTTGATTTATAATATTTAAGCAAATATTTGACCACCTCTGCACAGAAAGCCCAAGTTTGGTCTGGGTATGGTGTTGTTAAGGCTGTATGTGTCTGACTGTAGACACATTCTTGTGAACATAATAACTAAAGAATAACATCAGGTCCCCCAGCAGGTTCCCCCTGTAGAGCATATGATCATGATCTGATACTATATACCAGAAGGCAATGTGCTGCCACAACTAAAACTAAATAATGCTAAAAGAGCACTTAATGAAATGGAAAATTATTGCTTTGTACCCTTTTGTAACCTTTTACCCACTCTGTACATTCCACCTTAAAGGACCATACCAGCCATTTTGCATGTTTGAACCATTAGGCAAATTTCATACATATATATTGTTACTGACAATCACTTCCCAAAGCATACTGCTGGAACGGTGAATTAAAAAATGTATTTCCTACCTTCCAGACCATCAGTGGTTTCAGTTCATTCTAGTACGCTATTAAAATCAACTTGTTGATACATGAAACATTCTTGCGATAGGTAATCCATCATCATGAACAAGATGTATATTCAGGGGTTTTTTTTTTCAAAGTTACATAATTTTAGCCTTTCAGTGCAATTAAAAGCCTGGAGTGATCTGAAAACGCTTCCTGTTGTCAGTTTTTCACTACAACATTTGGATGCACCACTAGGAACCATTTTCAGATCACTCTACACTTTTTATAGTGCTTAAACACTATTTAGTCACTGTTCCAGTAGTATGCTTTGGTAAATGATTGTCAGTAGCTTATGTGTATGAAAATTGAATATATTAGGCTCAAACATGCAAAATGGTTGGTATGGTCCTTTAAANCTTATGTGTATGAAAATTGAATATATTAGGCTCAAACATGCAAAATGGTTGGTATGGTCCTTTAAATTAGAACAAGTTTGCTTCCACAACCTTGTTTCTATCATTTCTCCAAATTTTTGCCATCATATCTTATGCTGACATACTCACAGTATCCATCCTGCATTCATGTATGCCTCACATGCGCGCACGCACGCACACACACACACACACACACACACACACACACACAACTTCAAGACTCATTCGCATGGCATGCTGTGGCTGTACTCACCTCAGTACTGATTCATCAATAAACCAGGTCTGCCTAAAGACAAACTCTGCCTCTCCAACCTTCTTCTCCATCAGTTGTTTATGAATACCAATTTCTCACATTGATCACTCATCAGCCATTCCTCTCATTCATGAAAGTAAAATCATAGACAGAAAGAAGTTCCAAATAGTCAGGTGAAGCATCATATTGCCTACATGCTCAGTAGTACTCTCACAAAAGAAATCATCCCTTCCAATCCCCTCTTTTCACAGAAGTCAGGAAGCCATGAAACTTTGTATTCAGGACCAGCCATTTGGAGAGGGAACAAAAGGCTTGATTGAGGGAACAACTGGGGCAAAAGAGGGTTAGGGAACAACGAGTTACCTGTTTGGTGCCAAAAAATAACTTCATGACCAGGGAAAGCACTTTCAAAAAACGTAAAATGATTTGAAATGTACTTGGAGTGCTCACCATCTTATTTCAGGCTATTGAAAACATCTTCTTTCATCATTTCTTTATGTTCACGCTCTTTGTCACTCCCTCTTCTGCAGCTGCTTATTGGGTTTGAGAGTGGGACTATTGTACAGTGGGACCTCCGTGTAAAGAAGGCCGACTTCAGAATTTACTACGATGAGGTGAGTTTCACAGTGTATTCTAACATCAGGTGTAAATGAAGAAAATTACATGTCATTTTGCTTCTAAAATGCTTGGATTTTGTAGTACAGATTAGATTAGATTGATTACATTCTAATCCAGACTATACTAGACTAATCTGAATATATCTGAAAATAGTATATCAATTATAAATTGACAAAGCAATACAGAAATATTATAATTTGAATGAATGATGACACAGAGGCGAACACATGACAGAAGTAAAGTAAAACTGCATTGACAACCTCCTACAATGTTAAAGTGGAAATACTGAAAGGGTGTTTAACTCTCCCCAAGGATACTTTAAAAAATTAAATTTTCAAAATTTTACAACTTCAACAGCTGTAATAAGTAACATAACTGCACAAGTGTTGCATAGTCTCATCTGAGTCTGAATATTAAAATAAAAACATTGTTAGTTTTTGATTTAAACTGCATTCAGTCAAACAAATGACACTCATATACTTTAAAGATTCTAAATTCACTTAACAAATGTGCTTTATAACCTCCATCACATACACACACACACACGCACGCACACATCTAATATCCTCTGTGGCTTCAAACCCAATTTGCTCTTTGAAAAAGCATTTTCAGCTTCTGGCATTGATCTCCTGCATCCTCTGCCCCCTCTCATCTCCTGTCTCATCACCTGTGAAGAGTCACATTGTGCTCCTATTATTTAATGTGTGCTGATGTGGACCTCCTCCAGCAGAACACGACATCTTTGTCTGGCACCTCTGCATGAGCATCCAGCAAGAGACAGTGAAGGCCAAAACAAAAGCAGTTATATCAGACGAAAAGATCCAACAAATGTTAAAGGACCATACTGGCTATTTTGCATGTTTTGAGCCTAATATATTCAATTTTCATACACATAACGTTACTGACAATCATTTCCCAGAGCATACTACTGGAACAGTGAATTTAAAAAAAAATTTCTACCTTCCAGACCGCCACTGGTTTCAGTTCATTCTGGTATGCTATTAAAATCAGCTTGTTGTTACTTGAAACGTTCTTGGGATAGGTAATCCATCATCGCAAACAAGACGTATATTCAGGTTTTTTCAGAATTCCGTAATATTAGTGTTTAAGCACGATAAAAAAAGCATGAAGTGATCTGAAAATGCTTGCTAGTGGTGCATTCAAGTGCTGTAATGAAGAACTGACAACAGGAAGCATTTTAAGATCACTCCATTTTTATTGCGCTTAAACGCTAAAATTACTTAACTTTGAAAAGAAACCCTGAATATATGTCTGGTTTGCGATGATGGATTACCTATCCCAAGAACATTTCAAGTATCAACAAGTTGATTTTAATAGCGTACCAGAATGAACTGAAACCAATGGCAGTCTGGAAGGTAAGAAAAAAAAAATTAATTCACTGTTCCAGTAGTATGCCTTGGGAAATGCTTGTCAGTAACATTATGCGTATGAAAATTGAATATATTAGGCTCAAACATGCAAAATGGCTGGTTGGTCCTTTAATGGTGAAATACATCATTTTTCTTTTAGTAATTCACACAGAACCTACGCTACTAGTGTTCAATTAAACTTAGACTATTTAAAAGATAGATTTTTTTTAATTTTATGAATCAATATCATTTAAATTTGAATCGCATTTAATCAAAAAATAGATTTTTAAACCCCACCCCTTGGTAGCATGTTATGGTAATGCATAGAAACGCCATCATGACACAATATCATCAATATCATAAATAATATGACAAATATCTAATCATTTAAAAATTATACTGACATTATCTTGAATGATATATGTCACAGCCCAAATATAAATCAACAACTTTAAATTGTCTTTCACCCTGATGCCACATAGAGCTGCAGGATGAAACCTTTGTAACACCTGTTACTTTTGACAGGTGAAAAGACTTTAATAAGCTGTTTCTGAATCCTGAAACACTTGGTTCTTACTCTTTCACTCTTATTACTGTTTTTTGGTCTGATTAGTGCAGAAACACCTGGTGTATACCTCAAACAAAAGGTTTTCATGATTTTTCACATGCACATGGCAGATAAACAAAGCATATGTTTTTCATGAAATACTAATAAATCAAGAGTCAAATAAAAAAATAAAACAAGAGGTGGAGAAAATACTTTTGCATTGATGATTCAACTCTGAGAAGTTTCAGCTTTCAGTGAAATTTGTACTAATTAGATTGTTGTATTTGCTGTAATGATCAGTTAAAATGACAACACAACACGTGCTAAAATTATTAAAATTAATTTCCAATAAAATATTAGAAATAAGCAGTTTTATAATGATTTCATTTCTTTGACACCGTGATGAGACTAAAGCAGGGAGTCTTTTAATGGCTTGTAATTATTTGCTCTTCCAAAACCCATTTGCAGTGTTTCCTGCTGTTTAGATTATGCTTATATCTACCAAGTTATTCCAAAATCACTTTTCAGCACAATTCAGCATATCAGTGTGGCATTTTTCTGATCAGTCCACGTTCCACTGTAAAATACCAAAATCTCTGTATGTTGTAACCAGGTTGTAAGTTGTCCCTTGACCTGGAGTGCTGCCATTTTTTGTGAATTACTGATATGTAATGTGTTACAGTGTGATAAAATATCATCTCCACCTGTGTCATTGATCCAGGCCATCCATTCAGTCAGCTGGCATCATGAGGGGAAGCAGTTCATGTGCAGCCACTCAGACGGCAGCCTGACCCTGTGGAACCTCAGAAACACCACCAAGCCTTTCCAGGTCACCATCCCCCATGGTGAGACACACACCTACAGTTACATTACACATACATCTACACTCAAATTACTAGTCAAGATGAAATCTTAAACGTCCTAAATTGGAAAACTGAGAAAAATGGGATGATTTAAACACAACTGACTTCTCTTAAGTAATATTAATCCCAGCATTGGCTGTTTGTCAAAACTGAACTTTGGCAGGTTAGGGGGTTTTCACACCTACGTATGTGGTTTGGTCTGGTTCAGTTGGACTCAGGTTAGTTTTTCCCCTTGGTACATTTTTTTTTTTTTTTTTNTTGTCTGAGTTCATTTCCAAACAAACTCTAGAATGGCTCTTTTGTGGTGTGAACAATGATGCACACAAGTTCTGAGCTAACTAGGCAACATATTGATCTATTGACTGATCTAGAACCAGAGAGGGTTCCGTGTGGTTAATCTTAAGTAAAGCATACCTTTCATTACCCATGACAAAGCAAATGGATGCTGTGAGAAGGTTGTAACATATCAAGGTTACCTAACATGTCTTCAGATTAATATGCTGAACGTTAGATGATTTGTTATTCATCTTATGGTATGATGACAATAAATTCAACTGAATTGTAAGGGAATGTCATCAATGGTGCAACTGGTTGTCCAGTGTGTTTTCTTAAAAACTAGTCAGCCTTCAATGGTTCTTCTTCAAACCTTACTCACTGGAAAGTGTTTATTATTATTATTATTATTATTATTATTATTATTATTATTATTATTATTATTATTNCTGGAAAGTGTTTATTATTATTATTATTATTATTATTATTATTATTATTATTATTATTATTATTATTTTTATTCATCTATTATTTATGACAGAATCTGAGCATGACAGTCATGTTGTGCTGCCATTTCACAGTCTGGAGTATTTGTCAGGTGAGACTGGACTATCTGAACGTAGTTTTCATATAATTTCTTTTTCACTTCCACTAAAATGAAGTGGTTCACGTGTGGGCAGAGCAACCCTGCCATGCCAGATCTCTGTTGATGAAAAATCTCTTGCTCTCTGCTCTGCGGCATAATCCTGAAATCTGTTGGCAGGATGGAAAGATGTGTGTGATGAATACCAAGGACAGGGCATAAGTGCCAGCAGATTGTTTGTGTGCTCATTAATGATACAGTTTCCCTCCAATTCAGGCAAGATCCAGAAGGATGGGAGGAAGGAGTCATGTAAACCCATACTCAAAGTGGAGTACAAAACCTCAAGGAGCAGGTACATGCATTGTCATCTTCCAATCCAATCTGTCTGACCTCTTTGAAGCCTTTAATACTTTCATAATTGATTCCTGAAATCATAACTTTAATACAATTGCAGTGTGTCTAAGGAAAATGTCCTTCAGCCTAACATATAGTTACATCTTGTTGAAGTTCTAATCTGACTTTAATTGGTGGTCTTTTTTATTGCATTTGAAGCCAGTATTTGCTCTGCACGCTTTTGCTCCCAGCAGTAGTTTTGAGAATATAAAAGGAAGTCTGTGTAAAGATCAAAATACCCTCTCAAACAGAAGACCCTTACCCGTTATTACAAACACTTGTTACTGTTTGTCTTTGTATGGTTTTAAGTTAATTGATGCAGAGTTGATTCAGTGTCTTTTTCTCAGTTTGGACCTAGTTATTACCATAACAACACATTGTTCCACCAGTCAGTTCCTGCACTCTGTTTAATCTGTTTTTCTGCACGTATGGTCTGTTCTGGTGCATAATGTGTATTTTTATTGTGTTAATTTTTTTTATTCTACCAAATTGTGTTCTATTGTACATGATATATTAGAATAGAATAGCTGCTGTATAACGTCCTACTTTATTGCATACAGTCTCCTCAAACTGTCGCTCTTTCAGCTGAATCAGTGTTATAGTGTTGTCTTTGTAAGATTTATGACTCTGGTGTTTGGCTTGATAGTGAAAGAGAGAGTGTTGTAATCTTACTGCAGCACCTGTATGTTTAAATGTACTCAATTATTATTAAAATGCTGTTAATAATACTTAAGAGTCACGACATAACTGAAAATAAGTGTCAAGTTAAATTATTTTTGGACTGGCATGCAAAAGTTGAAGTTGCCCAAGTCAGTAATGCGTCCATTCATCCAGTCAGTCACTTAACTCATGTGGCACTCAAATAGTTTTGGCACTGGAGATTCTGGTTCATTCAGTCATTCATTTATTTATTCAGTCATTAATTGCCAAGGAATTTATGTTTTCACTTGTCTCTGGTGTTTAATTGTTACTAGCATTACTCAAAAAATTCTGGACTGTTCTGGACAAAACTTGGGGCCTGGCTAAGAGAAAAACACATAAAATGTTAGTTATTTCTAATATAATTTGGCCTGTGGCCTCTCATGACTAAATTGTGTGTTTGTTCCTTTATTTGTTTGTTCACCTTATTATTTATTGTATTGTATCATTAAAAGTTCGCTAACACCCTGTTTTCCTTCCACAGTGAGCCTTTCGTAATCTTCTCTGGGGGGCTTTCATATGACAAGGCTGGACGGCGGCCGACCTTAACCATCATGCACGGCAAGGCCATCACTGTGCTGGAGATGGACTATCCTATTGTAGAGTTCATGGCCCTCTGTGAGACCCCATACAACAATGGTGAGTGCATAGAAAAATCAAGGAAAACCATTGTTACACGGTGTCCAGATTTGTGCTGATATTGATGTTCTGGTGAAGGATTGCCAATTTGTCCAGAGTAACGAAACTGAACAATGTTGTTTATTTGGACAAACAGATGAAATAAATTGAAAGCTAAATGGGTTTGTGTGTGGTGCGACTCTAGCTGCAAGCCTGCTGATCAAAATAGACATTAATGTATTAGCCTGGTGGTTGATGTCAAAAATATTGCTGTTTCCATGTTTGTTTGGTTTATTCATTACAATCAGAATAGAAAGGAAAACCCAGGGGAAACAGCTTTCTTATTGGTGGATTTCGCTTTTATCCACAAACACAATGTCAGCTAGCTCTCTGAAGACATGTACTTTCATCACAAATTGACATGTGGGTCAGCAAGACAATTCTACAATTCCACAATAACAATTGATTTGACATATATTCAGCATGTGCAAAATTATTTTTCAGTCTAGCATACAGTAGTAGAAAACACACAGGAAGCCATGATTCTAGCTGGCACAAAGCCTGGAATCAAAGAAACTGACTTTGATAATAATCATAATAATAATAATAATAATAATAATAATAATAATACATTGTTGGATACATTGTTCCATATCATTATTTTAGCTCATTATAGCCTTTTCTCTAACAATACATTCATATCCAACTATACTGTATAATGTAAGAGGTTTTGCAGAAAACATCACGTTACCAGACTTACTTTTTATCAGCATATGAACTGAAGTACTTGACAACTAAAGAATGATTGAATTAAGTTTACGTTTCGGCACATAAAACCACAATCATGGACATAGATAAATAATTTTAAAAAATCTAAATCTTATGTAACTGGATGCAAACTGGATCTGCTAATCGCTGGGCTATATATATGAACATCATAATGTGTCCTATATTGGCATTAAGTGCTAAAGGTGAACATAAGTAGCATTTCATATTATAGCAATTCAAACTGTTACTTGCAATTTGAAGGCATTTTTCATAATGATGTCCTGCAATTGCTGTAATTGCTGTAATTTGACTTTCCCTTGCCCTACCAGCCACCTGATCTGCTTTTTCATGATTTGATGATTACCTGTGTTTCCTACAATACAATTTAACAACTTCTACATGAAAAATATGAATCCATTGCTTGCTATCAAAGGGCCACATGGTGTAGTGTTGTTTATATTTTAGACAACTTGTACATGAATATTGAAACGAGACTAATTGCAGACCTGTCGCCCCAATACAAATCATAAGCCAGGCCCTTTGAATTCAACAGGAGAGCACTCCAATTTACATCAGAGGAAATATACATAATGGTAGCATGAAATTTCAATCTACGCATATGCGGAAAGCAACTGCAACATGTCTTCTGCTACCCAGTACACAACACAAACACACACAAATATGCATCCAGGAAAAAAAAAGTAAAAAACAAAACATTAAACAAAGCACCACAACAGGAGCTCAGGGCATAGCTTAATTGATATGCAATATAATCATCATGGCAAGCAAAGAGCACACAGAGAAAAAGAGATAAAGAGAGAGAGAGAGAGAGAGAGAGAGATTTACCTTATACAAATCTTCCTAGTAAAGCTGAGCAGAGTGTCTTTCCGCCTTTTCCGTATTAGCAGGAGGCAACTTGAGCCGCTTTCTGATATTCCTATTTACTGGTATAACAGCAATTAGCTAACTACAGACTTGCGCACGACAGAGTCCGTACAGTGTATAATCTCACCTCACGTAACGTAATTATGTAGTTACGTAAATGGATGCCCAATGATTACATTTATTTAATTCTTTGCCCTTTCAGTATTTTTAATATACATATATTTTGTCAAAACAGATTTGTATGCTGTTTTTTAAATTATACAACCATCAATGGAAAATTAATTTGAAATTAACCAGAATGTCTATGGTCGAGCAACCTGATTGCCCAAAACGACAGGTCTGCATAATTGCATCCTCAAAGCACAACATCTCTTGTAGCTGTGCTGTCTGTTCTTGTCTATTATGGCCTGTCATCTCTGCCTCCTGTATGATGGATTGCTTCCTATAGGACAAATGTTAAGTGATGACTCTTAAAATATGAATTGTTTTCTTTGATTCTGAAGGGTTAACAATGAAACCTTCAAATAACATCATCTACATTGGTCAGTGAAAAATTAAAAAAAAAATAAAGTGGTCTCTGTAATGAGATGTAATGTATTACAGATTACAAAAAAACCTCTTTTTAGTGATAGTAAAATGTTTTAGGGCATAGATTTTTCATTTGAATGCCATTACTGTTGTAGAGCACTGTAGATAAGGACTGTTTAAAAACTGTCCATATCTACCACATCTTTACAAATTTCCAAAGTTTTAGATGTGATTGTAACTGGTTCGTCATTTCAGTTTGGGTTTGTATCTTACAGAGATTCAGGAGCCTTATGCAGTGGTGGTGCTTTTGGAGAAGGACTTAATCGTAGTGGATCTGACACAAAGCAAGTATGTATTAAATGCACACACACACACACACACACACACACACACAAATGTTCCAGCTGCTAGGCTGCATGTGGTTGATATCAGCCATCAAGAGCCACGTCAGACATCAGGCATCACCTCAGGGATAAATATCACTTCTTCATCCAGGACCAGCAGTCAGAGCAAAATGGAAAGCTTTAAAGGCACATGTTAAAACCATTCACTTATATCCATACTTTAGGGAGAAAAAAGAAAGAAAGAAAGTCAGATGTTGGCCACTGAAAAAAATGTCACATTTCCTTCCGGATGCAAATGCTGCCACTCTAATTAACTTGTTACCACTACTGGACTGCATGAAAGTGCCTAAAGCCACTTAAGGTCAGAGCATACACTCAAATAACCCAAACCCAGCAAAATCTCTTCTCCAGTTAGGAAATGTCTCCTGAAAGTGTCAATTTAATAGTTTGAGCGTGACAGCTTTTTTGTTGATTTTACACCTGGGTACATGAAGTGATGAAGACAGTTTCTTGAGTGATGTTTGGTATTTTGTTGACTTGCTATGCATCCAGGTGGCAGTAGAAGATGTCATTAGTGTGTCCTCTGGTGCCCTATTAAGCAGGACCCCCTATGAATCTATAATCTCCTTGCTCCCTGTTTTTTTTTTTTTTTTNTTTTTTTTTTTTTTGTTTTGTTTTGTTTTGTTTTTTATTTCCTTTATGGCCTCAGTTGCCCTTTCTACCAACAGTAACATAGTGGTAAATACAGACTATTGGACTCCATATGTATATATGTTTTGCAGCTTTCCTGTCTTTGAGAACCCTTACCCCATGGACATCCATGAGTCTCCGGTTACCTGTACAGCCTATTTTGCTGACTGTCCTCCAGACATCATCCCCATCCTCTACTCTATAGGAGCTAAACACAAGAAGACAGGCTTCAGTCAAAAGGTAAGGATGGAGAATAATGAGCCACTAACATCCTTCTCTCCTGAACCATGAACTGTGTTTAGGTTGTGAATCAAAATTTATGCAAAATAAAGAAATGGGCTGTATAAGTAAAATAGGGGCTGTTGTTCTTTTTCTTATACACAACAATACTATTGAAACAATTGCATTTTTCCATAAGGTTGATCAATGAATGAATAGTACACACAGAGAGATAGCACAACAGGAATACTAAGCATGGAGACTAAGAGCTTATTATCTGTCTTGTCTTATTCGTGTGCCTGTCCATACAATTTTTCCTCAAAGTTACCTGCTTTGAACTGAAGTCATAATGTACTATTATTCCAAAAACAAAAGAAAAAAAAAAAATTCCCAATTTATTAAAATTGCCAGTCTTATAAANATTATTCCAAAAACAAAAGAAAAAAAAAAAATTCCCAATTTATTAAAATTGCCAGTCTTATAAAATGATTGCTAGAACTGACTTCAAGTAACTGATGGATTACCATTGACATTATGAGTCATTTTATGACTTCTTTGCTACACTTTGCTTATAATGTAATTGTGGAAGGCTTTGATATAGAAAACAGAATTTTCTACTGATTATTTTTGGGGGTGAAACATCATGTAAAGATGACCCATTGAAAGAAAAATACAAGCTTATTCTTTTCATGTTCAAGATGATCAAACGTGTCTGTAACCTTTCAGGAGTGGCCAATCAGTGGAGGAACTTGGACAATAGGCTCCCACACCTACCCAGAGATCATCATCACAGGGTATCGTAGAAATATTATGTCAAATAGGATGCGAACGAACAGAAGAAATTGATATCCTGATGAAAACATATCTTCTTTTGACTGTGTCAAAAATATTCAAGGTTTAAGTTCTATCCTACTGCCATTAATCAGACTTCCTTTTACTCAAATTTATATATCTTTACAAGAAATTAAAGCTAATATCCTATATTAATGGAAATAATTCATATATCCACTTTGCTCAGTTTTGCACTTATTTGACTTTGGACATTCTTTTATACACATGGTTTGCATATTATATGCTTTTCTCATGTTGCGCATGTCCTAAAGGTCAAAGTCATCTAATTTCACTGTTGAAAGGGCGACTACCTGCACTCACTGCCCACCCTCACCTGGTCTGTTTGCCCTTTGGTTTGATTCATTAGTTGTTAGAGAGAACACTCGTCATAATTAAAGGGCATCTCATCGTATTTCCTCCAGATGACATTTTAGATTAATCTTTACTGTTGTCAGCAACATAGGCATTAATATGTATTTTTCACTGTCTTGCTTATTGGTCTCTGTAGGATTCCATAATTCTTCTTACTTAGAATTTTAATTAGACCTACAATTTCTCGAATATATAAAGATGACTTCAACTCAGCACTCCAAAGAGTTGAAAACTGACTTTCTAATTCTGCTTCATAGAAATAAACTTCCACCTGATTATTTTTTTTCTGCTCAGACATGCTGATGGATCAGTAAAATTTTGGGACGCATCTGCAAGTAAGTCCACTGTCTCAGCCTTTCTTTAACTCAGTTGTAAAACATTTGTTATGTTCAGTCCTTTCTGAAAATAATCTAAAATGCACTATTAATTTTTATTTGCATGTGCTTCAGCTGTAACAAACACATTTAGCTGTCTGCTGGACCTCCTTGCCTTTATACCCAGTCACACTGCAGATGTTGTACAAGTTGAAGACCTCCAAGGTGTTTGAGAAGCCCAAGCCAGGTGAAGGCCGGGCAGCTGAGTTGGTTGAGGAAGACCCATATGCTGTTCAGATGGTCAACTGGTGCCCCCACAGTCGCATCTTCTGTGTTGTTGGCATCTCAGCCCATATCATCCTGTATCGCTTCAGCAAATATGATGCCAACACTCAGATAGTGGTCAGTGAGATATCAGTCAAAATAAACAGGTATTAAGTTAGTATGTTTCAAACAAAGTGCCTGTCAGATCATCTGATAGCATTTGATTTTCTGACTGGGAAATTGGGGGGCGGAGCTCTGTCTGACAAAATTTGTAATTTTCCAAAATGGAAAAGCTGAATTCATGCAATGATTGGCCGGGTGTGGAATTAAATTATCTCAGACACTCTCTCTCGCCACTATGAGCACTGTACAACCCTGTGCTACAGTATGAATACCATCGAGAAGTCAAAGTGAAAGTGTGCACCATTATCCCTATTTATACGATCGATTACATGGAGATTACACACAGAAGAGGCACATTTAGCATACCGCCTTGAGTTCCATGGAGGTCTATTGCAAACAGTGTTTATACTATGCCCCGGGTTCCACCGTTGTTGACATTCTACATTAGCACTATTTGACTAGATGTAGTCTCAAAGCCTCAGTTATTACTGCATTTAGTAACACTCAAGGGATTAAATTCTTCTTACTGAGTTCAAAACGTCCTTGATTCTGTCAGAATTTGTCTAATTTTTCTGAATGTTCTCCACAAAGTTATTACATATAGCAAAAAACACTAAAATATTAATGTTGGCATTGAACAAGAGGAATATACTGTGTTGTGGGAGTAAATAGAAGTTTGGAAATATGGCAAACATTAATTTTGCTTTCTGAGTTAGCTGATATTATGTCCAAATTGGTAACAAATGTGTCTTTCTCTTACCAGTGTTTGTTTTTATAATATAGCTTTGGTAACATTATTTCACTTGCATTGATGGATGAATGACTGATTGATTAAAAATTAAAAAATTGGTTGAAAATTCTGTATCTCTGTCATCCCTAGTCACTAGTGATGCGTCTGCAGTGTGAGTCAGAGGACATCATCTCTCCATCTGAGAGTGAAAATAATCCCTGCTTCTCAGAGCCCAGCTCACACTCACCACAACACCAACACCAACACCCATCTAGCCCTGGCAGCAGGACCCCAGAGGGTATCAAAGACAGCATCCCAGGCCTCAAGTAAGATTTCTTTACACAAACAAAATGTGTGTGTTTTTTGTTTTGTTTTTGTTTTTGTTTTTTTAATAACAGTTTGGCACCAGTACTGGTATGTTTTAGGATGAAGTAATATCTGCTTCTGGTAAATGTACAGGGATTTATCTTCATTAAATCTTTGAAGACATTCCAACTTGTGCTATAACCCAATATTTACTGTGTTCAGTATATTTATTACATATCCGTGTGTGTTTTTCAGGGTAAAGGACCGGGTGGTACGGGTCCCCCCAGGTTACCAAGCAGAGTTGGTCATCCAGCTGCTGTGGGTGGATGGAGAACCACCCCAACAGATCACCAGCCTGGCCATCAACTCTGCTTATGGCCTGTAAGTCACCTCCTGCTTTTATTTCTGTCATTTCAAATACATGGTAGTCTGTCAGCAGGTCTAACTCTCTGGCACTTTTTACCCATTCATTTGTCTGTTCATATTAGTGATAAAGCATTTTTTTTAATATGTATCTGGAACAGTTATTCTGATTTTACCAAGACTTGCAAATTCTAAAGCACATTAATTCATCCCTGAGCTTTCAAACTTTATTCTGCCTCAAAATCCATTTATACAGAATTTCTTTGACAGTGAATACCTTTTTTTTTTCTCTCATGTTAATACTCTGTCGTCACTACTTCATACTATTTTAACATCTTCTTTTACTCTGTATTATCTCCTTTATGTCTTTGCAGTATTTTTTTTCATGCATCTCATATACACTGTAGTTTTATTCCTTTGTGTCTGTTAGACATAAAACTGTCTGTTTTATTGTTCATACTTTGTGATTCTTGTTTGAATAGTTCGAGAAAAAAAAATCCATATTATGGTACTAATCAGTTGCACATCTTGTCATAGCTTAGCAACATATGGACAAATTGTTAACAGAAATAACTGAATACTTTCTGGCATCTCTGATAATTGTTGTGGTGACATGTTTCTTTACACACTGAACAACTAAACACACTGCCCTTCAAATTCCTGCCATACTGAGCTTTACAGCATTTTGACAACACCATTATTGGTAGTGAAAGCAAACTATTTGAAACTGAGTTCAGACTGACACCAGAGAGAGCATGCAGGTTTTTTTATACTGACACTTGAAGTGCTTTAATTGGCTGGTTTACCCCACAGTTTTAACTCAGCTGTCAAAGCAAACCATAATTCACTGTATGAAAGCTCTAATAGGGAACTTTGCATGTTGGTGGGTCCAAGTGACAGCAAGAGAAAACTGTTAGACAAGAGTTGGATCTTCAATATCATGTAACATGTTTAGTGTAAGTGGTCATCTCATTATTCAGATTGAAGACAAGGCCAAACTGTGTATCCTTCAATGTTTTTTCAGTGTGAAAACAAATTTCTGTCAGTAGCATTTTTGTCATGGCAGGTACAATTGACCTTGATGTAATGGCTGTGTTCAAAGCAGCTTTCCATTTGGAAAGCATCTCTTATTGAACAGACCTAAATCCAAATAACTTGGGAAATAGAGTGATTGGAGCCAAATAATAACTCTGTTGTGTTGTGAATCTGTGCAGAAATGTCAACATCCAAAATAATAAAACATTTTTACAATGTCTGTTCTATCAGAAAAAAAAGTTAACATTAACTGAAAGTATCGGGATTATCATTATTTTGTATTACAAAAATGGCATTCCCATTTTTTTTTGTTAGTATCCAAAAATGAAAGTGACAGGAATAAAATTTATCTCAGTGTGAAAGTTATTCTAATTGAATCACTCCACAATGAAGATATGCCTTAAATAAATAAATAAATAAAAATCATTAAACGTGATAACTAAAAAGTGAGTTTGTTTGAAAAAAAAAAAAATCCAATGGTGGAATGGAAATACTGTACTGGAAATACAGCAGTAATTTGAGAACAAACTCAATTTTCACTATGAGAAAGAAAGAAAGAAAGAAAGAAAGAAAGAAAAAGCATTGAACAGAAATACAGACATTGATGGTAAAATATCATTGGTGAAATTACACACACACACACACACACACACACACACACACAAATCTGTGACATTAACCAAAACATTAACCAAACTATTTGAGATGAGCACTTTTCCAATTAGTTCTGCTTTAGTCGTATTTTCCAATCAGTGGGTTTTGTCAGACATTATTCAGCTCACAGCTCAGTGTCAGGCAGGAACATGAAGCCATTAGCATCATCCTGATCAACTGATTACCTACACACACACAACAGAGAAGTTATTCAAATATCCATCTGTTTTCTTATGCTACACACCACCAGTCAAGCCTTCAGCCATGTAGGATTCAATTCAAGCTATTGTTGCTAACCAGCATTGCTGCTAATTGATTATCACTTGCCATTGGCTATCACTGTTTTTCACTGTTCAGTAGAACTGCAAAATTCACCATCCATCTACTTACTATTGCTCATTATTGTTGGTAACCAGTATTGCTAACTGCTTTTGCTATTGGATATCATGCTCAGCAAGCTGTTTGAGCTAGCTGCTGCAAACTATTTTTCATTGGCTTTAGCTTTCACAGCATCATGTGCTGCAAATGCAACCACCTATTACAGGGGTGTCCAAACTTTTTTCAAAGAGGGACAAATTTGATAATGTGAAAATGCCCAAGGGCCAACGGTCCCTCCTGACATTTTTTTAACCATAAAAGTTACATACAAATGAACTGTTTTATAACAATTTTATTTTAAATGACACAACAATTGTCATTTCTTGAAATGGCAATGTAACCAAATGTAAGCCACTCAGGCATGAACAGGTCTCAACAAAATCATTCTGCCTTTCTTTCACATCTGGAGAGTCATATAAGAACAAGCTGTCTGGAATACCTAAAACTTCCATGAAGCTGATAAATATCTTTACCTCAGGTTCATTTTAAACATGACTTATTATGGGTAATGAAATGTTGTCTGTTAACATTTAAGTTCAAAACATATGAAACTTGCTCTGGTGTTTCACACAAGATCATTCAGAAAGTAATCTTTTGTGTCACATCTACAGGTACATAACACCAACAGTTATCTTATTCAAAAGTGTAATACATTAAGTGCCATAAGTCCAAATGCATATATTTATAACTGTGGCTTGACTTTTAAGTGTTAATAGTGACAGATGTTACCATTTGAAAAAGCTTACACAGCAGATCTTTCTAACACAAATTCAAAACACTCGGAAATTATGAGTCCCAGATGACCAAGAAACAGGTAACTTACTGGCACTAATGGGAAGGGTGATACTGAGATCTTGATTGCAGTACACAGGCCAGGTCTGGTTTGAAAGCAGTAGTTGAGATGCGTAAAATGTCACGGANCTTGATTGCAGTACACAGGCCAGGTCTGGTTTGAAAGCAGTAGTTGAGATGCGTAAAATGTCACGGAGGTGAAAGTCACTTAGTCTTGACCTCAAGCGGTTCTTGTTTAAGTTCATAACAGATAATGTCTGCTCACACAAATATGTGGAGCCGAGCAAGCTCAGCATTTTCCTTTGCAAATGTTCGCATTTCTGGAAACCTGCCTTTATCCAGCTGCCGGTAAAAGTTTACAAGAGAAAGCNATGTTCGCATTTCTGGAAACCTGCCTTTATCCAGCTGCCGGTAAAAGTTTACAAGAGAAAGCTGCTGATGTTGGCTGCGCCACTCGTTGTCACACTGCAGCTCAATGAGTTCCAGCTGCAGTTGATGCAGAGCATCATCAGGGTCCACGGAGAAGGGAGAAGAGAAAAGCAACATGTCCTTTTTGATAGTTGCAAAATCCTGAAAGCATTCTTTAAACTCTACAGCCAGAGATGCGATGTCTGTTGCATACTTCCTCGTTTGTGCACTGATATTGTCCTGTGGAAAACTTTTCATGACCTCATGCAATGCTGGGAAATGTGTGGTGTTGGGCTCCATTTGTGACAAGCGTCTTTGGAAAAGTTGCAGCTTGGTTCCAAAGGCCTTGATGTGAGCATATAGCTGGCTCACCACTGCGTCTCGCCCTTGAAGGCTCAAGTTCAGCGCATTCAGATGCTTTGTTATCAATCAATCAATCAATCAATTTATTTAAAGTGCAAAATCACCATGCATCATGGTCCCGATACACTTTACAGTAAAGGTAAAAAGTAGGGACATTAAAAAGATCATCAAAGCAAAGTTACAGTAAAAACAAGAACATTAAAAGAGCAAAGTTAAAAGGATGCTTGAAAAAGTAATAATCTAAGGTAGGCTGTAAAATAATGAATAGAGGTGGGTTTTCAACCTTGATTTAAAATTTTCAACTGAGCTTGCTTCTTTAACATGTAGTGGTAGTGTATTCCAGAGATAAGGGGCACGGTAAGCAAATGCTCTAAAGCCAAGCGATTTTTTGTTAATTGAAGGAATAACCAGGAGAGCAGCATCGAGAGAATGGAGAGGACGAGCTGGTGTGTATGGTGTAAGTAGCTCAGATAAGTAAGGTTGTGCAAGTCCATGCAAGGCCCTATAAGTTAAGTCAAGTTAAGTTAAGTTATGTCAACCAAAAAAGTCAAATCTGCCAGCCATACAGGATCTGACAGTTCTTGCATCAGTTGTCCCTTTATAGCCAAGAATTGTTCAATTTCCCCTCTGAGAGAGAAAAATCGCTGCAGTGCAGACCTCCGACTGAGCAGCTCACATCGTTGTGATATACTACATCTCCATATTCAGCCTGGATGTCGAGCAGGAACTGCTGAAACTGGCGGTGGTATAGGGCTTTAGAACGAATTAAATTAATAGTCTTTACCACCGGTTTCATAACCTGATCAAATTTGAGATGTTTCGCGCAGAGAATCTGCTGGTGAATTATACAGTGGAGTTTAATAGCGTTGCCTCCTTCTTTGCTGACTTTGTCACAGATCAGTGTAGATAATCCACTTTGTTCGCCAGCCATGACAGGCGTGCCATCGGTAATCCCACTAACTTTACTCCATGGTAGTTTCATATCATCAACAGCTGAACAAACAGAANCATCGGTAATCCCACTAACTTTACTCCATGGTAGTTTCATATCATCAACAGCTGAACAAACAGAAACCCATAAATCTGCTCCTCTTGTTTGGACTTTAAGGCTTTGGAGGTCAAGCAGCTCTTCTGTTATGTTCATGTCATCATCAACTCCTCTCAAAAAAATCAGTAACTGAGCAGTGTCAGATGCATCTGTGCTTTCATCACAGGCTAACGAAAAAAATCAAAATCCACTCCTCTGACCCCCAATTGTCTCTTAATATCTGATGATATGTCTTCAATTCTCCATGCTACAGTGTTATGAGCCAGGCAAACATTAACAAACTCTTGCTTCTTCTCAGGGCAAATGTTCTCCACCATTTTCATGACACAGTCTTTGATAAACTCACCCTCCGTAAAAGGTTTGCCATGTTTAGCGATTAACATTGCCACTTCGTAGCTTGCTTTGGTGGCATTTTCATTTGACTTATGGGCTCGCGTGAAGAATCACTGTTGTGAAGCCAAGACAGCTTCGAGTTGCTTCACTTTTTCGGCGCGGTCGCTCCCTGATAGCTTGTCATATGCATTAGCATGTTTGTCTGGTAGTGTCTCTTTACATTGAATTCCTTATACACGGCAACAGTCTCTTGGCAAATTAGGCAAACACAATTGTTTCATTTTTCAGTGAAAAAATATTGCAATTTCCACCTGTCCTGGAAGCGGCGGCCCTCACTGTCAACTTTCCTCTTTTTATCTAAAGTCGCCATTGCAGAAATTAGCTGGAAGGTTGCAGTATGGGTCACACAGCCAGACAGAGCTAGAGTGCTGCTGCTGCCACCATGCGGTGAAAAGAGAAATTGCATTTTGAACCTGTATGATTTACTAATTCTGTTTGACAGTGCTGGCAGGCCATAAACAATATATTTTAAGATGGAAGCTGCGGGCCATACAAAATCTGACCTCGTGCCATAATTGGTCTCCGGGCCGGACTTAGGACATGTCTGACCTATTAGCTAAAGTTGCAAATTAGTATTGCTGCTAATTGCTTTTTACTGCCAGTATCTCTCACTGTATCAAATGCTGAAAATGCATCAACCACCTATTAGCTGTTGCTAGCTATTGTTAGCTATTGCACCACTATTGCGACTAACTATGCTCACTTAGCATTGGCTATCATACACAGCAAGCTTTCACCCATGTTTGAGCTTGCTGCTGCTAACTGCTGTTCCCTGGCCGGCAACCATCGCTTCATTACAAACTGCTTTAAAGTAAAAGCAATTAATGATACAGTTGTGACATTTGTCGTCAGCATGTGTGAATGATAGGATTGTGCTGGTTTGAGTGAGGAGCTGGATGACATCATCAGGTCAGACAGTCAATAAGGTTGCTTTAAGGCCATTTGTATGGTTTTGCTGTCAATGGCAGACCTGTTGGCAGAAAAACAATAATTCACAGGCCTTTTTTGAAAAGCTTGGTATGGTGCATGGCTAGGTTATGAAACTATTCACAGCATGAATAGGGCTTTCAGATATTGATTGTCTGCTTCCTTACACTTGCCTGTGACATCAACTTTTGTCACATGCACAAAATGTCAAAGCAGAGGCAGTGCCCATAATAGCACATAATGTAACAAATAAAAGAGAATCAACTTGGGAAAATGGGACAGAGTGGTGGTGATGAAGGTTCGATCTTTGAGCTGTTAATAGTCATTGTTCAGAGACAAGGTCTCTTGACTGGTATGCATTCATTAGTAATATTGTGTATTATCACTTGACAAGGTTCATTTGCAAAAACAGATAACTTTGTTTTTATAAAAAAAAAAAAAAAAAAAAAAATTACTGCACGTAGTAGCATCAATCAAACTGAAGGTGAGTGAACAAAAATCTAAATAAAGTAATATTATCTGGAATACACAATAAAAAAAAAAGCATGACATGAATAAAAACTGAGGTTATCTGATTCTGAGATTACAGTGACTGGCCTTTTGTTAATTTCACAATGTTTGAAAGTACAACATTTACCACCTTTAATGTTAATGTGGTACGATAAAAATTAAATACACACAAAAAAGCTAATTGTAAAACCTGCTAAAGGTGTAAACCTACCATATGAAAACAAATATCTTTGCATGTGCACATCACATGCCTCCCTGCCATGTTTGTGTGTGTGCAGTTTGGCGTTTGGGAACTGTAATGGCCTAGCAGTGGTGGACTACTTGCAGAAAACCATCCTGTTATGTATGTCAACCCTGGACCTGTATGGAGCCACTGACCCCTACCAGCGTCTTACTCGCTCCCCCCGCAGAAACAGACAGTCCACCTCAGGTAGGAGAAAACACACACACACAAACCACAAGCACACACACACCTGGGATCTTGCTATGTACAAATGCATGTTTAAACCTGACACTGCCACATCTACACATTAAGGTGTCAGTGTATCCAGACTCTTGCTGTCTCATCCTTTTCTATTCTTGTCCTCCTGTTTTTCTCTTTCACTCCTCTGTATCTGGACTGATATATACTATATCAGGCAAACATATCAGGCACTAATAATCAGGTAAATGAATGAGGGTAATTTATAAAACACAGCGCCAGATGTAACATATCAGTAATGGCAGATTAAGACTAAGTAGAGCAACAAATTTGTGTCTACACCAAGAAATACAGGAAGATCTAAAGTCACCAACCCAACACAACCTCTGTGCCTCCCAGTTTCAGTTTCAGCATTTCTGTCTAACAGTTGGGAATTATTCATCTGTTACCTCCTCTCCTAAAATTCAGAGCTCTTAAGTGAGAGAGACTTTAGGTCTCACACCAGGGGAAGCAGTAATAAATATGTTACAGCTCATTAACATGCAGATTTTATTTGGCTTTTACCCGAGACACACCTTACAACAATGGAAGGTAACTGCTGTATACTGCTGCTGTAATTAATGCAAGAGAAGTTTTATAAATCAGTTTCAGCTATCATAACACTGCTGTAGCATGATGCTGTATAAGTAAAGTCCAAAAGTATATGAGCATTTAGTGATATGTATCAGTTCAACTCTACTTCTTCATATTTTCTGCTTTCTCTGTCTCTCTCTCTCTCTCTCTCTTTCTCTCACACACACACACACACACACACACACACACGTTGACACACCAAGACAAAATGCCTCATCTGTCCCAGTGTGCTTGTCACAGATCAGCATTATAATATAAATTGCATGTTAACATTCTCCCTGTTGCATTATTAAGCATGTTGTCAGTTGTTTTCCCTGTCCTTTCTGTTTGTAGTCCTGCTGCTGCATAGATCTGTAGTCCAAAGCCACAGAGGTCTCTCTTTACACCCCGATCCCTGCCTTCCTTCTCTCTGCTGCTAATCTTAGCTGGTGATGGTCTCTGAAATCTGACATAAAGATGTAAATGACATACAAGCCACTAACCTCTGAATTTGAGGTCGTAGCAGTTTCAGTAGTTCAGTTTTGTAGATGGTTGGGGTCTTTTGACATTGAAAGTGACCTTTTTTTATTTAATAATTTTGATAAAAGCCCTTCAGACATTTAGGTTTTTGTGTAAAGGAGAACTTGACATAGATGGAAGGATAACTATGGACTTTGGAGGCCACTCTTTTTATTTGCTTTAGCGTAAGAGCTTTTATTGACTTCATGCCCCCAACTCCCTCTTTTGAGAAAGTCTGCCTGCATTGGGTCTTTAAAATCAATTTGGAGAACGAAGAAAAAGTAAAAAGAGGAAATTGTGCCCTTTTTGTACCACAGGTGGTGGTGGAATCATGCTGAGCACTTGCTATGAGGTATTTTAATGAAAAATACATGTGAAAGGAAAGGAAATGTGCATCTGTCCCAGAGGAAACCACATGAAAGTGTTACCTAAAATACTTCTTTTCATTGTGACTCTTGAATAACAATCATTCTACAAAACATTAAATGCAAAGAGATATGAAAATCAGGGCTGCCTTTATGCTGGCTGCTTCTTTTTTGTGCTCTAAAATAATCCTCCATCAAGCTCATTGAACATAATTTTACTGTCTTTACCACAACATTTTTAGCTGTTACCACACGTGTGCGTTTTATATATGTGTCAGTGGCTTTTAGTATTTGTCTCACAAACTGATGCTTAATAATTTCATTCATTCAGTTTCATTCAATTCTACTGACTATGCAGTATATTTAAATAACAGATTCAATGTGATAAAAATTTATAATGGATTCACATGAACAAAATGCAGTGGTTTTTTTTTTCATATAAACCAATTAATTGATGCAGCAAGTGAGAATTTAACACCAACAAGAAGTGCTTTTTAATTATAAATGTTTACAGTAATTTTCCTGTTTAATGCTCACACATTAATTCATATGTGTGATATGAGTAAATGACCAATCACATCAACGTTTCTGAGGTTTGGTGCAGTAGCAGGCATATTTGGCTGTCTTCCCCAAACACTAACTCGGTTGCTGCTTGCTCTCACTTTTTTTTTCCCACTCTAAGCCTGTTTGTTCTTCTCTCTCCCTTCCCTCCCCTTTTTCCCTTCCCTTCTTTCTTTTCTTCTTTTTTTTCCTCACTTCCTCCATTCCCTCCTTCTCATGCTTTCCTCTTTCCTTCCTGGCTGCCTTATTTCCTTTCATCAAACACTTCCGATGCACCATTCTTCTTCATCTATCACCACCCTCTCTCCCTCCCTCCTTCTTACTTTCACTCATTTCTTATCCCCCTTCCTTGTCTCACTCTNACCCTCTCTCCCTCCCTCCTTCTTACTTTCACTCATTTCTTATCCCCCTTCCTTGTCTCACTCTTCCTTCCTTCCCACTATTATGGCCAACTTTCCTTTCCTCCTCCTGTTTTTTTCCCCTGCATCCCTATGCCATCTCCTCATTACCAACACTCCTCCCTCCCCTCCCTTCTGCACTTCTGTACTTTCAATTTTACCCTCTTTCCCTCATCCATCCTTCCCCTCCCCTCCCTTCTCCCTTCCACTTTTTTGGTGACTCTGTGGCTGCTGGTGGGCATGTGGGCCTGCCTGACAGAGTTTTGCATGCGAGGCCTGTCTAACTTTTATTCAGATTCAAAGAAAAGGATCCGTACATCCTATCAGAGTAAGTCAGGCCTTCCTAAAGGCTGGGGGGAGTGTGATGGGTGGAGGGGTTTGTTGAAGAGTTGAAGGGATTGATGGGNGGGGGGGGGCAAAGCAAAAGGACACACCCAAAGACGACTGGAATGAAACTGGTTGTTGCTGCTCTTACAGCAGGATAATGAAGGATTCTGCTTTATCATCTCTCTAAAATTTTACCATATTCAACAAAAGTACAATATTCCAGTCATGTCCACCAGTGTGTTCTTTGCAAAAAGAGAGCCACTTCTTTGAATCTATTGAGCAAGGGCAAATATAAATATTGCATGATCCATTTGATGTATATTTTAAATGAAGTATAGCAAGTGGAGTGAATAAAGTCTTATTTATCCACTGGGCCAAACCAAATTATATAACATACACGTTTCATCGATGATTACAAAGGAATTCTTAATTTATTATGAGAATAAAGGTTTAATGAGAAGACAGAGTAAAAGACTGAAGGAAAGTTTGCACTCAGAAATTCAGCTTAAACCTTTTATCAGAGAGAAATCTTAAAAAGAAAGAACAGTTTTGATTTATGACTTAAGACTTTTGACTTTAATGACTCAGTGAGCTTAATAATGAAGCTGTAATTTACTGTGTTTGGACAGTTTTAAAAGGGAATAAGGGCAAACATTTCAACTCTTGTGGATTTTTGTTAATCAAAGGGGTGGAACCTCTCATTCTGTTTTGTGCTTCATGCATCAGATCTGAGATCATATTGTCTTATTTTATTTGTATTTTGATTGTATATGCAACTTTAGCATGAGGCATTACTGCATTAGCACTGCATTAGATGCATAATAATTGCAGTTATGTTGACATTTCAATGCAATCTTGACATGGATTGGTTTAAAATGGAAAAAAAACAAAAGAAAAAAAGGAGAAAGACTTCAGCCACTGTGCTCCTGGAAGACAAAATGTTTTCTACAAAACATTTCCAGGACATTTAAAGAGCAAACGAAAATAGAAAATCTGAAATATCAAGACCTTGATTATCTTATTGTGATACCTTTATAATTAATAACACTTGGAATTAAATATGTGGCTTATCAAACATGATAATCCAGAGATCCAAACTAAATTTCATCCAAGCTTTTCTTGGGGTTGTATATGGCTAACCTTTGCTAAATCAGCTAAATCTCTTGCTAAAACTCAGTTTAAATGACCTGACAGGCTGTATCTGTTCTATTTTTTCTTCCTCTTTGGCTGCCATTGGTTGCGGCAGGCCTTACTGAACTCTCTGACAACCAGCAGTCCCTCGACATGGAGAGAAGCAAGTCGCCCACCTCAGGTAACAACTGTCACACACACATGTTTACAGACACACAGGTAGATAACAACCAGCCCACC
The DNA here is from genome assembly GCA_014773175.1 of Lucifuga dentata. Classification (NCBI taxonomy): domain Eukaryota; kingdom Metazoa; phylum Chordata; class Actinopteri; order Ophidiiformes; family Bythitidae; genus Lucifuga; species Lucifuga dentata. Next base: position 120,017 of record VXCM01000472.1, on the reverse strand, counting down.
TTCCCTGTATGACAATGTCACTTGTGACTGGCACTGTGAAGCGCTGCTGGGATGTCATTATCTTTCAGTTCGCAGTTCACCTGTACTGGTTATGGACACTGCAACCTTTACTTGAGCATCGTCCCTTGATGTGAATGGCAGTTGTAGAACATAGCAACTCTCCCAGGGAGAGTTTTCATGTGTTTGATGTTTTAATATTGTGTCTTACATTTAGAGCTCTGAAAAAAAGCCCTGAAGTACTGAAACCTTCCTTAATAGAAAGTGTTTTGGGAGAAAATGCTCTATAGTTACCATGGCGTTTGGAGGTAGCAGCTGATTGTATTTTGGTAAAGCTTCCTGGCTGATTTTTCTTTATTGCCTGTATGTGTGTGATGCTTATATTTATTTACAAAGGTTACCAAGAGGAAACACATTTAGTCACAATCAAGCCAAATATGCACTTCTCTCCTCCTCTCCTCCTTTCTTTATGTCTCTTTGGCTTTTTCATTCACTTCCCTCTTATAATCCAGAATTCAGTCTACAGCAATTCTGTCTCTATTGTGGGAATAGTTCATATGAGCTTGTTTATGTGGAGGTCAGTGGGGCTGTCATAGGGGAGACAGATGACAGAAAAAGAGTCAGTTGCAGGATAGGAAGAGATTACAACATTGCACAGCATGCAGTCTGTCTGTCAAATGAGGGCCCTTTGTCTCTGTAAATAGAGCGCAGTTCAAAACTTAAAGGTCAAATTGTGTGTGTGTATGTGTGTGTGTGTGNGTGTGTGTGTGTGTGTGTGTGTGTGTGTGTGTGTGTGTGTGTGTGTGTGTGTTTGTGGGTGTGCCTGTTGCATTTTTCTCTTTGTGAATGTAACAAATTTCAAAACTGATCATCATTATTAGTCAATAACACACATTAAACACCACAGCTACCACTAAATGATATTTCTGGTTTATAATTGATGCTTTTTGTGAGAGAGATGTAATGACTTAGATACTCAAAATTTATAGAAAATGGAAATCACTGCAGTGGAACATTGAAAGCTTTAGTTAGTTTCGTCCCAAGATGTGGAAAATGGAAAAATTTAGCCTGCTTGAGAACACAAAAAGTACATCTTGTTAAACGAGACAGATCTGAAGTGAAGCAATGGTTTTCTAACAAACAAGGAAAGAGCTTGTCTTTACAATTAGATGTCATTAGTTGCAGATAAAGTTATGCATTTATCCAGAGGAGTATGGAAGAAGAGGAGAGCAGAGGAGCATGAGGAAGATCCTATTGAATGCAAATATTTGATTAGACATGTTGTTCAGAAAATTGAAGCTCTCTGGCTTTGTACTATCATTGAGGCACTTCATAAACTTGTGGGACAATAACTAGTCATACTACTTGCTTATGGATATATATATAGAACCTGGTTAGGCAGCAAAATCAGTATTAGTAGCAGATTTAGAAAAGATGAGTTTTGCTTTTCCATCTATCTAGTCAGCTGTGTGGAAGGCAAGGGTAAAGATGATATTAAATGTTGCTCTGTTGCTGACCAGTGAAATCGTCTAAAGCTGTAAAATAAAGAAAACTGATAATTGAGGTTTTTGCTGCCCATAAAATGACTAATAAATTTGCAGAAGGTTGGATGAATGACTCATGACTGTTTCATGATGGACTGTGCTAAGAACAAGTGAACAATGTTGCACTACATTTCAGCTCTGAAGACTAAAAGTTTTATTTTAAAGAAAAAAGTGGATGAAAAAATTGAATAGCAAGCAATATTATCATTTCTACAGTCTTTTGCAGTTCTGTTAATATTTAATTTGTGACTTCAGCAGGTTTGCCTTTCCATTTTTCCTTCTTTTAATTTATATTGACCTGTTCCTTGTAGTTTCTGATGTAAGTTATCCCTGATTTGGTATTTTGCTATACTGGCCTACTGGTATTTGTAAGCCTAGAAAAAGATGTGTGGTCCTTTTCCAAAGTTTCCCTATTTGAAGATTTTTTGTACTAAAGGTTTTTTATTTGCCCACCTAGGAGAAGTGGGGTCATGTTTTATGTCCTTTGAGAATGCTATTCTTGTTATTAACCATGAATATGTGTATGGCTGCCACATGTATCCTGTGTTCATTCTAAGTGTTAGCTGTGCACAAAAAATGGCTGAAAGTTTAGATGAGAAGCTAATTGAGCATATCAGAAAGCTGACGTATCATCTCCATTATCGCTGCTGCTTTTTCCTTCACCTTCGTCACGTGTAAAATCAGTTGTTGCCGTCTTTGTTCACATTGCAAAATTGTAAGTATGCAGCTGTGTGCGTAAATATACCGGTATGCATAGTTAAAATTAAGCATAATCCTGTCCGTATTCTTATTAGGTGTACAGATAAACTGGACCTGACTTGACGTTTCTGTTTCTGTTAGATCAGGGCACCATGAATTGTTCCAGAGACCTGTCTATTTTACAAGATGATAATAGCCTAAATTGACTTATGATGCTATGCTTACATGCTTGCAGAAGTTCCAATATATTCAACTCAAGTAAAAATGTGAAAAGTTACATTCAAGATGCATGTTTCTCTTTCAGTGTTGTCCAGGATGATGCAGAAATTGATCGACTCAATCCTTAAAAGTTTCTGCAAAAGCTACATTTCTTGTCTGAGCGTACTTATTTACCATCCATACTCACCAATAAGCCTCTTGTGAAGAATGTAAGGACAGAAAAATAACACCGGGATATAGTTTTCTTTGTTGTCTTGAGAGAGTGTCTCAGTATGGTGATATGAAATCAGATGCATATGGTCATTGTGTCCCATTACAGGCTTACCTTTTGTCAGTAATAAAGATTGAAGAAAAATGGAGAGAGAGAAGGGTGGAAAGCGTGGAGGCAGAGACACTATGACACCACACTGTGACACAGTGTGGTGTCATTTTAACATGTGAACAAGGGCAGAATGGTGTAGATTAGCAGAATACTATCTGAGAATAACAATCTGCAAACAAGATGGAATTGTTTACAATGATGAATTAGTGGTGTAAGCTGGTTTAAAATATCGGTTTAATTGTTATAATATGACAGATTTGGAGATAAAGTATTTTTCATCCCCCGTAAAGCTTTGCTTGGGAAATGCTGTAACATTAATGCAGAATAGACGTAGAGTTGAGCTGGTTATAGCTGTAGACTAATAGGCAGGACGGCTCTGCTCTGCCATCATAGATGAAGAGTTTATGGTTTGCTTCCTCCTGCTTAGTATCAGCCTCCATTAGACAGCCATTACAGGCTGTCTGGCCATCGCTGTCACACTCAGCATGCTGTGCCTGTTTGGGGCCATGTATAGACCGTGGACAGCTTATTAAGGGAGCCAGCCATCTTACTGATTCACCCTGTGTGTCAATAACTGCAGGACACCCTCACCTCCCCTCACCTCCATTTCATGCAGCTTTTTCCTCAGGCAGTTTTATGCAAGAAAGCCCACTTGACTGGGGCCAGCCATGAGACAGGCTAACGAGCTGAGATACCAGGGAGCGGTGCCTGACGCTGTGGAGTATATTTAGCAGGAAACATATCAGTGCAGAAACAGAGGACATGTTAGCTGAAACTTTACAATCTGCTTTATACTGTAGCTGATTCCACCTGCTCAGGTCCTTGCAGCTTTTAAGTTTATTAACAAGCTGGTTGGATAAAATTTAAATATTCACAAGCAGTTTTTCAATGAAATCCTGTGGGTAGCACTCCTAAAACTACTTTAGCCACTGGGAATTTACTCGTAAATAATTATGAAGCTCTTGTAATGGCTTATGACCATTCTCATAAAGCACATAATGTTCCCACTACATTATATTATTGCTCATAAACCATCATAGGTATAGCTTTTAATAAATTATCTATACAGATATCATGTTTATGATAAGCTATCCATCAAAGGTTGCCTGACAAACCTTCTAAAGTGGGATTACTAGTGCATTTTTAACATTTATCACTCAATATTATCACTTTCTTTAAAGGGCAACTTAACATCAGATCCACTTTTTTTGAGTTATTAAGTTATATGTGAACCCACTTAATGCTATCAATTGATTCTAATCATTGTAAAAGCTGTGCTTTTTTTTTTTTTTTTTNTTTTTTTTTTTTTTTTTGTCAGGGTTTGAAGGTTTTCTGTGTGAAGGAGGCATGGTCAAGCTAAAACAGAGGGGTTAGATTGCTTTTTAAAGAAGGCTATGATAAGTATATATTTATGTTTATTGACAAAGCATGTCATTTCACTTGATGCTAGATATTACAAAATTCTTCCACACTTCATTCAATATGGTTAAGAACACTCAATTCAATGAAAAGTTAAATTTCATGGGCCCCCATACTCAAAGCAATATGGTAAAGTATATCTTTTGCAATTAAAACTGCTGTTGTTCAGGTACTACTTTTGCCAGACAATATGGAAAGAAGGTGGTGTTGACCATGTTTGTTTGTTAGTAAATCCTTCTGTCTAGAGATAGGTGTTGAAGCAGTGTGTGGTTAGTTATGAAATCACTACCTCCACAGGAGTCGTATCATCTGGGAATCTGTTTGAAATTCTTTGCTTTGTGCCCCATTGTGAATGGGAATGCTGCAAAAGCTAAGTCTCCAGTGCCTGTCATAACCAAGCCTTTAATGAATTGGATGTCATGTTTTCTGATCGGATAGACAATAGGTAGCTTTCTCAGTGGCTGTCAAGACAATGCTAAAATTTGTTGTTTTAACTTCAGTGTCTCAAAGATTTCAAAAGCTGAGCGTTACAGCATTAACATGTGGCTGTTTACAGTCGTAATTGCTGCGTTTGTCACATGTCTTAGGTATTCTGTCAGTGGTTGAATAGTGTTACCCTTTTGTTTTCATTATGCTCGAATAATTGTTTTCCTTACTGTTACCTGCAAGTCTCTCTTTTCCCCAATTCACCCACTGTGTTTGTCTCTCCCCCTTGCCCTGAAAAGTCTGTGTCTGTTCTGTTGGATCTCCTATTCCAGTTCATTACCCAACTTCCCTTCACAATGACCCACGCATCCTGCCAGAGCCTGTGGCCAGTCTGAGAGCCAGTCACTGCAGTCCAGTCTTTTACTTACTGGACAATGGTAAGAAGAGGGATGTCTGAAGTCTCTTGACCCCCCGTCATAGACATCTGCCTGTGGTATTAACTGTATGTGCAAGGATGGAGGGAGGGGGTTGAGAAGGGACAGAGGGTGGGTGAGTGGATAACTGGGTTGTATTTGGGCAGGTAGGTGTTTCAATGTTGCACCTTGCATGCTGACCGTGCTTCCACACTGTGAGCAACACAAACAGCAAGACACCAAGTGTCCAATCATTATCTATAGAGCTGTGGGGAAACTTTGGCGCTGTGAAAAATCACATGTAAGCTAGCAGTTGCAGTTTGAGGCAATTAGACTTGCTGTTTTGTTGTGAAGACGTTTCACCACTCATCCAAATAGCTTCTTTAGTTCTGAGTCAGTTGTGGGCATTAAATCGGTATTTATCAGAGTTGTTCACATCTTGGTCAGGCGACTCCTTGGTCACATGGGAGTCATCTGAGGGCCTGTTCTGCAACTAAGACACATGGATGGAGATCTTAGGACAGAGTTATAAGTAGGTGATAAGTGGTGTTGCAGCCCACCTCCTCTGTTGTTGTTGTTTTTTTTTTTCTGTCAGTCAAGGAAAAGGTTATCTTCAGTTGCAGAGCAGTTTGTGCCTCCATTCATTTAACTCTACAGACTCATTAAACTCGCAAGGACTTTCACACAACTGCCATATGGTGACCCAAGAACTCACCTGGCCCAAGGTGTGAGCCTCTCTCAGGGGATAAATACTAGTTTACTGTCCAACATGGTCTCAGAACTGAGGAAGCAACGTGGATGAGTGGTGAAATGTCTTCAAAATGAAACAGCATTTGACTTGAACATCTACTGCTAGAATCCAGTCAATGACTGAGAATCTACATTTGTCAGTGAGGACAGTAGTAAGTTTTGAAGGAATAAAATACAACTACAGTGTTACAATTCAGCCAAGTTGCTCGCAGTGTAAACAAGCAGATAGCGGCTGTCTGTTGGAGTAGGCTGTCAGATTCAGCTTTGTCATCCTTTTCCATGCATTTGTATGGATGACTGCTGGTGTTGCGTTGTCTCTGTGCTTCAGCTGCAGAGACTGATTTTTGACCAACTGATCCAACATCATTCAACAATGATGCAAGGCAAGCGTGCTTGGGAAGAGGAAGGAGTTGTATTCCAACCGGGGTACTCTTCCTCCTCGCACTTCAGTGCCTCTTATGCTTCATCCTCTGTGATGTAAATCATGGTACCTCCATTGGGGAACATGCATCTTTGTTGTGAAAAGGCAGATTGCAACCTAACCTGACCATAGCGCTCAGCGTCTCAGTTATTGTGTCTAACTGACTGTTTGTGTGGTGATAAACTCACAGCCTCATCTTGTTGTCCTCTCGGCTAACATTCATCATTGTCTTTTCTCTAACTAACTGCATGGTGCTCAGTATGTGGCAGACTGTGGTGCTGATTAAATATGGCTTCGGCTTGCGTCATTGTGTCCTGATCAACTCCTACAATAAAGATTGTCATATAAGTGTTTTAATATTGTCACATGCTCAAAATTTTGCAGATACTGTAGCTAATCAGTTGAATACTACAACCTTTATATTAAGATAATGACTGTAGGGCCCCTTAATAATTTTAAAACAGCCTCTAAATATTTTTATTAATAGAAATGTTCAGGATGTTTTAATCTGTATCTGGTTTTGGATCTGCATCAAAATACATACAGTATGATAGACAATTGTGTTGATTAGCTAATGGCAGCCATGATTTTTCCAGAATACCTAAAGAGTGTGCAGAAATTTTAGAGCTTTGTACAAAGATGAATTGTACACAGTTTGAAGTGAATGAAGCTCATGACCATTGAGTTGTGGCCATTTACATTTAATGTAACATGTATGCTGGTTGTATTTATTGGGCTCAAACATGCAAAATAACCAGAATGGTCCTTCAAAGGTCATTAAAATATATTTTACCAAGTTTATAAGCATTACACGGTGGATTGACTGAGCTGTTAAATAGACCTGTGTGTGACATTTTATTATACGAACACATATTCTGAACCCTCAGACTGCACTTTAATACAGTATGTAATGCAGCAGCATCTGGTCAGTATAATTTACAGTACAATGTACAAGGTTTGGGCCGAGACACATTATTTTGCGTGCGCACGCACGCACACACACACACACACACACACACACACACACACATTTCATCTCATTAGCAAAACAACATTCTTAAAAGGTTTTCCTTGTTCCTGAAATGGATAAAATTAATTCACTGAGTTAGTATTTAATTAGAGCATCGTGCTGCCCAAATTCACTCTTCAAAAATAGTTTTTCCTCAAAATGACACCTGATACTAAAATGCCCACTAAGATTATAATGGCAAATAAATTGTATTCAATTAGATTCAAAATAACCCACAGTCTCTACCCACTTCTTCTACACCGCTGGATGTGTATGTGGTTAAATGGCTGAAATCTGAGCCAAAATAGATTTTTTTTCAGTCAATCCAAAGTGCACATTAAAAACATTTTCCAAAGTCTCACTTAATGTTAAAATCATCAGAAACATTAGTAATGCAAGTTTAGGGTTGTTCTGTTTTCCGTATCAAATGTCACCATCTTGTGTATTTCATATGTCAAATTAATCATTCAGCACAAACAGTGACATATTGCCTTCTTTATGAAGGGGAAACTGGCTACCATACATCTCAAGTCCTACCTTTGCAGTCTTGTACTTACTGCAAAATGCTTGCAAAATGTTATAACAAATTATTTTCTTGCCTCTAGTGTATGACTCTGAGTTTTGTATTTACCTTTGTTGAGAACACCATGTTGATTTGTGTTTTCATGTCAGACATCCCAAACCTAAGCAAATCATGTCAGATAGATTTCATTGGGAAATCTGAGCAGAATTGCAGAATTTCATTGCTTTTAGAAATGTGCAGACAGCTGGAACCCAAGTTTGAGGAACATCCAGACACCCAGTGTAGATTAGTGTTGTGGCTGCACAACAAGCTAACAGCCTAGATTTGCAAGAAATTCTATACTCGATACTTCAATAATATACAACTGTTCCAAGTGCTTCTTTGTTAAGACTATTGAGTCCGCTGAATAACCTCTTAACGCTGATAACTTAAAGGCCCCAGTATACTTCAAAAGATGTAGGGGGAAAAATGAAAGAATAAGCCATCTTAGACGCATTATAGAACACCACATGCAATGTAGTCCATCAGAAATAAAGTACTTTTTATGCCATTTCATGCCAGTAGGAGGTACAAAGTGGCCATGAGCCCCTTGTTAACACAGGTGGCGGTGAAAGAGACTTGCAATTGACAAATTAGGAAGGACAATAGTGAATTTTCTCTATTTATGCTATAATGCAGACATTAGACATGTTGCTCTAACAGCAGAGGAACTAGTGAATGAACCAAGCTCTGTGTCCTGGCCAATGAGAGCCAAGGCGAGGTATCAGAAGTTAAAAAGACAAAAGACAAAAGATCACCTGAGGGGCCCTGCATTAAAAACACCAATAGAGCCTGAATCACCATGTCATGAGCCTAGCAAGGCATCTTTTAGCCATGGAAGTTTCTACTTTGTATGAAATATACTGGGGCCTGAACACTGGACATCATTATTTGTGAGAGACAGCTGGGAATACTGGCCCAGGAAAACAATGGAGCATGTGTTTTGAAACAGACTCTGCATATGCCTGCCATGTGCAACTGCACCTGTTTGCATGTCTAGTTTGGTTTTGTTTTTTGTTTTTTTTTTGGTTTGTTTTTTTTTTTTTTTGTACTTTACGTTGTCATTGTTTGAGATTTTATTTTTATTTATTTATTTATTTATATTTTTTATTTTGAAAGGATTAACTGGTGCTTTGTTTCTTATTTCTTTTGTTTCAGTTAAGGGACCCGGCAGAAAGTTAAGTCTGCCAACAGATCTTAAGACTGATCTTGGTACGGTAGGCGAAAGCCAGCAGTTTTCACTTGTGTTCTTTCGAGCCATTTAGGTTCTACTTTCGTCATGTTCTCTAGGCTTTTATGTTGCTTTATTACTTTTGATCCTCACTCAGAAGTTCTTCACTCAGTTTTCTTGCCACTCTCACTCCTATTCAACCAACCCATGAGACTGAGCCTGCAGTGTTCATCCACTTAATGTCTTTTGGTTTGGCTTAAATTCTATATCTGTTTCCTCTACATTTTGCAAGTGTTTATAAAGGTGATTCGTACCTCATGCACATTTTTTTAAATTTGAGGCTTTCTCGTTCTCTATCATGATTGGACCATCCTCTGATTTTACACAGCCTTTCCTCCATTGACAGCCTTGCTCTGCAGTGATTGGATCACTCTCTTCTTCTCTCATTGTAACTGGACCATTTCCCTCTTTAACAAACTCTTCATTATGACTGGATCATCTGCATTACAGAACCTGATACATCTCTAACTACATATGCATCAGATCACAGGTTTCCCCTTCTTCTGCTTTTGCAGTCTCACACTTGCTACCCCTTCTCAAACCTTCTGCTTTTTTAACACAAAATGTACCAATGCTGACCTGTGACTTCCTGATTTTATAACTTTTCTTTATCTGACAGGTACCTAAAAGCATCACTATAACCTTTTCAAAAGTTTGTTACTTGTTAGTGTGTGCAGTTAATAATGAGAATGGCAGTCAAAATGAGATTAAAATATAGAAATGAAAAAAAAAATCTTCATTTTAGTAAAGTTGTTATTGCATCACACACAATTGTTATCATCAAGGAGGAAATCTTTAAGAAAAAAAAGAAATTGCTCATCAAATCCATAGTGATGTTGAAGAACATCCCGAAGAATCACAAATTAATATTTTACTTTATTAACTTCAATTATTAACAACAATAACAAACATTAATAACAATTATTAGCATGAGATTTAACCACCTGTCTGTTCTGAAGACAAAATACTTTGTCAGAACAACTTGTTACACAATCTAAAACTATGTGAGTCTAATGTTTTGTGGTCTCTGTGTGTGTGTGTATATACTCTTGATGACTGACTGCAATAATGTAGTGTGTGTGTGTGTGTGTGTGTGTGTGTGTGTGTGTGTGTGTGCACGTGTGCATATGTGTGTGTGTACATGCATGTGGGTACGTGCGTGTGTACGTTTGTGTGTATGTAATGGGGCAGTGCCATTCCTTCTGATGTGTACCAATTTGCTGCAGAATATTCCGGGGCAAATTACCTTCTCAATGTACTGAGTTGGAATCTGTATTAACAAAGCTTGAATCCAGAAACAGTTTCTCCTGTTTGGACCTCTCGTATGTGCATTTTCCAGCCCTCACTTTGCCTCGGTACATCCTGCTGTGAAACTGGACAAGTGTTGCACGCGGACTGGGTGGCACCCTGGAGTTTTTCATCTTCACTTTGAGATTGAATCATTCGTGCATTAACAGGCTGAACCAGAGTTTTGGATTTTATTTTATCACCCACACATGGCCAATGCCAAATATTGGAAGGACAGTGACAAGGAAAGCTGCCTAGCATTCTACTAATTACTAACCAATCTACAATGCTAATTCTCTTCAGGAGTGAAATGAAAGTTAGAAGGAATAGGAAAGTCTTTAATGTACAATAACTTACAGTAAGAAAGCTGTTTTATTTATGTGAAATTTTAACAAAATTCGAATTGAAGTGTTTGTCTAAATAATGAATTTGTGTCTGTCAACTGATCATAATTGCAAATATAGGTCTGCTATACTGCCATACCGCTTTTCCACAGGGGCTGAGTACTGAAGCTAAATTGCATATCATTCAGGGCATTTCCACCAAAAGATGGCTCCTGTGCCACTTTTTTTCGGCTCCTGAAAACTTGCTGAGGTGGAGCCAGGGAACTGTCCCGTCACAGGCCAGGAGGCAGACAGTTGTTGCTTACCTGAACTACCATTTTCTTAACAACAGCAGTAGTGATTTCACCATGGAAACTAACGAAACAAATCTGGCTATTCCTGTGTTTTTGCAAAGCTAGCATTAGCACTGGAAATAACCACACAAACATGATAGTTCCTTTGGTGTCATCCTCTACTAATACCTCTCCTTCTTTTTCCCTTCCCTGGTGCATGCCCACATCTGTAAACCAGATGTGGTCATATCTTTCATTCAGCTACTAAGATAGCATGAATACAGGCCACTTTTGAGCACCGGCTGAGCACCAGCACATAAACAAATATGAATACTAATGTTAATCAGTAAGGCCTCCATATGCTTCATCTGAATTCCTATCGATCAGCACCCCGACAAAAGTTGTAAATTTCTGAATCTACCAATCCAACAGGCATGCCCATTTCATGCAGTGATTGGCCAGCTGCAGGTGTGGCGAGGTGAGAAAGAGGGTAAAGTTATAGTTTCTCTCTCAAGCTCTGCTTTTTNTTTTTTTTTTTTTTTTTTTTTTTGTCAATGTGTCAGTGCTCCAAGTGAGATAAGTGAAAGTGAGAATGTATGTGGTTGTCCCCATTGATATCCGTCTTTATAACTGTGGGAAGATTACAAAAAAAAACTACACACAACCCCAGTTAAGAAGCCCTCACCTCTCCTTAGTGAAAGTATATCACCATCATTAATCACATTGAGACTACAAGGCAAAACCACACACATACACACACGTACCCTCCCCTCTCCATGAAGACAGGCTTTTCGCCTTTTTTTTGAGCGTGGGTATTCTGCAAAAGGTATAACATGGTTGCATTCCGGCATGGTTCAGATGAAGCATACAGAAGCCTTTATACTCAGTGAGCCACCACACTGTTTCCTTTGATTTTTTTTTTTTTTTTCAGTTAGGGTATATGTGAAATCCTGAAATCCTCTTTGGCCCTAAGAACAAAGTTTCATTGTCAGAACTAGAGTTGTCTACATTGCACAAGCAAAAACAACAGAAACGAAGTGGAGATGAAATAAGCCTGTTCAAAGCCCAATCCCTCTGAACGAGCACTCAGCTTTTCTTTGCTTTTTGATTTTCTTTTCTCTTTCCTGACAAAGACCTATTGAACCTGTGCTCAAATTTGCTCTACCATTTTCCTCTCTTTTTGTTGTCCTGGCATCTTTCTACTCCCTGTTCATACTTACTGCAACCACTCTCTAACCTTTCGTCACTCTTTCACTTTCCCCTTCTCCTTACTTTCTTGTTGGCAATCTGATTTTCAACAGGGGCCTGCACCTTTTACAGTGCAGAAAATATCCAGCTCACAGGTCATGTAGTGTAATAATAATGACTCTTATTTAGTCTTAAATTATTTTTATTTCAAACTGTTGTTGAAATCTTCCAATGTGGTGAGATAACTCCACTTAACTGCAATATGACCCTGTTTCATGATTTTTGTTTTTTGATTAAAATTCTGGAAACAGACAAAACTGCAGTTAAAACGACTGAAATTATCTCCCCTAATTGGTCCATTTCTCCCTTGTATTGAGGAAAACAATACAAACTGTGTATTAGACTAAATGACTTGTCAAGATGGACATGATGGCAGTGAATTAGACTATTTAAAAGTTGAATTATTTCCCTGTATTATTTGCTAATGCTTTACCGTTGTTACAGATCATGTCAATGGACATTGCACTAGCCCCACCTCCCAGCCCTGCTCGGCGGGGAAGCCTCGCGTCCCCATGGGTTCTGAGGGGCCACGGCTTACCCGCAGAGGCCCCGGCCGACCACCCTTCCGCAAGGCCCAGTCTGCTGCTTGCATGGAGATCTCTTTGCCTGTGTCCCACACTGAAGGTGTGTGCTTGTCTTCCCACCTCTAACTCCCACCCTAAACCTCTCATCTCCTATAACAACCCCCACCATTCCAACAAGTGCATGCCAACCTCTCACCTTGAGGTAAGTAGGTGACATTAAGGCCTGGTGCATAATTCATAAGTGTATGCTAATGCAGGCTGGCAACTCACAAAACACACCAATTGGCTTCAATAAGTCTAATTGAGCTTATAAACTGCCTAATCGAAGTGATTAGCAAAGCCACTAGTCCAGAGTGAAAAAGCGTGAATGGAATATTTAATATGGCTAAACATGTGATATGGTGGGCTTTTAAAGGATAAGACTGGCATTATTTTATTTATTTTTTTTTTAAATTATCATTATCAAGAAAGTGCATTGAAATTACCAAAACCAACAATGAATTTTAATAAAAATCTATGAAGAATCATCTGTAGCCAAGGTCTCATATTCCTTCTGCCTTCATGCCATAGAACTCCACTGTGTTCCACAAAAGAGTTGCACTGGGCAAAATATTCCTTCATTTTGGGCAGTTTTGTTTACTCTGAAACAAACTCCATCTCTATAAAACTATATTTCTGTATCAGGCAAACTTCACAACTAGGAGGCACACTTTCATGTTTCCATGCTAGGCTCCTGCTACAGTCGATGGTGTTGCTTCGATGCTAGCTGGCCCTTCATTTTTGATAAATTTGCAATGTGTGAGTCAGATGATTGTGAAGAATACACATTGGATGACAAAGAAAGTTTCAGATATGGTGGAGTATCCTGAAGTAAAGGAAAGATGACAATTATGAGCAAAGACAAAGTATGTGGTTGTAATGAAGGAATATGTCACCCAGATGCAGCCTTTTGGCTCTTTTATGTGTTTTTAATTGTTGACAACAATAGAGTTCTATGGCAAAGTGCTCCGACATAAGACTGATCAGACTTTGGCTACACAGATGAATTCTTTTTAGTGAGTTAATTTTGGTTTGGTCTTGTCAAGGGATTTGTTGATAAAAAAATAAATAAATAATCAGTGGCATGTGAAAAAAAATGGCAAGTAATATTGAGTTTGTTTTGCTGATGCAAAATGTAAATGATGGAGCTATTTTAATAAAATCTAAGTTTGAGTTTACATCATTCAACAAAGCAACAGCCAGTGTGGTTCTTCCTACCAGTATTTCCTATTTGCAGCTTGTGTTAGCATCTCATTTCAAAATTTGCTCCGGAAAATGCAAGAAATGTCCCTTGCATTATTTCATTTACTTGTGTCAATCATGTCCCAGGTCTGCAGGTTGGTGAAATATTATACATTTTGACTAATTCATTTTAATCCTCTGCAGTGCCTTTTTTGTTCTTTTTTTTCTCCTGCATCAAACTTGGCATGAATTTTAATGTAAAAGCTTCGCTGACACGTTAGCAATGCAGAACACAATATTTCTCCCTATCCAATCAAAGTTTGGTGAAGTAACATTTTCTACCTTTTTTGTCAGTTTTCTTTTTCCTCCCTTGATTCAAAAGAAAGCGATGTCTCTATTCTGCACAAAAATATAACCCAAATGTGATATGAGATGATTAAGAAGAAAAATGCAACAAAAGAAAGTTTTTCAGATGCATCCATAGCTCACGTTATTTTCCTCATGTCTCAACAAGCCCTTTTCTGTGTACATATACATAAACAACAGATGATATAAGAACTACAGGACAAAGGTTTAATTAAGCATAACCTGTGGCATTGTGATGCCTTTCCACTAACAAATTGGCATTTACTTTCATTTATTCACACCCCAACTTTGACCTGCAACACATAAAGTGGAATGACACAGTAGGCTTCATATTCCCATGACCAGTGTGTGTGTGTGTGTGTGTGTGTGTGTGTGCGCATGTGCGTGCGNGGCTTCATATTCCCATGACCAGTGTGTGTGTGTGTGTGTGTGTGTGTGTGTGCGCATGTGCGTGCGTGCGCGTATATGTATTTGTGTGTGATAGAGCATGAATATGTGCACAGTTTGTGTGTTTCTGTGTCAGTGTGTGTGTGTGTGTGAGACACCAACAGTTATTTTGGTGTTTTCGTGATCACCTGTCTGAAGCCAATCACAGAGCTGGACAGGGATGAAAATACCTGCCTGCCAGGGAGAAGATATGACAACAGTTTGCTACATCATAACCACATGTAGCATTAGCTTGTTAGTGTAGCCTGTTTGCATTAAAGATCATAAGCACAGCAGTATGAGTAATCAGCCAGTGTCATGTCTCGCTGGTAAAGCAGGTTGTGGTGAAGCTGTCAAATGATTCCTACAGCTAGAATGTTTTTTTTTTTGTTTTTTTTTGGCTAGCTGTCATTGTTACCCAATGTTCCGCCAGTAGCCTTGCAACTGAATGAAGGCTTTTCTTGACCCTTAAACCAAGGCACTCTATATTTATTTAAAGAAATGTGTGAATTTTGAAAATAAGTTTATGCAAAGAATCACAGAAGTATTGATATTTATAAATTGCTCAATTTTTGACCTCCATTATGCGCTAACGCCAAAATTCTGACAAAAATTCTAGTTTTTTTTTGGATATGATTAAACTGTAAACAGGACATCAAAGCCATATAGAAGGACAGTATTTTCAGTGTTGATGTTAGAATGTGCTGCTGTATTGCAGGCTAGTGGTGCTTGGAATGAAAGTTGCATAAATTTAGTGAATCCCTTTCATTTCACAATGAAATGGAAGTAACCAAAAGTAAGTGATTTGTTTGCAAGTCAGCTCACATGGCTCACTGGAAACAATCACCTGTAACAACAGGTGTCCCGGTACATACGCCACTCACTGTTGAGCCTGTTTGTTTCACTGAGTGCTGTAAAACTGAAAGGCAGCAGAGTAAATCAAACTACCTGTCACTCCTCAAGACCTTCCACATACCTCTGACATGCTGTATTTTATTTTGTTGATGAGTTCTTCCCATTAACTGATTTGAATATTTTATAGCTTTTCAACCTGTGACATGTATGATATTGATGATTTTAGAAATATTATATAGGTGTACTTTTGTGCTTTACTTTGCAGCTCCTGGGGCTTTGTGGGGCTACGATCTTCAGTTTAGCACCATTTTTGTAACCATGTGCAAGAAGACATTTCAATGGTTTCATGTAAATAATAGCCAAAGGTGTGATAAGGATGAAATAGTTAAGATTAATGAAAAATGAAACGATTAATAATCAGGTATAACCAGGAATCGCAAGGACTTTTTTTTAGAGGGCTTGTAGGTTTTTATACATCAGTCTTGAGTATTTTCTATCTGTTGCTTGTCAGACAGCACTTACCTTTGGCGCTGTTGTTTATCAGTTAAACTGGGTTACCACAGTGAAGAGCCAGCAGGATCACTGGAATAATTAAAGGTCAACAAGCGGTGTGGGAGATGAGGCCAATGTTAATGAGGTCTGCATGCCAGGCAATGAGACAGAGGAGGGAAATGACACTCCCATGTCAGTGAGGCACATGGAGCAGTCAGCGTACCTATTAAATATTGAAGATACTACTATATGATTTAGGTTTGCCTGTTGGCTTTCAGAAGTGGCATAATTCTTGACACACCTACTGATATTTTTCATGAAAACAAATAAAGCCAATGAGGCATAATTTTGCTAATTTATTTTTTGAATCAGCTTACTCATCTTAATGATATATTTTGTGGTTAATGATGACTTAACTCTCCAGGAAGTCCCAAATTAATCTGATGAATCTGTCTATATGTGTTAATTGGTAGTAATGCAAATCTTGGCACAACCCTCTGTTGTCAGTTCTTGGTGGTACATAGAAATTATTTTAAAAAATTGAAATAAGCATTGTTTGTCTTTGTCTCTGTGGATGTATATCCATGTAGCTATCTGTGATTGGTCCGTTCTCACCTGTTCAGACTGTCTACCCTCCCGTATCACCTGCCAACACTGCCTTGCTTGTGTCTACTCTCTGTAAGGGCCTCGGGGGTCCATGTGTCCTGTCAAAGCACTACTGTGCCTGACTTTCTTTAACCAACACTCCACAGGCTCTGTCACACAGCATAAACACACCCCAGCAACACACAATAAAACTGACTCACTGACACAGGCTCACCGCAAAAGGGAATTTTGTTTGGTTTTGTTTTTTGGTTTTGTGATTGCCAGTAGCAGAATGCAATAGACTTCAATGTACGCTAAAAAAAAATTGATAATGGTTTTATATGAAATCAGCCCCATATTTGGCTTGTGGCACCTATTTTGTAAACTGAATGGCGAACTATGATCCAATTCTAACTGTGGTGGATGATTTGATACTGTTTCCATATTTTTAGTTATATTTTGCATTGGTGGTAGTAGTCCACCGGCAAAAACTAAAATATTGTGATAGCCCATTCTCATTCTTCTTGATCTGATATTTATTTTACCTTTAGACCCTCTAGAATGGAAATTAAAATTTAATTTCATCTAGCATATCACATTTAGCTAAAATGTTATGCTTTTAATGATGTCCTAGAACATTATCAATATTTTGGTACTGTTGTACAGTATCTCTGAATCCACCACATTGGAAGGCATGCAGCCAAGAGATGCACTTAGTCTGTTTCAACTGATAACATGCACTTGTCAACACTGATGGGTTGAGCAGATGGTGCTGCAAAAGGAGTTGACAGTTTCTTTGGCCACAAGGAAAATAACTGAGACTTCTTCTTTTTCAACACCCCCTCTCTTTTGGTGTCGCTGTATAATCTTAACTATCTCTCTACACTCAGCTGAACTGCTCTCTCTTTCCCTTTCTGTTGTTCTCTGGTATTGCTGTTCATCTGTCCATTTTGTCTGTTTCTTGGCTGGATGGCTGCACTTGTGTATGTGTGTGTCTTTGGGGCATGGGATGGGGGGATGGGGGTGGGGATCTGTTTTATGGCGTTCATGTTGTCGGGGATGAGTAGGTTATGCATCCAGGAGGGCAATGCTTCAGCAATTGCACGGAGTCACTATGTACTCCCACGATGAGCACCACATCACCACCCCCTACTGCTGGAGTGAGAGAGGTAAGGGGGCTTCNACTCCCACGATGAGCACCACATCACCACCCCCTACTGCTGGAGTGAGAGAGGTAAGGGGGCTTCGGCCACAAACTTGTCAACTGCTGCCCTGTTGATGATTATACATCCTTCCGTCCGTTCTTTAGTACGTCCCTGTTTTGTCCAACACATGCCTAGAAACCCTTTCTCTTGTCCCAGTGAATGGGGTAAGATTTGAGCACATTAGTATGTCTGAGATGCCATCCTTGTAGCACTATATGTCTTGTAGTATACAGTATGTGTTGCGGGCAGCATTCATTTTGGCATGCATATCCCTCCCCCTCATCAGAAACAGCAGGATGTTTGTCAGCCTAAGCAGATTGTCTATTTGGCTTTTATCAAATGTTCCTAAGAATTGCAAAATGTTCAAATTGGGAACATCTGTGATACAGTGATTGCCTTTAGCATAATATGTATTGGCTTTGAAAGCATGTGCAGCAGTTGGTACATTAAGTCTGTAATATTACACTGGTATTGCAGTACAGCACACTGACTGCCTCTGAATAATGTAGGAGTGATACAAAAATTCTTTTATGTTGAAAGCTAAAGCAGAAAGTTTACAATAAAGGGCCTAAATTGGTGGCAGTCAAAGAGTCAAAGGAGTCTTTGCATTTGGTGCAATTGTCAGTGTGGGTAAGTGTAAGCCTTCTTGTATGTGTGTGATTGTGAGAACATGTGTGTACACGTGGAGTGTATCCAAGTGTGTCACCAGGTCACTGAATAAGATTTCATCACAGAGTAAAGACCAGAGAATTAAAATGCATCAACCAAGCAAGCCAAATGCAACCTACATGTTACGTTCACTCTCATTGAGCTGAACGAATCACTGACTTATAGTTTATGTCTCAACTGTTCATACTGTAACCAAACACTACACGTTTTTGTACACGTCATGTGTGTGTGGGATTGTGTGTGAAAATGTGTTGCTGTTCCTTAGTCTTTGTCATGATGGGTCGCATTGCTGCTCAGTGTATCACCTCTTTTCAGTGGCTTTTTCCACTTGTTCCAGTGCTGCACATTATAATCTACAGGCAAAACTTATCTGACTTCTAGAATCTCCTCTGTGTCTCTTGCATCCATTCTGTCTCACCATACTGTATATGTTATTAACCACATCTTCTCATTCCACCATTTCTTATTCTGTGTCCTCCCCCTTGGTCCTCCTTCACCCTCTTTTCAATTCTCTCCAACACTGCCTTTTTCTTGCTTGTTTTCTCTTTTCCTTTTTTTTTTTTTTTTNCTTTTTTTTTTTTTTTTGCCTTTCCATCCCTTTTTTCTTCTTGCACGTTGCATTTATGTGCTGTGATTCTCTGTTTGATGGCTGCTGCAGAGAGTCGTGAAAACTCCTTCAGCCGCTCACGCAGTTCCAGTGTGTCCAGCATTGACCGGGACACCAAGGAGGCCATAACCACATTGCAGTTTGGAGAGTCCTATGGCCGCAAGACTGATGTCCTACCCACACCTTGTCTGTGGGTGGGCACCAGCCTAGGTGTGATCCTCCTCATCCCAATGTCCATTCCCACTGACGAGGAAGAGAGGATGGAGGAACCTGTCACCATTGGCCCTAGCGGTAAGCTACAAGACAGGTTTGTTTGCAGTCATTCTGTCCCTAGTGTTAAAAAAACATAAAACGTATAAAAGAATAACATTGTTCATGACCCCTAACCCCTGACCTCCTAAAGCAAAACTCAGACTGCATGACTTCAGAAATCCCAAAATCACTGAGCTGCTCAAATTAAAACACAATCTTTCCTGTGTTCTTAAGTCTTGATGATGCAACTGAAATAAGGTGCACAAACTACAAGATCTCTCATCTAGGAGGAGATGGACCATATCTAAAATCGATAGTCACTAAACCACATGGAAGAAGTTAAAACACACAACAAGTCACCTTGATTTTGCCATTATGGACACAAACAAAGAGGAGCTGCTTGCTGTTCAAGTAGTGTGTGTATTTTTTTTTTTTTTCCANAAAAAAAAAAAGAAGTGAAAAGTCAGAATGTGGAGGAGTTTTGTCGCTTCTGTCTCCTCTCACACTGTCATTTGCTATTGCCCGTTGCCATTCTGGGGACTTGTTGTAGATCCACTCAAACTAGAAGAGCATGTCAGATTATGCATTAGTATTTTAAAACATACTTGAAAATGGCTGAACGTGTGGGACAACTCCTCTTTTAGTCAGAATGTGTCTCTGAACTGGTCGTATTTAGTGAGCAACGATTTGACTCTGATGGTTTTTTTCCCAGATCAGAAACGATTGTCTGTGACTGGACAATCAGTTAAAATCATGTAGTCTGAGTTTGATTTAATCCTAATTCTGTTCCTTTGACTGTCCTCCACAAACTGTTTAATCATTAGATGAAAATGGGGAGTGTAAACAAATGTGATTTTGATTGGAAAAAGCATTACAGAAACATTCCCTCTTCTTGTTTGTGTCTTGATGTGTTCCTGGCAACACTGTAGTGTTATTTGAAACTATTTATTTACGTCTGTAAGAAACTGATTTTCAATACATGGCATGTGTAATGGATCTGCATAGTGGCTAGTTTCTTACAAAGCAAATGTTGACTGACAAAAAATTTCAAACCCCTTCAATATAAAGTAATACATGATCAATAATCAACAGCCATTTGGTTTTGCTAGCAAACTCATGTGAGCATGTGTGATGGTTTAACATGGAACTCTCCCAAATCCTCAACATTTCCAGGAGCAGTTCAGTTGATGAAGGGCTCAGTCTTGTGTTTTGGCTTCCTGGACTGCATGGGAGCTCTCATTCAGAGCTCGTACGAGGTTTGGCGGGATCTCAACGCCCCTGAGGACCCCGACCGACCACGGAGGCGCAAGCTGGTTCACTTTTCACCATCTTCCTCTCAGGACACATGCGGAGAGGGACATCTGGCTGTGGTGTGCTCTGAGAGGCAGGCCAAAGTATTACTGATGCCCTCGCAGTCTTGCCTCTTTGTCCACAACATCACAGAGACATCCTTTGTACTGCAGGTCGACGTGGTTTCTGTATGCAACAGTGCCTGCCTGGCCTGCTTCTGTGCTAATGGACATGTCATGACCCTCAGGTATGACCTCCAGCATATAATGATTGGTTTATTTTCAAATAAATATCAAGTCTTAAATTTTGTACATCTCTCATACTTATCATGTACCTTATCTGATATCTAATGCAGATTTTAGATTATTATTTGAGCCATAATAATGCAGACTTACTTTGACTTTGGTGTCTAATTGAATTTACTTTGAGTAACAACATGCTGTGGTCTTCGTTATGCAGATGATCTTCATATCTGTATTAAATTCCCTCTATTCTTCTCACTCTGCCCAGTTTACCCAGTCTAAGACCGCTGATGGATGTTAATTACCTGCCTATGACCGACATGCGCATTGCTAGAACCTTTTGTTTCACCAACGGGGGGCAGGCACTATATCTCAGCTCCCCAACAGAGATCCAGAGAATTACATACAGTCAGGAAATGAGTGACAACCTGCAGGTCAGCAAGTACACTGCCTGTCAATATCTATACTTTTTAGTTGCTTTGTGAAAAAAATGTTTTTTGGGCTTTTACAGCAATTTCCATATATCTGTATACTTTATGTGTAACAAAAGATATAACCATCTGGCTATATAT
Organism: Lucifuga dentata; assembly: GCA_014773175.1. NCBI lineage: Eukaryota > Metazoa > Chordata > Actinopteri > Ophidiiformes > Bythitidae > Lucifuga > Lucifuga dentata. The sequence continues at coordinate 98,548 of VXCM01000472.1, read as the reverse complement.
TTATATCTGTGTAGCCATCTATATGTCTAATTGTCAGTCTGATTGAGGCAATACATGTCATGTAAACACTATAATTAGATTGAAATCGGCATAAAGCGGAATAAATCTACTATGTGAATGCTTGCAGAATCCTGTAAATTCTATCCATGTATATGTCTTGCATTTTTGCCTTAAACACAGTACAGACAATAATCAGTGTATAGTGTGCATTTAGACATACTGAATGAGAATGTTCATGTATGTTCATGTTTTTTTTTGTTTTTTGTTTTTTTTTTTNGGGGGGGGTCTGAGTTCAGAAAAGCATTGGTTCAGGGAGTAAGCAGGTGCCATAATTTACACCCTCTTTGAAGCCCAGCAGTGACAGGGGCCATTGAAGTGAAATGTCACACATGTCATGTTTGCTTTGAAATCCAGTGTGCTAATTGCATGAGTATACTGTAGCTGTGGGTGTGGGTGTGGGTGTGGATGGGTGGTGGGGTGGGGGGAAAGTGTGATTTTCATAAATTGTTTATTTTTAAGGGCTACAAATGCACTCTCACTAATAAGAACAGACATCAGTGGCACTATCAACAAGATGGTGCCACGGTGCCACCTGCAGGCAACATTAGTCACTGAGCTTATGGTCTGATTTTTCCAAGAAAAGTCATCAACAAATAAAAAATATAACCAGCTTGAGGCTAATCAGCTTCAGATCCATATAAATCTGTATCCATACATTTTGTAATATTTTTTGCCATGGGCTGTTAACAGTAAGAGTAAAGTGAATCTGGCACTTTGATGCCATCAGTGATGACAACTGTATCATCAGAAAATGTGGTTATGACATCACAAAAAACATTGCACCTCTGGTTCAGATTTGCATTCAGACTTCTATTTTATTTTTATTTTGTCATTTATTCAGGAGATGCTGGGAGAGCTGTTTACGCCCATAGAAACACCAGAAGTCCAGAACAGAGGCTTTCTAAAGGGTTTCTTTGGAGGAAATGCCCAAACCTTCGACAGACAGGAGCTCTGTGCGTTTTTGTCTCTTCTCTCTCTCTTTCTCCATATGAAAGGTTTCATTCCAGTATGTGATAATCCACCTAAGATGCTACAATTAATAATTAATCAATATGTAAAAGGCATAAATGGCTCTAACCTCAAAACATAACTGTCCTGTGAGCATAGGGCTAAAAATAGTAACCTAGAATGTGTTTTTTTCTTCTGGTTCTGGTCACTTGTAACCTAGTTTTCGCTCAGTCCTGTTTTTTTGCTGTTTGTGTGCAGTTGGTGAAGCAGCAGCTGGGAAAGCGTCTCGGAGTCTGGCTCAACACATCCCTGGCCAGGCAGGGGTGGAGGGCATGAAGGTGGCAGCCAGTGGAGTGGTGGGTGACCTGGCGCGGGCCCGCATTGCCCTGGATGAGAGAGGCCAGAGGCTGGGGGAGCTGGAGGAACGAACTGCTCTCATGATGACCAGTGCAGAAACTTTCTCCAAACATGCTCATGAGGTAAAATAAAAACATAAATAAATAAAAATAGATATACATTTTTAAAGATAATCCACTGGATACAGTGTAGTAATGACTGATTATGACAATATTTGACTTTTTCTTTTTACAGCTGATGCTGAAATGCAAGGACAAGAAGTGGTACCAGTTCTAATAGCAGGACAGAGGGCGGGGCTGCCCTTGGACTGTTTGGAGCTTTATGGCAGGACAGGGACTTTCACTCTAAAGCAATTAAAAGGGAGACTCAAGAGTGACTTTGTCTTTATGGCTACTGGGGCGACTGTAGGTATGAAGCTGTCACATTGTTGAAGGAATAGGACAGGTCTGTTACTTGTCTAGACTCATAGCGAGAGGGTCTGTGAGAGAAGATGGTAGCTTCAGAGGGACTGGAGATGGAAGTGGAAATGTCTGACAAGTCCATCTGTGTGTATGTGTTGGTGTGTGTGCACGCACCTGTGCGCGTTGTAGTTGGATTTTCTGGCACTCACTGTGTAGATACTCTAAAGTTAAGAAACCAACAAGAAATGCATGAAAAAAATGGATGACGATAAAAACATCAAACTGCCATACTTAAAAGCAGCATGCTACTTTACCAAGAGATACAAAATAAAGCTTTATTTAATGATATAAACCAACAACAGAAACTATGAAAGACCTTATATTTTTTTGAGATATTGACAAAAACTATATATAAAAAGGAAATGTATACCTGCATTGCTATTAAACAAAAAATTATGTTCCTTTCTCCCTTTTTTTTTCCTTCTGGTTCATTCTGTTTGGTTTCTTACATATTTATCATCAGAACGTATCACTTGTTAAATTACAAATGCACTTAATTAGCTTTCTCTACACATATACTCACTGAAACTAATGCTACACTGTTCTTAACAATTAAAATCAATAGTATTTACACTTAACTCTGCACAGTCTAATCACACTGATTTCCTTCTTTCTTTTTATTTTCCTTTCTTATTTTTTATTTATTTATTTATTTGGCTGCTGCTATTTACAAATCCATTACATAACAAGTAATACTTCACTTCCCAACAAAAAATGTATGAGAAAAGAAATCAGATTGGTGTGAGATATATGCAAAGGCTGAAAGAGTTCAAAGCGTATTCCTAACAGCGTGTTTATCCATAGTATAAACATATGTACTATTGTGCCATAAATTTCAAGATGGGTAAATCCCCTACTGTACACAAAGAAAGAGCTAGTATGTGGTGGTCATAATATGTTTCCAAGGCAAATTCCTAGAAGCTGGTCATTTATGCTATTTATCAAGGTCAACAAATGAAAACATTTTATTGTAATATTTTTCGTTGTTGCTTGTTCATCACTTGAATCTTCAGCGGCCTTTGTCAGATGCACAAATTTAGTGAGCCATTAGATTGTGTGTATGTGTGTGTGTGAGAGAGAGAGAGCGAGAGAGAGAGAGAGCGAGAGAGAGAGAGAGAGAGAGAGAGAGAGAGAGATGACCACATGAGCAGATCTAAAATCAAACACTTCTTTCTCTGCCAAAGCAATCACAGACAAATGACACCCTCCCACCTCCCTCCACTTCAGTCTTTAAATGTGGCTTGTGAGTTTTGTGTTTTCTTTTCAGTGCACCAGTGGTCCTTTTTTTAAATAATCGATTCTCAATGCCTTTGTGACTTGAGTACAAACAGAAGATGGCATCACATCCATGGAATCACACCAACTCCCACAAACAAACAGAAGTAAATGGTAGATGAGACGTAACACAACTTTAATGGTGATGAGAGTCAGAAGAAGCTATGTATATGTGTAAAACATTTGCGACGATTTAAACTGAAGGCATACAGTATGTGTTAATTTCTCTGAATATCGTTTTTGATGACTATGATATCCTCTTGTTGCAGTCCTATATTTGATGGTGGTGGCCTCTTAGTTGAAGGCTCGTGTTTGTTAAAACAACAAAATGTTTCATGATACATGGTTGTGTATCATATTGTGATTGTGTTGTACATGTCAATGGGTAGCCACATGACACTGGAAAAACAGCATTAACTGAGGAGGATATTTTGTACTTGTGTATTTGTCTGTATTTTGGATTGATCATAAAACCAAACACAAGGAGTATTGCTATTCATCTCTCTCATATCAGGCCTTTTTGCACACATATACAGTATGAAGCTTTGTACCTTGATGATGTTTGATCTACCATAAAATACAGTATTTACCATGGCAGATGCATACAGTCATAAAATGAAAAATAATAAAGGCAGACAAGTGCATCTGCATTGCTACTCATTTCTGCCTGCTTTCTTTCAGGCTGGTGAGGGATCTTTAGGGCTATACATCAAGCAGATCCATTTGTTTTCACCAAATGTAGTCATCCAATATCCAAAAACATGGAATCATGGATTTTAGGAATTGTACATGTTTTGATTGCTTGAGGTGTCTTGCACATTACACACATACACACACAAAAAACTACATTTCTCTCCCATCTCTGTGCTGTCAATGAAATTTGTGTTCAGTGCAGGTCTAACTTTCAATGGCAGAGAAAACATATAAAACAAAAAATAAAACCAAAATATATATATTTAAAAAAAAATCTGACTTCTACTGACAGGGTGTTTTATTAGTATGTTTTGGTTTTTATGTTTTTGGTTTTTATATTAATTGTACAATTCAATCTTGGAAGTGTAAGGAGAAAAAAGAAAGGAAAAAGAAATTCTTAGGGTATTTTTCTCTGTATATGTTGTACCTGTTACTGCTGGTACTGTATCTGGTATTCTGGCTCTATTTAAATCACTTCACACTGTCATATCATGACAAAGCATTTATCTGGTTTACTCAAAGATGGCAGCAAAGTTTGTCTTGTTTAAATGGATTCTACCACTTTTTGTTCTTATTGATATGATACTAGTGTAATAGAAATTCATTGATAAAAACAAAGAGCTGAAAATATGTTGATGCAAAAGCAAAATAAACATTGGTTGATGTACACAGTTTACAGCTCTGTTGTATTGGTTTCTAATCAGACTGCTAGCTATTGTTATTTTTCTTATACTAACGTAACGTTGTTTATTGCTGCATGTACGGATTATCACAAATGTGTATTATATTTCACTCTTTTTTTTTTTTTTTTTTTTTTAGTTTTGTGTCCCGTATAATCTTCCATTCTAATCTCTCTCTGCTTCAGGATGACAATATTCTCAACAAGTCCACAAAAAGAGCATGCTCACTTATAACAAACCCCTTCTGCAGCATGTTTTAATTTTACAACTAATTTTGATTTGTCCTTTTCAAGCCAGTTTACTTTCAATGTAATTTACACCCCAATTTCAATGTAGATATACCATAACTTAACTCAAAAAGTTGACAATGAAGTTAAAGTAATGATGAATAGTTTCTTTCTGTAGATTACAGAAGACGTAGAGGTCTATAATTTCCAAATATTTAGCAGACATTTTTAAAGAACTTTATTGAACTTGAATCAAAACAGCACTACAGCTGAATTTACAGTACAGCATAAAACCAGGGGAAAACAACTAAGAGGCCATCAGTAAATCAAATAAAAGCATGCAAATAAAGCATACATCACGTTAAAGTAAGAAAAACACGGATTTGGATATTTATTACTTCACAATGTTTTGCATTAAAATGAAAAGTTGGCGATGAGACGTGGAAAAGTTCAGAAATCAGCTAATCTTCATTCATTAGCGAGCCTTTGACTTCCGGTTTTCTGTCCAATCAGATTTTCGCTCGCTGCACATTCATCCAATCGATTCCAGAACCGGAAGAGGGCCAACCAATCAGATCACTACGCCGCGTATCCCTCCCCTTTGTTCAGCAGATAGTTGCTGAAGTGTACATGTAGATTTTTTTTTTTTTTTTTTTNTTTTTTTTTTTTTTTTTTAAATAGCTAACGGTGCGTAGATTCTTCAATGAACTGATACTAAAAATCAATAAAGCGTTTATGCCCGCTACTAATAACACGGTGGCATCACGCTGCTGCCTTTTAACTAGATAGAAACGGGACGAAGTAAAGCTGAAACGTTACTTGTGTTAATACTTCTCTTGTGATTTAGACTTTATTACAGCAGTAATGTCAGTTTTAATTGGTGAAGCTCTGTAAAACAAACAAACAAAACAGGGCAGAATAGCAAAAGAAAAACGGATAAAGGAGAATCGACGCCTTTTAATGATGTCTCTTAGACAGTTTTGCTGGTTGTTGCTCCTCTGCTGTCTGGGGCTGTTCAGACCTGAAGTCCTGGGGACTCAGGGCGTCTCCGTTCCCAGCGCTGCCAAAACTTTAGTGTGGGGACCAGGAGTGGAGCCAAACATCGTCCTTCCAGCTCGATTCTTCTTCATCCAGGCGGTGGACAGCTCAGGCAGAAAGTAAGTGGGCCTGCTATGATTATTTCAGCCTGAACAAGCGGTGAAATTAATGTGAAGCACTGATGCTTTCAAGTACTCCACGTAGCATCGGACTTTTGAAGATGTGCAGTATGTGGTGGTCCTGTCAGAGCTTTCAGTAACGGTTGCAAAATGAAACACACACAAAAATACTTATTGTGTTCTGACTGGTTTTTATACATTCTATATTGTGTTGCAGATAATTCAGCAAACACTAAAATGTGACAAGGATCTGGTTTTCTAACTCACAAGATAAGATATACTATGCTATTTATACACAGTAAATACCACACTGTCCATACAAACAGGCATTTATAATAATAACAGCAACTTCATTAAAGTAGATTCCAGTTAGCATATTGTACCACTTCTCATAAAACTTTGAATTGCACATATTCCATTCCACAGTAGCTTGTGCAACCTCTTGTAATGATTTAAATTCTGGAATATTGTACAATCCATCATCCAGTTCATTCTATGGGCCATCCATCCTCACACCTACATGCAATGGTAACACAATAAGTACTTCATACTTGTGTAGTATGGGTATTATGAAATTTGAAACCAGTCTGTAGTAAGAGGAGATGAAAGGCTGAGCATGAGGGTGAGATAGTAAACAGCCTCCTTTGATGCCTTTCATCAAAAATCACCCAAGGGTCCAATGAAGTTGTCCTGAGCCACGTAGTTCCTCAGTGGATGTCACTTTCACACATGCCTTGGATCTCATAACACCTACCATATAGATATATGTGTGGCATGACTGGAGCACTTCTGTGCTCCAGTCATGCTACACATATATCTCACAATGTCAGAATCAAACAATGTTGTCAGTTCATTCTTCAGGGAGTGTGAATCTTATCCCCAACAGCAGCATGCTAGTGTTTGTTTAGGTGTCATTCTCAGTAAAAATGTAATTGTACATATCCTATATTCTCTCCTCCACAGTTTAACAATGTCACCTGGTGAAAAGACATTTGAAGTGAAGATTGTGTCACCAGTGGAGCAGTTCACCAGAATTTGGGTCCAGGTCCTGGATCGGCAGGATGGTTCCTTTCTGGTTCGGTACAGGATGTACGCCACCTACACTGACCTTCACATTCATGTTCTGCTCGAAAACAAGAACGTCGCTAAATCACCATTCATTCTCAAAGGTAGAGCACAATCCATACTGCCTAAAATGAGATGAAGTCAGAAGATATATCAAAGCCACATAATGTGCATTTTGAACACCCACAGAGGAATCCATGTACATAACATACATATGAACTTATACATAAGTCTTACAAATGAAACAAAACCACAAATCAGTTTTCAACCAGATGCATGAAATTCACGTGTAGCTGCACCTTTGCTCAATCTTGCGCAAACTACATGTGAATGACGGCATCTTTATATCTCACTGTCTTTTTGTGCAACAGGTCTAGTCTACCATGAGGGCTGTAACTGTCCCCAGTCCAGCGGTTCAGTATGGAAGGACCACATGCACTGTCCCCAGGCTTTCTCACAGATAGACAGAGACCTGTCTGTCTTTGCTGAAGTCGATCCAGAACGCAATGCTCAGGAGATCCCACAGCGCTTTGGACAGCGACAAAGCCTCTGCCACTACACCGTCAAAGACAACAAGGTACCATAAGAGTATGACACCAGAAACACCTAATGAGACAGCAGAGAGGTGATTTAAGTTGGTATATTCTATTTACTTATTTGAAATAGGGTTTCTATAGAACATCAGAGATTGGTGATTGACATTGTCTCCTAAAAGTGTGTTCAAACAGGTTGTGACAAATATGACTTACGTACTGATATCTTTAGGCCTCAGCTGACGCTAGCAGATTTGTTGTAAGGATGTTGAATATATTAATTCTTTTACATGACACCTCTTAAAGGACCATACCAGTGATCATGCATGTTTGAGCCCAATATACACTGCATATAATTTGGTCATTATTGACAACCAAATTCCAAAACATAAAACCCTATTTTAGTTTTCCTGTTATTTTTTTTTCAAATCCCTTAATCTTTCAAATCAAATGTTCAGACGTTACACTCACCTTAAAATTCAGTGCTGTGCCTTCTAACTTATGCACAATTATAGAAGTGGGCAGTCATTTTAATTTCTTGGTAAAAGCCATCTTCTCCTGGGACTATATTCCCTGGCGGAGATGCATTCTTTTTCGCTTTTCTTTTCTATTCTTTTTCAGCTCCGTGTTGGATTGGTTATGTAAAGTTACTTTGGCAAAAAAAAAAAAAAAACCNAAAAAAAAAAAAAAAAACCTAATAGGCATCATGTTCACTGTGATGAAATATATATCTCATCCGTGTTTCAAGTCTCTACCAGTTGATTTTTATAGCGTACTGGAATAAACTGAAACTAATGGCAGTCTGGAAGGTAGGAGTAAAAATCTAAAATTTACTGCTAAAGTAGTACATGTTGGAAATGGTTGTCAGTAACGTGCATGTGGATGGTATATATTGGGCTCAAACATGAGTGGGTTTTCAGCTGCTTTTTAAATATTTTAAATATGTGGACTCGGCTTCTCTGAGACTCTGCGGGAGGCTGTTCCAAAGATGAGGAGCAGCAACAGCGAATGCACGATCACCTCTAGTTTTCAGTCTTGATCTTGGGACAGTCAGGCAACCCTGATTTGCAGACCTGAGCTCCTCACAGAGGTCAAAGGGCACAGCAGCTCTTTTAGATATACAGGGCCATGACCATGTAGGGCCTTATAAGTCAGAAACAAAATTTTAAAATCAATCCTAAAAGAGACGGGGAGCCAATGGAATGAGGCTAAAACTGGTTAAGTATGAGAATAGCGTTTTGTTTTAGTTAAAAGCCTCGCTACAGAGTTCTGGAAACCAAAGATTTGCTGAAGCAGATGAATAGAGCATTACAGTAGTCAAGGCATGACAAGATAAAAGCATGGATGACTTCCAAGTCTTTCTGTTGAAGGACGGGACTAATTTGAGATATTTCTTAAGTGAAAAAACAAGACTGTACCAGGGATTTCACATAGGCTTCAAAATTGAAGTTATGATCGAACTCTATTCCCAGGTTTTTTATATAGGATTTGACATTTTTGGAAAGAGGGCCAGTTAGATTAAAAGAACAGTGACATCAGTTGATATCTGAGCCAATGAAAAGGATCTCTGTTTTGTCACAATTTAGTTGCAAGTAATTTTGTGACATCCATTCTTTCATTGCATTAAGGCAATATTTGATTGTGGCTAACTTCCCGGGGTTATTCCGAGCAAAAGAGAGATACAGTTGTGTGTCACTGGCATAACAATGATAGGAAGCATCAAAATGACAATTGATGTGACCGAGGGAAAGCGTGTACACAGAGAACAGCATTGGACCAAGAACTGACCCTTGAGACACACTACACGTTAAAAATGCTGATGAGGAAACATAATCATGTACTGAGACACAGAATGATCTATTTGACAGATAAGACTTAAACCATTGATATGCAGTGCCAAATATACCTGCCCACTTTCTAAGCCTGTCAAGGAGAATACCGTGATCAGCGTTGTCAAAAGCAGCACTGATATCGAGAAGGAGCAAAACAGTGGACTCTACAGAATCTGCCTGCATCAGCATGTCATTGTGACACGCAGAAGGACGGTCGCTGTTGAGTGGCGTTTACAGAAACCGGATTGAAATTTATCAAAGGTATCATTTGTTCCAGGAAATCTAAAAGCTGAATAGAGACTGCTTTCTCTAGAATTTTTGACAAGAAAGATAATGTAGAGATAGGTCTATAATTACACGAGAGAAATGGGATCTAAGTTACTTTTCTTTAGTAGTGGAGTGATAGTCTTGTTTGAAGGGACACAGCCAGTGCCAAGAGAGATATTGACAATGGAGAGTACACTGGGACCAATAAAGGCATTAAAGAGAACAATGTTCTCAATCCCAGTCACCTGCAGCAGTGATATGTCTGGAGCTCTGTTCCCACAGTCCTTGTGTTACCTGAGAACTTCCAGTAGTCCGTTAATGATTTTCAGAACTTTCAGGGAAGTCCCTAAATGAATTCCAAGTTTCATTTTGTTTTTCATAAGATCAGGTTTCTGGAACAGAATTTTAGAATATGAAATGTGCTATTTAACACAATCAGAGCCTGTGTTTATATGTTCCTATAACTTCCTATTCCCTTTAGGTCTATGTTAAAACGTTTGGAGAACATGTAGGTTTTAGAATCTTTATGGACGCCATCCTCCTGTCTCTGAGTCGAAAGGTAAGCTTTCATAAAACAACCATGTAACTCCAAAACATTTAAATCATCTGAATATCTTATATATTTTCATCATATAGACATGACAGGTGATAGCTTGCAGATTTTCTTTCCATTACTCTGTTATTCTTCCACAAGGAGGAAGTTTTGTGGTTGTACAGTGATTCAGATTCACCTCTATTGCTATACTTCTTAATAATGAAAAAATATCATAAAATGGATTGTGTTACCAGTATGTAACTGATTTAGAGAATAAATATTCCATCTTCCTCTCTATGGTGTGTTTGTGTGTTTTTCCAGGTTCAGCTGCCTGATATGGAGTTTTTTGTTAACTTGGGTGACTGGCCACTGGAGAAGAGGAAATCCAAGGACAAGCTTCATCCTATCTTTTCCTGGTGCGGCTCTAATGATACCAGCGATATTGTCATGCCCACCTATGATCTGACTGAGTCTGTTCTTGAGACCATGGGAAGGTGATGATCCATAGTTCATAACCCAAAGATTTTTTTTTTTGATCTAAAGCAGATTTGCATAATGGAAAATATAATGTTTGTGCACCTCTGCAAAATATGTATGAACTGTCATTTCATTTATTGTTACTGAGGACTCAGCAGTAAAGCCTTCTGATTCTACATGTTATTTATCTGTATGAGTTAGTATCCTTGACTGGTGCTGAGATCATTTTTAATTGCACAAAACCAACTCAGACATTGTTCATCCATTGAACAGAGTAAGCCTGGACATGATGTCAGTGCAGGCCAACACAGGGCCGCTGTGGCCAAAGAAGAATGCCACAGCTTTCTGGAGAGGGCGGGACAGTCGTCAGGAGCGTCTGGAGCTGGTCAAGCTTTCGAGGGCTCATCCCAACATGGTGGACGCTGCCTTCACAAACTTCTTCTTCTTCAAACATGATGAGAGTCTCTATGGGCCACTGGTCAAACACGTCTCTTTCTTTGATTTCTTTAAAGTAAGAGGAGCCCCGTGGTGTCTGAATTAACTCTGAAAGTATTCATTATTTCAGATGTGGATTTTTAAATAAATAAGCTAATTATTATGTCTTTTCTCTGTCTATGTCCAGTACAAGTACCAAATAAACGTCGATGGCACCGTGGCAGCGTATCGACTACCTTACCTACTGGCAGCAGACAGTGTTGTTTTAAAGCAGGATTCTATCTACTACGAGCATTTCTACAAGCAGCTACAGCCCTGGGAGCACTTCATCCCTGTCAGAGCTGACCTAAGAGACCTCCTGGAAAAGATTCAGTGGGCTCGTGATCACGATGAAGAGGTAATGATTTTATTGATTATGGCCTAGTATTGAAAAACAACACCTGTAGCAATGTATGGCTGTGACATCCAATTTAATGTTGTGTCAGAATCAAGTAGATTTGTCTTGTTTGAGGCGCTGTGATTAAAACAAATCAACTATGTTGCTGTGATTTTTGCTCTCTTTCAGGCAAGGAAAATTGCACTGGCAGGTCAGCAGTTCGCCCGCAGTCACCTCATGGGTGACAGTATATTTTGCTACTACTACAAACTTTTTGAGGTAACATTTACACACTTTTGGGACTTGAGTTCATTGAACAACTCAATGTAAAAATACTAAATCAGTGGTCAAAAATCTTTTTAATGCCCTGTGCAAGTTCATAAAATGTACAGCCTGCATGCCAGTCTGAGCCATTATCTACAATTTCGTTTACTGCTACTGGTGTTACTCTAACTGCTGAATCTAAAGGCCAAATCATTATATTATCATTATGTAACTGCAGGCACACACACACACACACACACACACACACACACACACACACACACACACACACAGAGTGGCAGATCCTGCTAATCTCTCCATGGATCTTCACTTTCAGTTTTGCCCAAATAATGTGGAAATTACTAAGATGCATCAAATATAATTAAAGATCATACTGCACACCAGTTTATTGTAATCTTTCTCCCAGTTTGCTGTTGCTGAATCGCTGTATCTCCAATTCATTAGTAGAGACTTATATTTCCAAACATGCCTCTTAGTGGTCTACCATAACATGTTTCATAAACTGTTTCTCATTTTCTAATTCAGGCTGAGCTTGTCCTTTTTTTCCACAGAATAACTTTGATAGTATCCTCTTATTTCTGTGACACTGGATAAAATGGTTTCAATGATTAACTGCATCTGTGTTGTCAAGGAGGCACTTCCCAGCCTATCACATTTCTTATCTCAACTTCATTATGTGTTCTTACAGGCGTATGCCAAACTTCAGGTCACAGAGCCTAAGATTCGTAAGGACATGGAGCTTGTAGAACAGCCAGCTGATGAGCTGTTTCCATGTTTGTGCCATAGAACGAGGGTAAGGGACACCATTAGCTTTTCCCTGCATAGGAGTGGCTTTGGCACTGTTTCACCTCACAGAAGCTTAAAGAATAACAACAGTAAAATTGTTTATCTAAACCCACTGAGGTCATAAATTATTCTGCTGCAGGTTTGCCTTACCCTCCTGAAGGCATGGTTTGCAAAAATAAAGTTAAGATAGCTCAGACATACTGCTACATAAGGTTAAACACTCATTTCTGATCAGCTAGAGGATATCCATTAAAAACTTTTCATGCAGATGTACATACTATGGCTTCAGTTTAATCTGTCTTATGAAAATGATGTCAAATGATCATGGTATTAAGATAATCCACTTTGACGTGTATAAAATGATTTTAAGACACTCTCATGAATACTGAATTACTACTGTTCCACTCAGCCATAACATGAATTTAACAATCTACAGTATGTGGGTCCCTCTGGTGGACATAATGTCTCACTGCACCCTCCCAATATATTGCAATTTGATAGACACCAAAGTGAAAAAACAAAACAAAAATGTGATTAAAAACAAACTGTAATCGAAAAACTTCTTTAAGCTTTCCTACTTAAGCTTTAATTTGCAGTGTCCTGTCTAGTTTAAAATTTAGATCAAACTGATTCATACTAAATACTAGGCTAAAACTGACTTTGACAGGTGAAGTGAATATTTAGAAAATTTGAATGAGTGAATGTTTTAACAGTGTTAAACAAAATATTCTGCCCTTAGTGATTGTACAAATTTTCTAGTGACACCCAACAAGATATTCCTAACTGAAATCTTATCTTTGTCTTCCAGGTTAAGGATGAACTTTGATTTTTCCTGAAATCCTTCATATCTGCTACATTGTAAAATAAGTGTGAATTAATTATGTAAGCATATTTTCTGTCTGATACAAATATTACATATTGGTTAGCTCATTTTTTAAAATAAAAATATATTTTTTCTTTTTGCATGTTCAAAGTGATTGTGACTTTCTCCTTTGGTATCACGCATACATGGACACATCCATGCAAAGCCTTTAGAATATACAGTTAAACAGGGTCTGTTCTTCAAACATTATATAATCAAGAACACTGTGTATTCAAGCCACAGTAACACCAAGACTCTGACCTACTGAAGTGTTCTCTTGAGGAAGACAGTGACCTTGATTCCCTGCCAGATCCACCGTTGCTCCTCTGAAGCTGATGACTGAAAGAAAATTGTTCTGTAGCCAGATCCATAAAGGTCATAACCCCGAGATACCAGTTTATTGATACACCTGCAATCCAATACAACAGCCCTGCAATAAATCCAACCTGTGTGAACTTATGATGTTTAAATGACTCTGTGCCAGAGAGATGCTAATTAAACTTTTTAATTCATCTTTGAGGCTAGTTAGTGGTCATGTTGTATTGGATTGCATTGCGTTGAAAGTTTTTTTTATGTCGTCCTCTCCATTTAAATACAGTAGAGAAGAGAATATTAGAAATGTCCTTAATATAATGCAAACACCACCATTATTCAGTTGTAATTATAACTACAAATTGCATCCAGCTATAGGCCTCAAAACATCCTTATAACTCAATCAACGCCTTTGGAATAAAAATGGAATTTTGCAAACTTTAAAAAAGTAGAATTTTATTGGAGGATTGTTTAGTAGATTGTCCACGTGTACTAATATAGTGGTAAATCAGCGTATATAAATTTAGCAGACGAGGAAGTAGTCAATTTTATATGTAATGACAACTCCTGCACACTAGATGTCAGTCACTGCTGGTCAGGTTGCAATTTGATTTTTTTTCAATATCCAGAGAAGAACACTCGGTAATGGAGAAGTTTGGCGAGGTAAATATATGCTGAAAACTACTTAAAATATGGATATGGATATTTAAAATACTGGATTAAGTAAGCGAAATATCTGTAATTTAAGGCAAAATTTCACCCATACCAGAGACTGTGCACAGAAAATGTGACGCCAAGTTTCTTTTAATAATGGGCAAGCAAAATCAAAACAAAACAAAAAAAAAACATATAAAATCACGCATCCGTAACTGAATATCAAGTAACTTTCAGCTTTTATGGTTGATTCGTGTTGATTGTGTCCCTCCATGGTGCGTTTCGGTGCAGGAATAACAAAGATGAGCTAATCCTAAACATGAACAGAGACTAGGACTCATCAAAAATGGATCTGAACGATTTAAAGATCTGGATACTTTCCAGCACATCAAGAATTAGGCCACTGCGCGTACAGTGACCTTATCAAGGCTAACTGTACAGTGCTAACTTAATCCTGGAGGTACATTTTCTGGTTGTACAGCATGTGAACTGCCAACAAAGGCTGAAAATACTTTTACACTTTCAGGACAAAGTGAAGGTGCCATTTGGGAAGAAGCATCTGGATGCAGTCCTGTGTGCGCCTTCCTCATTGGATGCTGATCTCACAGCTGTCATCCTCACACACGGTGCTGGTGGGGACATGAACTTCAAGCATCTGGTTTCTCTGTCACATGCTTTGGCCTCACATGGATTCCTGTGTCTCCGTTTTACATGCAAAGGTCTAAACCTGACATATAGACTGAAGGCTTACCATGCTGTGTGGGTAAGCACTTAAACACGGAAAGTAATTCAGTACGCCCTGTATAACACTAAGGACTTGAAATACAAGTACTGTACAGTAAATCTGTGGTACTCAGCAGTGAGTACTTCATAGTTTTTTGTTTTTTGTTTTGGCAGGACTACTTGAAATCATTGCAGAAATTCACCATAATGCGCATATTTGTTGGAGGTAAGCTGCAACAGCACATGAAATAGAAATGTGTTAGTATATTATATTATTATTATAGTATATAATATTGGTATTGTTTTGATTGAACGATTATCAGATATTGGTAAAACTTTTTCAACCTTATAACATAGCACTAAAACAGCAAGTGTCACTGAGTGGGATTTCCTCTATCCTAAACACTTAATAAAATAAAAACTGTTCATTTGTACTGGAAGTCACTGTGTGATCCTCCACAGGCAGGTCAATGGGATGTCGTGTTGCTGCAGCTCTAGCCAGGCAGCTGAGTGATCAAGCAGACGATGCAGTGCAGGGCGTCATCTGCCTCTCCTTCCCCCTCCATCCTCCAGGACAGACACATGCCCATCAGAAACGGAGCAAGGACCTGAGGGGGCTGCCCCAAAAGATGCCTGTGTTGTTTGTGTCAGGCACCCAGGACAACATGTGTGAAAGGGTGAGAATTAGCTTAAATTTGTGAAATAAAAATCTTGGGCCCAAATGTTATTAAATACATTTGCATATTTTATTTTTGCAAAAATGGGTATTTATTGTGAATTCATGCATTCACTTTCTTTACTCTTGTATCCACATTTGTTATATAGTATACATATTTTCTTGCTAATTTATTCATGCTACACATATGTAATGTATTCGCGAGACTTTTATATACTACATTTTCTGCATACAAAGATGGTGTAAGAAGCTGTCAATAGCCATCTATCATTTTACATGTTTTATTTATTTGTCTTAGTAAGTTATGTTTTGGTGTTTTGCACACATCAGTTGTATTTTAATCCATTTATCAGTATATATAATATTATATACCATGTACTGCCACCCATGCTGCATCCCTGTCCCAGCTTGATGTTCTGATATCAGTGTTTCACCAGCTATGATTTTACATTGTGTCTTTGCTCAGGTCCTTTTTGATGGGACGGTAAAAGCAATGAAAGCTCAAGCTGATGTTTTCTGGCTACAAGGAGGAAACCATGGGCTTACAGTAAAGGGAAGATCTGAGGACTCTGTGTTGGATGAAGTGAACTCAGGAATCATTGACTGGATGAGAAAGCAGACAGAACAGATTATTTAATGCAACCAGATATTCTATTTTTTCCTATTGCTTAAATAAATTATCATTTTTACATAATCTGGTCAAGCTGTTTTTTTTTTTTTTTAANTTTTTTTTTTTTTTTTTTTTTGCCCGTGGTAACCACTGTTAGGGGTATTCACAAATAATTTTGTGCCGTACGTTGAAAGGTTACGTCGTAACGTCTGTCAGCCACTGTATCTAACGCAAATGACGTTAGTGTTTCCTCGATTGGTATTGGCTGGCTGACTTCCGCATGTGAAACATGGCAGAAGAACTGTGGAACAGAGTTAGAATTCCTTTTCCAGGTGCCGCTTCTTGTGTCCATATACATTTCAACGAAACCACAGGTACAAGTTGCTTGTCTAAATCCAGTTTAATAACTCTGCTTTGTAACGTGACATAAATTTAGCGATAAAAAACCGCTAAAAGCGTGTCCATGCGCCGTTATGGTATGGTGTTGGTAACTCCCACAGTAAACAGCGGAACTTTTGGCTCCCAGCAGCCTTACCACATGGATCTAAGTAATGTGGATATTCGTTCTTTCCCTTGTAATTGCGGTGGAAATGATGGGTGTTGCTGCTGTTTTACAGATGAAAATGTTAAAAACGTCTTGGCGGAAAATGAGAAAGTCCTTATGCTGCTTCGGAGTGAGATCCTTCAAACGGACATACGAGTTCTCAACAAGCTGCTCCGTATTCTTAATAACAGCTCCAGAGGAATCAAGACGTTCAAGGCCTTAAAACAGGTAACACCTATGTAAAAACATTTACATGAGACCCCTGTATGTTACAGCTGTTTCAGTTGGTGTCTTGGTGATCGAAAACGTGGCCGTTACTCACGATTCGCTTCGTTGTGCGTCAAACGGAAGAAATGGAGAAGCAGGGGAAAAAAAAAAGTGGACATCAGGGAGATGTGACCATCTCATTTGTCTGCTACACCCATGTTTTTCACAGGTTGAACAGTGCATCAACAGGTTGAAGGACATGAAGCTTGATGATGCTCTTCAAGACCTCAGAGATCTGTGTCCAAAAAAATTACAAAGGTACAAAGGTTTATTGGTCCGATGTAATGTTCTGTATTTGCCTGTATCTTTGAATTGGAATATTTACATTTCTGTTAAACCTAGAGTTTGCCTTGGCTTTTAGAAAGCCTTAGGTGGCCGGATTGGCAAGGCAGTCATTTTTCATGGCTTTTGCCCAAGAACCCAATCAGTTATTATTTAGTACCTGTTCTGATATCTCTGATTAAAGTGCTATGTTGAAATCAGTAAAACAGCACAACAAGCAGCTCAGAATTAAGAAAAAATAAAAAAAAAGATGCCTGCATCACAACTTTGTGTAGTTCCATAATCTCTACTTTGTGGCTTTTGTGCAGTGATTTGAAATTCAGGAATGTGTATCATTTGGAAATGGGGAAAAATTATTGGACCCACATTCAAATGCTTGTAATGCATTTTTGAGAGTTTTTCAAATATCTTATGCAATGGAAGGAACTCAAGTTGGCCTCCTCTGTCATTGTAAGTCTGAATCTGATAGGAAACCATGTTACATGTATGTAATTGTGGCAAGAATCTGAAACAGTTAAGAATACTGAAAGATCTTAAGTCAAACCATTAAGGACCATCAGTGCACCACTCTTGCTTCAATAGCTCTGTTTTAGATCTGTTGTATGAAACAAATAATATTCCAAGAACAAATCTAAGCTTACTGTAATAGCATGGTAATTTTCTGGTCCAAATTCTTTAAAACTGCACAAATTCCAGCTTTGATGCATTTAATTAGTATGTGTGGATCTAGCTATTACTTGCTTGTAATGGATGCGCATTTTTCTTTTAGAAAACTGAGCTTAGAGGCTGGTGAGTGTGATGTTCCCAGTCAGCCGATGCTGGAGTGGCTCTGTCTCAAAGTGCTAGGAGCTGCTCAGCTGATGAGCTGCACATTGAATCGCTGCAGCAGTGCTTTCCTGTATCCTTTCCTGAGGAGGTACAGCAACATCAGGATTCTGTGACAGAACTCTGTTGAAGGACTGATATGGTTTTGCCCTTAACTGAGATTTGTTTCAGACTGTCAAAGCAGCAGATGAAATGGGAGGAATTTATTGTCTTGAATACAGTGATAATCAGCATGCTCAGTCGCCTATGGTGAGTGCTCCTCCTCCTCACTATCATAACTAATTTAATCTGAGAAACACAGCATGTGCAGGATCAGAACAGAAGCATGTGTAGCTCAGCAAGATTACTCTGCATAATCCTTTTTTTTTTTTTTTTTTTTTGCACAGACAAATACTCCTGATGTACTGTGTTGCAAGCCCAGGCTCTGCAGTCTAAATCCACCTGTTTTTGTGTCCCTTCAGGGTTTTTTTCCGTGGTATCCAGTCCAGCCTGGCCAGTCTGTACCAGCAGCTTCTGGTGCTCCTTAATGAAGTAGCTCAGGCCTGGCCCATGCCCTTCCTCAAGAGCTCCTCCCTGCCAACAGATATAATTCAGTTCCTGGGCCCCTCTAATTCTTCCTTACTGATCAAACAGCCAACGCTGCAGGAGAAGAAATCTTCTGTTAAAATTGCCAAAGAGACAAGAAGAAGAGAGGCTAGAGAAGACCTGGGTGTTCCTGTGCAAAGAGGTGGAGTTCTTTTACTACTCTATATTCTGTCTAAACCATTTAAGATTTTAGGAGATTGACATTGAACTCCAGGTCATGTCATGTCACAGGAAACGGTGACAGATGAAGTGTATGTCATTATTTAGAGTCAGAATTTAGAGTATTTAGAGTCTCTTCTCAGTTATGTCATTGTTTCTGAATGCCCATTTGTCATAATCAAATACAAAACACAAGCAAACAGTGTCATGCAAAATGCCTGCACATACTGTATCTATTGTTAGTTTGCAAATTTGAACAAGTATAGTGTCCATGTGGTCTTGAATAAGTAGTTCACCCAAAAATTAAAAATTTCTAGAGTATAATGAAGTAATTGGATTATGCTGATGATCATTATTTGTCCTTAATAAACTTCAAAGAAGCTATATCAAACATTTTGCCCGTGTTTCAACTAAAAGATAGATAATTTTTCATTATTGATCTATTGCTTTGTTACGGAGCACGGGAGGGCTCAAGGAGAAAAAAAAAAAGTCATGCGCACGACTTACTAACTCGTTTGCACGACTTACTAAGTTATTTGCACGAGTTACTTAACTGACAGTTCAGTATAGTGTCCATGTGGTCTTGAACCGGAAGAAGAACGCAATTTTACGTATGCACAGTTGCTTCTTGCACTGCTCAGAACGGAACAAGCTAACGGTGACATACCTGTCAACACTCCCGTTTGCCCCGGGTTTCTCCCGTATTTTCCCCTCTCCCGCCATGCTCCCATTTGGTAATTTCTCCCGTAAATTCCCTGTGGTTTGACAGTTGTACAGAATCGTAATTGGCCCAATCAAGTTGTTTCGGTCATTCTGTGGCACACAAGTGAGGCGTGCTTGTCAAGGAACACCTGAAGCCAAGCGGAACCAAAGTTGATTGAAACAGTTTCTCGTAGGAGGAATAAACAAACATAATACAGTCATGCTAGCAAAGCTTTGGATGAGAGAATAAGATCGGGACGGGCTGGGGCGGGGGGGTCATGTCCTAGAAAATCTCCCGTATTTCAATATTGACAGGTGTGCAAGTTGACACACACACACACACACACACACACACACACACACACACTGTGGATCGTTTGGATTTAATACAGTTTTATTTTCATCTTGGCCTTAAATATGCGGATATAGTTCGGTTTGTGGCTGTCAAACACCACGTTCTTATATCTTTGGTATCTCTGGAATGTATTTTAAATGATACTACTTTTTCCGGTTCACTGAAAGNCTTAATTTTTTTTTTTTTTTTTCCTCCATGAGCTCTCCCGGGCTCCGTATTTTGTTAATATGACACACTGGAAAAGAATTGTGGCGCAAGACACATAACATATACATTGTTTTCTTCATGGCCTGTACACACGTACTGCACTTTGACTTTTTGACTTTTGTCCAGAAAAAAAAAAAAAATTGGCTTGTTTGGACCACTCATGTCAGGAGACCATCAGTAAAAATATCAAGCAGGTTGAGCCACCATTCAGACACTCCTCAAAACAGTTTCAGCCAAATCAGCCATGTTGTATCGCTTGGCACCTTGGATTGGGTTTTCTAACAGTGGCAAGGTGGCATTTATCAGTAAAGAGAACTGTTTAATTCCTACATGTATCAACCATACTGAAATAATTGTGCTTTTCTTCAGATCTGTTTGCTGACACTAACAGGGGTCCTATGTTCGATGGTTATAGGGATCCTAGACAGGTATGTGAGCTTAACTAGACCGTGTCTGTTATTTCTAATTTATCTAGATTAATTTGGAAAGTGCTGCTGCCAGAATTCTATCTAAATATCTTACTTTAACCATTCTACCATTTTGGCACTTCATGACAAACCCTTTCCACAGCATCAACATGAAGAAGAGAAGAAAGCAATGTTCAGGCAACATGTGAGAGCAGCCACAACTTTCGAAGAAATGCTAACCCATCTCAAAGAAATGATTGTGTGGTGCAAATCAAAGAGGATGCAAAATGAAACACGCTGCTTATCCTTCCTGCGTTTTAAATGCCAAAGGCTCATATGCCTAGAGGCAGCAGGATACAAGTAAGGAAATCTACATTATATAGAATTATTGAGATAGTTATTTTATTAACCTATAGAGATACAATTGCTATACTAATTATAATTTTTTTAATCATTTGCTTTCATTCCTAGTGTTCAGATGAAATTGCGAAGCTTCAAACAGGAAGTTTGCTGGGCTTCCTCTCTTCATGGGTCAGTGCTCAAGACCCGTCGGCCTTATTCTTCAATGAGGACAAATTCTCGTCTGAGAACACGCGTCCAGATGTTGAAGATACAGAACAGGTCCTCATCAGTCAGAATTGGTATCAAAAAGAAAAACTTGAAGAAAAAAAACCAAAGGACAAATTCATCATTGTCCAGACTGTCAAAGTACCGCACAGGAAGCAGGCCTTATGAAGCGAGACCTCAGACATCTAACACTGAGAGCCATGATGACATAGATGATATATTCGCCTCTGCAGGTTTGTGACCTGTTTCAATTTGAGCTATGGACTACACCTTAAGACTGCATCCATAATTACAAGGCTTTATTAAATTGCATCGACTTATCCAGGTGCCCTGATAAACTTTTAACTAAACACTGATGTTTTTTGAGATGCCTTGATACCAAATGAATAATTGAAATGATTAATAAACTGACAGTGTTTTTGGCTCCATGGTTGACTTTATGCTTTTATACATCCAATAAATAGCTTGTAATAACTCCAGTCTGTTGGTTATTGGTGTATCAAAGAACCATTCATATGGCTGATGAGACAGGACACCTGTCATGCAGTAACTCACAAAACATCTTCTGCTTTGTCTGATGTGACTGATTTTTGATTATTTTGTTGGAAGAATATGAGAAAGTGTTTAATAAGATTGTTAAACAGTATTTAATAAGATTAATTGATTTCGGGCCACAAGTTCTGACAGGTAGTTGCTTACAAAGGAATGTTGTAGACTGTTGTATTAACCACATTCTTTGACATTTCCACGGTTTCAAACATCATTATATGAGGTGGTGTGATGTATGGTGTTGGCAAGCGAGTAATTGTTACCTTCAACTACTCAGATTATTGTGGTTGAGACGTTGCTTCTTGTCAGCTGGATTCAGCTGGAAATCCCCTGGTGAACTAGAGGGCAGTGCAAGAAATCTGTGATGTTTTAGGTTGAGGTTGTCAATCTTCTTCCCTGAAAATTAATTTGCACCCAGAAAGATGATGAGTGCTGTATGAACATGCTGGCAGTGGCATATATCAGTTCCCTTAGCATGTATTAGAAAAGTGGGAGTCATAATTGGCAGCACATTAAAATCATGTGGGAGTCTGGCTATCCACTGTGCCAAAAGACACGTCAGGGAGATGTATTGTGGAGGCCAGTTTTCTTGCAGCTACGCTCTCCTGTTCCCCTGCCAAGGGAGAGTCTTTCAGTCTTCTGTCCTTCAGAGTCTTGATGCTGTTAGCTTCTCCTTCACTTAGCCTTACTTGGTTCAATCATGACCCCATGCTTTCTACATTTCAGAAAAAAAAACAAAAAACACTTAGTCAAGGTCTATCATTGTATTTCCCCCAGTGGTGAGACGAGTAGAGAAAAAACTGATGGTTGATATTCTTCACATATGGAAACACTAGAAAGTGGACCAGTTGTCAGCTGTAACACTGACTGAGCCGGATGCAGTCACAATGGAATTCTACACTGAATTCTGAATGGGAGAGAATGAGTTGGTTATATGGTGGACAACCTTCTGGTTCTGTCCAGATGCATCACCCAGGACAGCTCATCTCAATTTATCTTCAATGTGTACAGATTTCTCAGTACATACTTTATTGTAGCATAAAGCTCAATTGGGAAAACTTTTATGAGGCTAGAAGTTGTGTTTGATGAGAGACCAAAATAAGAAGGCTTGGCATTGAAATGCTCACATTTTTACATTCATTTAGTAAATAATCTTACACAAGAAAAAATTACCCATCTTGGATAAAACATAGACAGCATTCCGTATGGACATCAGTTGTTGAAGAACTCTGATCCAATTTACCTTAAAAGTACAGTATGACGTGGTGAAGTCCATTCAGCCACTGTTAGATAAGCTTTGTTGTCTCAAAGAGAAGTCTCTGAGTTTTGTCTTTAGATTGAAATTTATTGAAGATCTTGATGCCAGGATATTACCCGTACAACATGCAACAATGCCAGAGAATCTCAAAATAAGTTATACAGTGGCTTTATAGACAGGAAGTATGGAATCAGATTAGTGTCATAAATGGGAGTGCGTAGATAAGCGAGCAAACATGAGCAAGAAGGAAGGGGTGCAGCAGGTCAACACTGAAGTGACTGTAAGGTAAAGGTCATCTCATGGGAAATAGAGGAGTGAAAAGTGCACAATGGTGAACTGACAATTTTATCAACTTACAGAGTGTACAAAAATATGATTGGTCTTACGCAGTTGGAACTAGTCTGGGAAAGCACAGCGTGTTGATTCTATTCTACAGTTACAAAATAAAGAGTTTAGGTCAAGGAACAGGTGTCAGAAAGACATTTAGCAGATGCAGCAAAAAGTATTTTAAATAGAGTTAGTCTTGTTCTTTTAGGATTTTGTCAGTTTCTTTGCATATTTTATATTTTTCAAGATTGCATTAGCCAGGTGAGAGATTTCCTTTGTTTTAGAACTCTGTCTTTTAGTGCAAGATCCCTTAGCCGCTGGTTCTTCTTCTTCTTCTTCTTCTTCTTTAAAATTAGGGAGCATCTTTTCTTATTCTTGGTAGGATATCTCATTTTTCACAGGAATATTGCAAAAGGTAGCCATAAATTCACATTTGTTAATGACAACTTCTTCATAACTTCAGTAGGGACGGGAATGTATGTTCCATTTCTCAGGGAAAGTGTTAAACAAAATAAATAAATGAAAATTAAACCCAATTTAATGACGTTGGCTAGCACAACAATGACGTCACATCCTGTCAGCCGTAGCTGTTACATCCGGAAGGTGGGGTTTTCGTTATAGGAGCGGTTTGTATGCAGAGACCCAATGCCTGGATATACTCCGTTAATGCAGTCATCGAGATAGCATCGAGCGGGGTACAGATACTAATCCTGCTTCGGTAAGCCTTTACACATTTCTCAAATACAATTATGCTGCTATTTAACACTAGCTAGTAAAGTAAAAGGGAAGGACAAACGAACAACAAGCCACTTGGCTGACTGCTAGGATGTGTGTAGATCACATGTCATCTTTTCGGTCACTTTGCATTTAGTTAAAACCGTCTGTTATTGTTAATGTTGTAGTTTACGTGTCTGTAACGGATTTAACTGAGACAGGTAGGTCCTGTTGATTATTACTGGTATGAATGTAGGTTAGGTATCAGTCAGTGTTTACTAGTGTCGGTATTCGTATTGCTCGTCGATTATCACACGGTAACTGATGGAAGTTTGTATAAATCCCGCTGTAGTACATTGTTTAGGAATAATTTAAACAACAAAGGTTTAATTTGTGAGCTTTTATGTTGATGGTCAGCTGCATTTAGACAGAAACAGTGTT
The DNA here is from genome assembly GCA_014773175.1 of Lucifuga dentata. Lineage (NCBI taxonomy): Eukaryota > Metazoa > Chordata > Actinopteri > Ophidiiformes > Bythitidae > Lucifuga > Lucifuga dentata. The sequence continues at coordinate 74,073 of VXCM01000472.1, read as the reverse complement.
CCAGTAACACCATCGTTATGTTTTTTACAACATAAAAGGTAACGTTTGGGTTTTTCCGTCAGATGGTTTACATTTGGCGTTGAATTGTACGGTTGTGACGGTTATCTGCTTAGTTTCCCGTTGAGAAATAAGTTTTCCCCCGGAGGAGGTGACACACCCAGGCTGAGCCGCGGTGTCTTCAGCTAACGTCCTTGTAATCTGTCAGCAAAAAAAAAAAACAGGTTTCCATAATAACAATGTGTTATTTCCCACATTATCCCGTAGAGTCAAAGGCAGAATCTCCAAATGCCATTTCCCACTATCTACTTAAGTAAAATAGGTCAAAGGATCTCTTATCAACTTCATTTATTTATTGCTCAATGTTACATTCAATGTCCTGAATGGCTTTACAGACTCACATATGTGTTCCTGACTCAGCCTAAGACCTCTAGATCTAAGAAGACAAGGAAAACTTTCTAGGAGACTAAGCATTTACAGAGAAATCCCCTTTACCTGCACAGCCAGGTGTACAGTAGGATCCGTAGGTGGGAAAGCAGTTAAACAGAATACAGCAAGTGAACCATGATACACTGAGAGATCCCAAATCCACAATGACGTAGTAAATCTAAGACCGGAAAAGACCACATTGTCCCAACAGATGTGTTTGTGCTTCTGTGTGTACTGTTGGAGATGGGTGTAGCTTTTACTCTTATCAGGCTCATGTTTTGTTTGCAAACAGGTAGGCGAGCATGCACAAAGCAACACCTGTCCCATCTCATTACAGGTAGTGACTCCTTTTGCTCTCAGGGGAATATGACCAATATAATTCATCATCCAGATTCATGTGCCTCAGGGAAGAGTAAGGCCTAGTTTCAAATAAAGTAAAAATGGATTGACTTTGTTTTTCTATTTTTCTCCACATTTATGTTACCTGAATTAGGACTATGATTTGGAGTTACTAAATACTTGTAGTGCAGCTTTCATCTGAGTGATTAGACTCCCCATCCCCCCAGCTTTTTTTTAAATTTTTTTTTTAGCTTTTTACATTGAAGCTGAAAGTTAACCAGAATAGAATCTTGGCCAGTTTTGCCTCTCCAGAAAGTGTGTGTACTGTTCTCAGATAAGAAACATTCATTTTTCTTGATTGTGTTGGTGTGTGAGGCTTGTTGCAATTTGATTTTGAGCCTTCTGTTCCAGGTCAGGGTCTCTGAGACCTGCTGAACTGGCTCAAATGTTTCTCATTCTGTGGTCTAGCATTTTGTACGCTGAGTTGTAGTTGTGTGTGTGGGTTTGATTCATTACTGTGTACATAGTAATTAGTTCCTCCAATCAACTTCCCCAGCAGTTGGAGAACTACCATTCAACTATTGACAAAGACATCATCTCAAAACAAGTAAGATTAGCTTTTTAATATAAAGAAGTTATATGAAGTTATGTAGCTGATTATAGTGAATTGCAGTTATTTGTTTCTCTCTTTCTGGGGTTTTTATAGCCAAAAAGTTATGTAAGACAATTAAAAAGTATTGTGACACTGGTGTAGTGTCACATTATTCAATAAATGTATGATATATAGTAATTAGGTTGTGGAATGTTGTGTGCACAAACTGAATTTCACACCTTCAAGAGCCAATGAGAGCCAAGCCATGCTATTCACACTAGACCTGCTCCACGTAGCTTAAATGAATGTTACTCACTGACCTGTATATAGTGATTCACTCATTAAGTTTTCACGAACAGTGCCTGCTGATCACAAGAATTCAAAAACAAGCTGTCGTCCAGACGAGACTGGCAAACTTCAATTTTACTCATTTCCATTTCACTCTGCAGCTCTGCTTCATCCATATCCCCCTTTCTTCCTCTTTTTGTTTTTCTCTGCAATTGTGTGTGCACACAACACACAGCTGGTCAAAAGTGTTGCAGGATAATGATGTGAGGTAGAGTGAAATCTCAGGTTCTGAGACTGTGCGTGTGCATGCTTGCCTGCGTGCGTGTTTTACGTGCTTTGTCAAAACATGTTTGTACTAAGACCATACTATTACTGTTCTTCCATAAATCCAGATCTGAAGTTTTGTTTGGTTTGTCTTAGGTTTCAGCAAAGTTTTTTCTTTTAGTGCTTTATTTATTATTATTTATTCATTTAAGCTTAACTTACAGCATCTGTATCATTACATGTCAGCCAGAAGTACTCCATAATACATTGCCGTTTTTTTTTTTTTAATTCATAGCCTTGGTATGTCAGCATATTAAGTTAAATGGTTAAAGTTGTGTATGTGTCTGCGATGACCTGTAGTCATTTTCCTCATAAACAGCTCCTGAGCACATTGCTGATTCTAGCACAATCAGAACTTGTTTGTGGAGATGATTCAGAGGTAGTTCGGTCCTCTGCTGGCTTTAGCTGATACTAATATTTTTGTTTTAAACTGTTGATGGCTCATGTTTCTATGTTCCCGTCATTTATTGCAGAAATAGCTGTGTAGAAAAAGTCTGAAGCAACATTTTATACTATTACAGTAGCTAAAAGTGTATTGTTATTAGTGTGGGTAAACAGCTTTCAGCGGCCGTTTCATCCCAGGCTGCAGATGTCCTCAAAGCTTCTGTGAATGAAGCTGATTGAAGTTGCTCCTGTATTCCTCTCCTTACCTTTTAAGACTCTCTGGAATTTTATCTTAGTAGCTCCATCCACATCCATATCCACGTCTTATTTGAATGTTTATCTTTATAGTAAGCCCTCCGGTTCCTTTTTTCTACTGCATTTTGGCAGAATATGAAACAGATTTTCCATAACGCTTCATTATTGCCCCATTTTGGACCTATTTTTGTTGTCTCATTCTCGCTGAACATCATCTGTTTTTCTGGTCATCGTTTCTCTTTCTCAGGTTCTCCAAAGAACCTGGATCCTTTTTGTGTATTAGCAGACAATGATGTTGGCATTGGGAATGGAAGTCAAGGGGATTAAGAATAATGTAAGGGATTTTTAAACTGGAATTTAGACAGCAAAATGCTTAAGGGAAAGTAGACGTGCATACTATCTCCTCATCAACTGTCCGCTTTTGTCAGCTTATTCTGTGCAACTGTCTGCTGCCACATAGAAGCAATTATTGAAGAAATAGATATTTGTTGCCTCCCATCAGAGAATATGTGGCACCATCATTACCTTGGGAATGAAAACATCATGTCAACTGTCACTACTCTTCAGCCATTCCTGCCTCTGTTCATACTCAGATTCTGTTAGGTCAAAGATATCTGACATTAAGAAGAGTTTGAGATATTTCCTTCTGCCTGTTGTCACATTGCCAATAAAATCTCTAGTTTTGATACTATCAAATGCCTAAAAGACAGACAATCCACACATTTTCATCTTTTCAAGGTTTTACTGGCCAAAGTCTGCTTACACATCAAGACATAGCAGTATAGTTTATGGCCATCTGACAAATGAGTCCAATATTCACTCACCTTGTTGATCTGATTTGGTCTGTGAGGAAATATTAGGGCCTCATGTTTTTCTACATGCTCTGATTTCTTCACCAGCCACTCATTTACTTGGTTTGTCGGTCCTTTGGTTCAGGACCTGTAGCATGATGGTTAACTATAAATGTACAGTATAAGCAGACCATCAGAACCAAAAAAAAAATAGGTAAATGCAATTCAAATATAATTCCCATTCCTCATAGAGAGAGATCTTTTCACTGTTCAATCCAGCTCAGGAGGAGGATGGTTGGAGGATGGAGGATCAGTGTTGATTCATTCAGATCAACCCAACACAGTTTTAATGTGTCACCATCTCTGTCTGAAAGATGTATAAGATCAAGGTTAGGACGACCGGCATATATTACAGATGATAGAACCTCTGGGCCCCAAGGAGTAGTTTTGACTGTTTGTAACCGAGCCTGATTAAAATCCTGCTCAGTAACCTGAAAGGCTAAAGAAAATGTAGTAAATTAGAGGCGAACCGGGCGGGATCAGCATGAGGGTGATTTGTTGTCGAATTCATCCTGAGCCTTTTACTTTACATCCTGCATCAGTGCAGTGGAATGCTTAAGTAATGGCAGAGATATGAATGAGTGGAGAAGAGCTTATGGGTCCGCTAAAGGGAGGTTCCCCCTCGTTTTAAATCCGAAATCACATCCAGATGTGCTTTTCTGTGTTACATGAAAGGCTTGATGTCATTGTATTAGAATGTATTTGCTCTGCGTCTGCCAGAGTGGGTGTTGTTGCCTCTTCTGTTATTGTTCCTGACATCTAACCAGATCAGTGAGCATGGTTCTGCGTTTGCTCTTTTTATGATCTCAAAGTGTATAAAAGTTTTCTAGATGGAAATGGATTTGTTGAAATGAGGTGATGTCGTGCTGCTGAAGCAGACATGATGAGACCACAGAGAGAGTTTTAGTGCCACACTACTCTCTTTTGTCAAAGGCTCCTCTGTGCATTTCCCTGGCTAAGGGTTGTTGGTATGCATCGTGTGGTGCTTGCTAGAAAATTCCTTTTTCACAGCTCAATACCGTGTTCAAGTTGGCCAAACATCGTATCCAACTCCATGACCATTTTAAAGGACCACATAGCAAATTCGCATGTTTAAGCCCGATATATACAACCTGCATACATGTTACGTTACTGACAACCAATTTCCAAAACATAAAACCGTCTTTTAGTTTTCCTGTTATTTTTCCAAAGCCCCTAATCTTTCAAAATCAAATGTTCAGGTGATACAACCACCTTAAAATTCAATGTTTCGCATTCTAGCACTTATGCATGATTTTAGAATGCACGCCCTTTTAATTTCTTGTTAAAATCCATCTTCTTCTGGGACTACATTTCCTGGTGGAGGCATACATTGTCTGATATTAGCTGTCCAGAAGCCCAAGTTTCAGTCCTTCTTTGTCACTTACTGGATTACTGGTGAAGAATTCTCAATCTAGGACTGGAAGAAATTGAAAAGAGACAGAACAATAGTTTTGATGTGCCTTTGTGAAGACGTATTGCCGGCAGCAATCTATCAAGGGAGTATTTGTTTAAAAATAACGAGGCATTTGTGGTGAAAGCCAAAAATGATTTCAAGCATGAAGAATTTCACAGTAGTAATAGTATTTTAATAGAAGATGCCGTCACAGTTTTGTCACCCCAGATGACATATAACCTTTTACTTTTTGCAAGCACATAGCACTGAAAAAAAGGCCAGTGCACAACCACCTCAGGTTGGGATCAGGTGTAGGACTAAATCAGCGTTTAGCGAAAGGAAGAAGGAGGTAACTTTCACACCAAGTTTCATGCTCCCAAAAGCTTTTTATTAGAACAAAATTTCAACCACTAAGTGGAGCATGAAACTCGGCGTGCAGCCTTGCTGCCATGCACACAGCATTAGCATGGCTCTGCCTTGTTTTAATTAAACAAAACCGCCTCAAACTACCTTGGTTAACTAGGCGGAACAGTGTAGATGATGTGAAAAATGGCCATGCAGAGTTTTTTTCTCAGATTCGTAGGCTATTATTAGGCCGGAACAGACCCTGTTTTTTCCACCTGATAGGGAGAGGAAATCCCTGACCCCACTCCCTGTCTCCATGACCTCAGGAATGCAGAGAGAAAGGGAGAATCATGAGGTACCCTGCAACTATGGCTCAGATCTCTTAGAAAGCACACACACACACACGCACACATACACACAGTCTGGAATCTTTTTCAGCGCATTAGCAGAGCTAACATTGAAACAGAGTATAACATTAGCAGCATGTTAGTTCAGTTCTCTTTGGGCTGATTTTGATCTGTGTCTAAGTCAGACCTTTCCTAGTAAAGATAGAGACATATGAGAGAAGGGCATGGATGATTTGATTTATACTTCACCTTTTTCACATTATTAATAGGGAAATGGCCCATTTGCAAGACTTGGTAACATCAACACTTCCATCTCCTCCTGTGCTGTGATCTTTAATTGGTCGAGTAAACCTCGCCTGGCTTGGCATCCTTGCCAGCGTGTTTAGATGAGCAAGAAGCATTGAGCCAGTCTCCAAAGGGAATCTTAATGAATTCCTTCAGCTGGCGCAGCACTGGTGTCATTTATATTTCAGCAACCGAGCCCCTTAGCTGTCAGTGTGGTCTGTTAGCGGACTTCCACGCCCTCTTCTCCATGTACGTCCCCTGAAAAGGACAAGAACCACACGGTTCAGTATCTGGTACAGAAATGAGGTTTCTTTTTAAAGTTGCCCTTCATTTTGCTCTCACATGCAACCTGCTAAACTGCAGCTGATGGAAATATGGCTGGACTTCAGCCTCGATGTCAAAGCTTCTTTAGAAAAGCTGACACTAAGTACTTTTCATGTGTTAAACGTGTATTTTTTTGTGTGTGTATGTGTGTGTTGCCATCACAGTGTTTACAGTGATTGCTTTATTCATAGCATTTGAAGTTCTGTGTGCGTGCTCAGACATGCTCACAGTGAAGTGGGTTACACGTGAATAATTTAAATAGTGACCCCTCTGCATAAGTGCTGAGCTTGCCTTTTTTTTTCCTTATGTTGTTGTGTGTGTGTGTGTGTGTGTGTGTGTGTGTGTGTCTGTGTGTGTGTGTGGATATCCTTCCTATGAGCCCTTTCACTGACCTGGTTCTTGAAAACAAAGGCCGGATGTGCACAGGTCAGACTGGACTTGTGGTCGGGCAGCATGGAATCCTCATGATGTCATTTCCTCAGCATTTGGCTATGGCTGCCATACTGTTAGTGTAGGTGAGTGTAGTGAGTTTCAAGTGTCTAGGAAATGACAAATTTTACACACGTTAGGAAAAAACATGCAAAAGATGGTTGCTAGGAGGCTACAGTTATATAAAATACATGATATATTTGATTTAAAAATACATTCTCATTTATATGTGACAACCATGAAAACCTGTGAGGTTGTGGCTATGATTTTGCATTACCATATATACTTGAGTATAAGCCGAGATTTTAATTACCAAATTTCACAAAGCAAATCAGGGGGTCGGCTTATACACGAGTAATTCAAATTTTATCCCAGAGAAGGACATTTCCAGGGTGGAAATACTACCCATTATCACTACCCATGACAAATAGTTTAAATCATACCTTAGAATGAGACATTTCCTGACTAAACATGTTATCCAGCACATTTTGCGGCGACCAGTAAGCACCTGTTGTGATTGGTCAGTTATGGTAATCAGCTGCTGAAATAAATTTCACATTTACCGGTATGTGGATTATTTTCAGAAAAGCACAGGAATACTATGACAAAACCCAGAAAAACAGGTAATTTGCTAAACAAATAAATTGATGGAACANAGGAATACTATGACAAAACCCAGAAAAACAGGTAATTTGCTAAACAAATAAATTGATGGAACAACATTATATCCGGGTTTCTTTAAAAATCTAAATTTGCAGGGCAAAATCAGGGGGTCGGCTTATATACAAGATCGGCTTATACTCAAGTAGGTATGGTAATTCATTTGCAAGTTTATTTAAATCTCAGGACAAACATATCTATACATTATGAACTAATGTACTATTATAACTTGAATAATATACTATAAATTAGATGTCAAATATGAAGACGTCATCCGTTTAGAAAACTGCCAAATTTTCAAATTGTAAAGCACTGGTTTAATAGGGTTGGCAGGCTCCAGTGTGGCCCGCTCTGCATTTAAAAGATGAAAATCCTCATGTAGAAAACATGAAAATAAGGAATGAGAGTCATGAGCTTTTTTTTTTCATATATGTTTTTCTATCTGCAGCCTTGTCTGCTGAACACACAACTCAATCTTGTCTCCCTGTCCTTTCTGAAGTGAGTGTTTACTTCCTGGAAGCAGCAGATTATGAATAATGCCTACGAATCAGCTCAATGTTCCCATTCGTCTGGCATCCCTAGTGGAGGGAACATACCTCTAGAGACAGAAGGATGGAGGGAAAAATAAAATGAGATGTTTGTTTCCATGAGATGACAGCAGTAGCCTGGAGGAGCCTGATGGACAGGCGTTCAGGAGTCTGTTTGTTTCAGCTCTGGGTGATATTGTTCCTCCGCTCAGGATGACATCAGCTTGCATCTAGACTCGTATTGTCTGTCTCGACTGTAAGCAGACGGTATCGAGGTGTGTTGGATTACAGTGGAAGTCAACTATTGGACCCTGGATTGAAAACAAAGTCCTGCTGCTTAAAGGATCATACCGGCCATTTTGCATGTTTGAGCCTAATACATTCAATTTTCATACATGTGGGTTACTGACAATCATTTTCCAAAGCATACTACTGGAACGGTGAATTAAAATTTCTTTTTCCTACCTTCCAGTCCACCATTGGTTTCAGTTCATTCTGGTACGCTATTAAAATCAGCTTGTTGATACTTCTTGGAATAGGTAATCCATCATTGTGAACAAGACGTATATTCAGGTTTTTTCGAAATTACATAATTTTAGTGTTTAAGTGCAATTAAAAAGTGAATGGATGTGTCTACCGGGAATGTAGTCCCAAAAGAAGACCTGCGTTTATAGAAAAATGACCGTGACTTCATAAGGCTGCATAATTATTAGCAGGCAAAACATTGATTTTTATGGTGGGTGTATCGCTTGAATATTTGATTTTGAAAGATTAAGAGATTTTGCNATTGATTTTTATGGTGGGTGTATCGCTTGAATATTTGATTTTGAAAGATTAAGAGATTTTGCAAAATGATCTGTTTCTAGGCATGTTCCTTGATGCTTCATGTTCACATCTGACCCTGACATTCATTAAAGGTTCAGTCACTGTTGGTCTGTGTCGAGACCCGGCAGCTCGACGTTTACAATCTAGTCAATCTGAACTCTGCTGGAATTTGATCGGACAGAGATAGAAGATGTAAAAAGTCAGCTGAAAGCAATTACTCTGAGCCTTCACTCTGAGTAATAAAGCCCATATAGTGCAAATAAATGGCCAAATGATGTCTTTTTTTTTTTTTTTTTTTTTAAATATAAATTTAGCACCTGGTTGTCATCATGCAGCCACATGATCTTGGAGACTGATTACCCACAATTAGTTTTATTTATGCACTTTATAACGTTCTCTTCCAGTCATGTCCACACATTGTCCGTGTGCTTCTATGTAAGATTTTTACTTCCACCACTCGTGACACGTTTCCCCTTTTATCATTCACAGGTTGTCAGTGGGTGCTTGGGTGCAGAGAAGTGTGTGTGTGTGTGCGATAGTGACAAAGAAGAATCCAGTGATGGCTGCCAGTAAAGGTAAAAACCAGAGCTCGCTGGCCCTGCATAAGGTGATAATGGTGGGCAGTGGAGGCGTGGGCAAGTCGGCCCTCACCCTGCAGTTTATGTACGATGAGGTAAATCGACACACGCCTATGCACTGCTTTGAGAAGAAGCACAAGGTCAGAACAAGTTACACAGATAAAGAAGGAGCTATTTGATTTATTACTGTTTTTATATATTAGCCAGCTTACAAATCTATGTGTTAGAATGTGCTTTTAGGCCTGTAAGTCACACATTTCATTTGTAAGCTAACGTTGGTCGTTGATCAGCCCTGTAGCATACATCAGGGATATTAATTACTTTTATGTTCTTTTTACAAGGTGGTTTAACTTTAAAGGGAATGTCTACAAATGACATTTTAAACCTATTCCTTTTTATTAAAACTATTTCATTTAAAACAAATATAAATGTGTCATCTGCATATCTTTTCACACAGCATTAATCAGAGCTCACGGTACGACAGCAAAGGTGTCGCTCACCTGTACGTCAAGTGTGAAGTTTGCACCAACGTGTCTGCACTGCTTCATTAAACTTCACTTCCACCTTCATCTGCTTTTACCTTTCCTCACTTGCAGTATGTCACACTGAGCAGCCAGCAGATGAGCGTTGAAAATGTCAAAGTCTGAATGTTGACGGGTTTTTATCAAACAAGGAGTTGCATCACTAACAACACGTGTTAGGAACGTCACGTCTTATGAATGTCTGGAATGCAGTGGTGCACAGAATATTGTGGCAGCTGAACTTGAAATATTAGGTAAAGACACATTGCTCACACATAAGGGAAGGCACTCTCTCTCTCTCTCTCTCTCTCTCTCTCTCGCTCACACAAAACACACACAAAAATTAAGACGTGTTTCATTCTGTTCCTACATGCCAGCAATATGAAATCTGGTGACATTTAAAACCAAATTCGCCTCATGTGCTAGTGATCAATACATTTGATCGATAAATTCGCTCAGCTGATCAGTCAGTGTTTAAATGGTGAGTTTTGATCCAATCTCACGCACGTTCTCGCGGCGCTGAAGCTTCCTGCTCCGCTGTGCGCGTCTGTCTTCCTCACACACACATACACCACTCCCCCACCCCCAGCGCAGACGATCACACACTACGTAGGTGAATATGCATGTTTACCTGTTATTTTAGTGTCAGTGTTTTAAAAGGTGGAGCTCTAAAGCAGAATTTATGCCGATAATTTGCCGATTTATCATGTCAGTGTCGCTTTTAAACCACATGAATCAGGATAAATATGAAGCAGCTCATTAACATGCTGATCTTCATTGGTTTTTACCTGTGACACCTGACAACACTACCTTAAAGGACCATACCGGCCATTTTACGTGTGTGAGCCTAATATATTCAATTTTCATACACATAAGTTTACTGACAATCATTTCCCAAAGGTTACTATTGGAATGGTGAATTAAAAAAATTTTTGTCGTACCTTCCAGACTGCCATTGGTTTCAGTTGATTCTGGTAAGCTATTAAAATAAACTTGTTGATATTTGAAATGATCTTGGGATAGGTAATCCATCATCATGAACAACGCGTGTATTCAGGTTTTTTTGAAGTTTCGTAATTTTAGTGTTTACGCAATAAAAAGCACAGAATGAATGTGTGTCTCCACCAGGGAATATAGTCTCAAAAGAAAACGTGCGTTTATTGAAAAATTGTAACGACCGTGACTTTATTATTTTGCGTAACTATTAGCAGGCAAAACATAAATTTTTAAGGTGGGTGTATCGCTTGAATATTTGATTTTGAAAGATTAAGAGATTTTGCAAAATATCAGGAAAGCTGAAATACGGTTTTATCCTGTGGGAAATGATTGTCAATAACTTTATGTGTATGAAAATTGAATATATTACGCTCAAACATTTAAAATGTGTGGTTTGGTCCTTTAATGAGACACCGGTGTGCTGATTAACGTAAGAGAAGCTTATGTAAGAGCTTTATGAATGAGCTTCAGTTATCACAGGGCATGTTTCATGTAGCATGATTTTTTTTTTTTTCCATGAATCTGGCCCTAAATATGATTGGCTAGAACATACCTGGTCTATATTTTCTGTGGATGGTCTAAACAAGTTTTTGGATTGAATTCATTCATAACATATCTGAGCTCTGAGTAAGCTTTTTTCCTTTAAAAGAGAGAAATGCATTGGTGGAAAAAAAAAAGAAGCTTTTTTCCTTTAAAAGAGAGAAATGCATTGGTGGAAAAAAAAAATTAAGCTGGTATAGCATGTCACAGAAGATTGAAGAGGATCATAAACCAGTAAATATGTGCTTATATAATAGAAAAGCACTATAAAGGCTTGGCAGGTCACGTGCTGAGAGGAGGAAGCGTTGAAGCATGTTATAGTCATATTCTAACAGCAGCTGCCATAAAAACTCGACTAGAAAGAGGAAAAGATCCAGCCTTGTTTTGCTGACATTGCTGATGGTAGGCAGTGCTTCTTCCTGTCAGACCATATTTGGAGACGGCAAACTGAATCGGGTTGCAGGTTAAGGAGAGACTTTTTAAACTTGTGGTTTGACTATAAAGTCCTTCATCGCCCAGTGACTGGACAGTTTAATAAAAACGAGCAGGATGAAACTAATGATAGACAGTTGTAGAACTTGAAGTTGAAGCGCCTTCCTTTCCAATCCTAGTTTGTGGAGGACTATGAGCCCACCAAGGCTGACAGCTACAGGAAGAAAGTGGTGCTGGACGGGGAGGAGGTCCAGATTGACATCCTGGACACGGCAGGCCAGGAGGACTACGCTGCCATCAGGGATAACTATTTCCGCAGTGGGGAGGGCTTCCTGCTCGTCTTTTCTATCACAGAGCACGAGTCCTTCACTGCCACAGCCGAGTTCAGGTAACACTAAATTCACATCTCTGTCTTTGTGTGATGAAGTATGTGTTAACCTGCACCTGTGGGACCTTCATCCCACAGAAAACATACCAAGCATTTGATAGTACATGGTCATCCTGCTATAGTTAAATCAAAAAAGATTTATTACGTAAGAACAAGTAGAAAGTATGTGTTAGCTGTCAAGACCAACTGTTCACGTTATGTTTGTGTGTGTATGTGTGTGCGTGCGTGCACTCTGGCAGGGAGCAGATCTTGCGGGTAAAGGCAGAAGAGGACAAAATTCCTCTCCTGCTAGTTGGAAACAAATCGGACTTGGAGGATCGTCGGCAGGTATCCGTGGATGAAGCCCGAAGCAAAGCGGAGGAGTGGGGCGTCCAGTATGTAGACACGTCAGCCAAAACCAGAGCCAACGTTGACAAGGTAAATCTGCACGCGTCGATCAGACAAATTAAAGGAGGGCATGAAAATGTGATCATCACTCGATCATAATTAAAATGACAGACAAGTCTGCTTAAAGTATGCCAAATGACACAATTCTCAAGGCAGATTTGGTAATGGTTAGAGGTCTGGTCCAGGTTAGTCCAGGGTACTTGAAAGCACAGTGACCAAAGGTACTATGTGATATAAAAACAACTGGAGGGGCTTGAAATGTATTTTATGAATTTCAGTTCCTAGTGTAGGGACCCTTTAGAGTAGCGTATATTCCACCGTTGAAATTGGTTTATTTTCAAAATGAGGAATTTTATTATTTCCTTCATCCCGTCAGATTTGCATTTTATGACATGAAGCTGTAGCACTAAAAATCAGCTAGTATTAGTAGAATAGACATTTTCTATTTGTATAACGGAACTTAAATTCTTTTTGTCTCTAGGTATTTTTTGATCTGATGCGTGAAGTACGAGGCAAGAAAATGGCAGAAAACAAAGACAAAAATGGAAAAGGAAAGAACAAGAAGAACAAGAAGAGCTTGAGACAGAGATGCTGTTTACTTTAAACTCTCTTCATGGACCTGAACATCCCACAACAAAAACCACTAAACTGGGGGAAAACTGAAAAGTAGAACGTCATTCGAATGAAATAGGATCTTTCTGACAACTTAAACCAGCTTTTCGTCACGTGTAATTGATGAGTTGTGAGTTTGGTGGTTTATTGGGAGATTACCACTGTTGTGTCTGTGACTTGGGCTACAGTGCTTTACGGCTCAAACCGCCACCATACTGCCACTGACACTAACTTTATTGTTGCTGAAGACTTTCTCTGCTTCTATTAACTCTGATTATACTGCCTTTGGCTATTAAGTTGTTTGTTTTTTTTCACAGTTATTGAATCTTTGTCCAGTAAATGGTGCTTTTATTTTCATGACCTGTCCTTATTTTCTCTTGGTGTAGAATCCTTCAACCTACAGGTATGTTCCGCTCCATTCATTTACAAGGAACCCTACTGCTGCTCTGTCATATTTGTGATCATTTATTACGACCCTGTTGTATCCATCAAAGATGCCGGCTTCAATGTTTCCTCCACTCATCTGTCAAACCAGAGGTCACATTTTTATGACCGCAAATGTCTGAATGCAGATGTACTGAAATGTTTGTTTTTGACCTCCTGAATCACAGGAAACTGAGATTATGGAGAGGGCGTTCCTCAGATGAGCCTGTAGTTAGAAGGACGCTGTAGTATTTTGTTGTAGGCAACAAAGCAGCAACTAAGGGGAGAGAGTAAACCTGATTCATTTGATATTGATTTGCTATCAATCCTTCATTCCCTTTCTTCTTACAATGCAGATTACTTCCTGGGTTGCATGAATGTTGACATTGTGACACTGATGGTCCTGTGCTGAGACAACTTAATGACAATCCAGGAGGCCATCATGCTTCTGGTCCACGATGTTGTAATCAGTAACTCATCTAACAGTTTATTTTTTTTCTAATGAAACATCTGATGTTTTATTCTTAAGTTTTTGGAGAACGTGAACTACATTACCAATACCTTAAAAAAATGGACTTGTCAAAAAGAGTCATGCTGGAGATTTTTTTAAACAGTATGTGCCAACAAAATTACAAATGCCAACAAAATCACAAATGACACAATCTTTATGGATGTATGTTATATAGTAATTATTGGTGTTTGTGCATTTGCCAGAAATTCTCTATTTCTTTTTTGTGTTTGAGTTAATGAATTTTTGACAAGAATGCCTGTTTAATCAAGTAGCGAAAAATACATTTTCTACTACTGCCTTTTTCTAACAAATCCTCCATTTTTTTCTTTTTCTTATCAATTGCCCACCCTTTCCTCCTAATTTTTACACTTAGTTTCCCCTGTCCTTGGCTTCATTGCTGGCCTGGGGAGGGGGCAGACAGTCACGTGCTACCTCTGTGACACATGCTGTCGCCAGCCACTTCTTTTCCCCACCTGCCAGAGTTGCATTTCACTTGGAGGACATAACATGCCAGAGGGTTATGCTGTCCCTCTGAGATCCCCTCCCCTCCCCTGTACAAGCACCCAAACCAACCAGTAGCACCAACGAGAACTTTCGCCAATTGTGTTCGTTGGAATGCATGACCAAGCTGCAGGTACTGCTCTCTCCTTTTTACAATGTAACTTCTACTTAGCTACAACTGTGAGTATAGGCTTTTTATCACTGAAAAATCCATTTTGAAAGGAGAAATGAAAATATGTTGCCAAATAAATGCCTTTTTCCTTCGTAAGCACTGGAATGATGGATGATTTCTCATGTACAAACAGGATTTTGAAAAGGAAAGCATCCAACAAACCACAGTAGACATGTTTTACAACTTCTCACCGAGTCATACTCATTTTAAAATTCTTTCTTCTTTCTTGAATCTTGAGTTGGCTCCCATTGAGCTTGATTTAAATGCAGGGGTGCACATTAGTTGTACGCAACATTTGCAGAGAGAAACACCTGCAGCAAGTAGAGATCCATGTTCCACATCCTGCTTCTACCTCCAGCAGTGCAGAAACAGCCTTTCCTCGCTATGTCTTTTGGCATTGTGAAAATTAAAGAGACACTGAGTTTGGAAGTGGACACACTGTACTGACAGACAAGTGTGTGTGTGTCAGTAGGAAAAATATAAATGCAGTGAGCAAGAAAGTTTCCTTGTAAAATTCGAGAAGTTTGACAATGTTAGATGTCTGTCTGCTTGGAGGCTGAAAATATGGAGGCTTCTGCCAGATGACAGAAGACTTTCGTATCAGCTTTCTTTACGACATGCTGCATAAGAAGCTGATATTAAAAAAAAAAAAAAAANTTAAAAAAAAAAAAAAAATAGGCTGCACATCTTTGGTTCATTTACATAACGCACTTATGTGAAAAATTGATAGAAGTTGATAATTTAGATAAAACTGCAAAGAAATAGGATGTACCCTAATGACAGAACATTTATTAATAATAACTATAGCAACAGACTGTATGTTGGAACACAGATTAAACTAAAATAAATTCAAATTTAATTGTACCCAAGATGTAGCTTAGTTCTAGATAGTGCCCTCTGCTGGCTGGTGGAGGAAATGAACTGCTCCAACAACTGTAGAGTTATATACTGTATATACAGTATATGATATTACTGTCATTTTGTCTTGCCTTTGAAACATTCTGTGGTCCAAATCAAAAACATTCTATTTAAATTGACTGTACCTCTACAATCTAGAAACGGGTGCCAACTGCCTTTTTCTTGAACTTGAGAGTGATGTACTATCAGCAGTTTTATTAACTTTCCAGGCTCATCTGACATGGCAGGAAGGATGTAGCATCATCCACAAGATAAACCAGTTTTGGCTGTCACTGCTTTACCCCTGGGTTGGCCATGTCAATGAAACATTCTACAGTGTAAAAACAGTCTTGAATACATCAGCAGGTAAAGGCTTAGCATATATCACTTAATATTTTTTAAGGATGGGGTGTCTTCTCTTGGTGTTATGTAATAGAAAGGAAATACCATCGGCATTCAGTGTAAGTTAGTCTCCTACCCTTTAAAAATAGTTTGTGTCGCTGATCATGCAGTGATTATCTGTCCACCAACATCTCATGCTGATGCAAACAGCAAAAAAGGACTGACACTAACAAATATCGCTTTTACATTTCTACAGAATTCCTGCAGGGGTTTGGATTGTGTCTTTTCATACTCACGTTATTTTATAGTGACCTCATTCTGCTTTATACATTTTTAAAATCTCCTTTAGTGGTCCTGTAGGGACTGAAGATTTGCTGTGATATTTCTATTTGGCAGGATAATCTTCTGGGAATGGAGGGTTCATCTTTTTCAGAACAGAACTATTTTCATTGAGCCCCCTTAGGTATAAACACGCAGATGTCCCTCATGTCCACAAGTAAATCTCTTATTGTCAATGTACTGTAGAAGCTCCAGGCTGTGTATTTGATGGTAGAACATAGTCTAACTTATCTGGTTTGGTCTCTGAGGTAATTGTATATCAGAATCAGAATATTACAGGGCATTGCGGCAAAAAAAAAAAAAAAATNAAAAAAAAAAAAAAAAATGTCAGAGCTCTGATTAGTCTTTTACCTGCCTGACACTCACCTCTAGGTTCCCTTTTTTCCCTCTGCACCCTGTAAATAGGCAGATTAGGTGGCCAGTTAAACCCACAGCAAGGCACTTATTTAGAAATATATGAAAGGGCAAAGAGAGCTAGGCTAATGACCGATGCAGTGTCACCAGCACACTCTGTGGTCTTTTATCATTCTGTAGAAAGGGCCCCCGTCCTCTGAGTAACCCTCATTATATCTGAGCTAATGTTGGGGATGAGGATGTTCAAGTGATAAAGCACCATCACATTCCTTCATTATACAGAAAGAGAAACAGACTCAGTGGAATTGTGCTCGACCTATAAGATAAATGCAACAGACAGAGAATAACTCCTATTTTAGCGACTGTGCCATATCCTGCTGTCTGCACATCCTGTCTGAGAGAACATGTTCACATCTTAGCCATGGGATGGCAGTATTGTCATGTTGTAGACGCAGTCCACTCTGCTGTTTTCTGAATCAGTCATGCTCAGTGTATTGTCCACTAGGTTTCATTCAGTAGTGACTATGGTGGTAACAGTGAATGATTGGTAAAGCTTTATACTAATGAATATTTAGTATCCCTTTATATGATGCTAATGACTAGTTTTTTAACATTCATATCTATAATCTATAGTATAAAAAATTAATACTTTTATTCACCAGGGTACCAAATTGATCAAAAACATATAGTCAGTACACTGACAATGTCATATCATTTGTTTTATTTGATGGAATTGCTTATAAGGCTTTTTTCTATGATCTTACGGTGAAGCTCATCCCACAAGGGCATAGGGTTCAAATCTGGCAATTGTGCAGGCCAATCCATCAAAGACAATACTCCAGCTTCCCGTTTCTTCACCAAATAGGGTTTGCATAGCTTAGCAGTATGTTTCAGATCATTGTCCTGCTGCAGGATGAAATTTGCCTTTCTGGTTCATTATTCTTTGCACTCTGTGTAAATTTCTCACCATACCAGCATCAAAGCAGCCCCATAACATTACATTTTTTCCACCATGTTTGACAGACAGCATCAAGCACTCCTCCAGCATCCTTTCATTTGCTCTATGTCTCATGTATGCACTCCTCCTTGACCTAAACACCTCAAACTTAGACTCATCTGTCTGTTCTTTTGCCCATTTTAACCTTTTCTTTTAATTTGCCAATTTCAGATGTGGCTTTTCCTTTGAAGCCCTGCCTTTAAGGCCAGCATCCCAGAGTTGTCTTTTCACTATTGCAGATGACACTGGTATTTGGCGTGTACTGTTAAGAAAGCAGCCAACTGAGGACCTGTGAGGTGTCTGTTTCTCAAACTACAGGCTCTGATGTACTTATCTTCTTGCACAGTTATGCTTCTGGGCCTTCTGCTTCTTTTCCTGTCCAGTTAGATCCAATTTGTCCTTTTAAATCAAGATAGTTGTGGAACATTTGTCTGAAATCTTCAATTTCTTGGCAATCTGACGCATTGAATAACCTTAATTTTGCAAAACAACAATAGACTGATGTGTTTCTTGAGAAAGCTGTTTTGTTTTGGCCATTTTTAAACTCAGCATTGAACTTTATAAATGCCAGGACCTTGCAATTAAGGAAAGACAATTTAACTGATTATCTGAATGGAACAATTACAAAGGTCTCAAACAACCAAATAGCCTTTAAACGTGATTAATTAAGGATGAGCAAAAAGAGTTTATCACTACGACATTAGAGTAATGGATACACAGAGTAACAAGCTACGACCTGTTAAACCATTGTATGTGTCCCACAGCCCCTAATCTAAAACTGTTCCAGCCTTCAATAAACGTTTGCTGTTTAATTTTTAGTGAACAGTGACAGAGAAAAAACTCAACAATAGAAAAGCAGTTACTATTATCTTTCTGCATGAAGTGCAACACTGATGTTCAGCTGTGAAAAGTGACATTTAATTACACAAAAATCCAGTCTGACCATATTGAAATTCTTGACATTGTGTCAGTCACTTTAGAACAAAACAGCACTGCGGCAGATTGTACAAATAACTGTCAGAGGAAGAAGGGAAAGCTTTGTGTTCTGTCTGTTAAAGTAATGAAACAGCCTGTGCAGTTTGTACCTGCAAAGCTAAACTCAACTGTTTCACCCAGCAGACAGACAACACAAATGATGTCAGTGGAAGAACACAAACCTCCTCGTACTCTCTTAACGTCATGAAGTGACTGCCCCTGGTGCAGCATCGTTTTTGAATTTCTCATGCCATTCTATAGGTGCTTCCTCAGCAAATCCTCTGTGTGGCCTATTGAATGACCAATGTTGAATATGGGCACCTGTCAAAGCAGAAATGAAAAACCAACTTGTGAAACATCAAAGTATTAAAATGCAGCAGCTTCATGATAATGGAAATTAGATACTTTTTATCTTTATGGACTTGCAGATCTTATTCCCACATAATTCCCTAGAATTCATAAATATTGGATGGCAAGAGACCAGAGGATTCTCCTTAAATCAGCAATCGTGTAGGAGACAATAGTAAAATCTGATGGAACTATCCAGTGTGGTCAAAAGAAAAGTACTGATTGGATGTTAAAATAATGATTATGAAGTGGAGTGTGTTATGCATAAATAATAACAATTTAATACATAAACAGCAGTCACAGGTGTTGTGTGGAATTAAACTTGGATCAGAACTCAGACAAGCTCTGATAACGCTACAAATCATTTCAACTTCAATATGTTAAGTCTCTAGAACAAAATGTTTTGGAAAACAACAGTTCATTCAGCGTGTCAAAAACAAATTATGCAAATAATCAAAAACAGAAATATTAAAAATGAAATCATTTCTTTTCATGATATTTTTTAAATATTCTATCAATTCTCAAAGAGTCTGGCCAAACCTATACAAACCTACGCAAACCGAGCAATGATACACCTTTGAAAATTAGTGACAATCATTGACTGCAAACTCATAATAAAAGTTCAACTTTTATTAACTTTCCGCATGAAGTGCAACATGCAAAAGAGCATCATATCATGCTGCTTCACAGTTTAATCTCACTGAAACCAGCAAAAAGTACTCACTGCTAAGACTGTTAAGAATTTATACAATTAACACATATTCTAACTTAAAAAATAATTAGCTAACGTTATAGCTGTGTTGTTAATATCACAATATAACTAAATATTAATTACTGATCCATAACCACTGATCATACTACTTTGAATGCTACCCATCTTGAAAAATAACCTGCTAGGAAAACAGCTTGTGTATCATTCAAGGATTTAAAGGGTTTTGATTTCAATTTTCTGCAGGCAGGCCTTGAAACCCTTCACAGAGCTCCGCATTTTAAACAAAGCACAGGGGCATTTATTAAGAAGCACAATACAGTTTTACACCCTTTGTGTTTCACCTTGACCTTTAGTTCTTTCACCATCTGGAGCCACGCAGCTTCAAACACGCTGCAGAATAATATTTCTGAATTATTGTCGCAGTTTTAAAGTAACATTAAAACAGCATGCTAACTACATAAAGTGCAAAAAAGCTAAAAATATATTACAGACTGTAGAGCATGCCCTTTAAAATCAAGAGTGGCTGATTTTGTAAGGTAAAAATGCTGCTGAAAAACGGTTTAAATAATACAACTCAGTAATGAGTACTTATAAGTGATAAATACTGAAGTTCATTTTCAGCTCCACGAATAAGAAATGCCAGTTGGTCTAGCAATGTGTAAGCAGTAGAACAGCCTCTAGGGGTCACTAAAGAGGCTTGACTGCTTCTGTTATTACCTCAGGTTATCTTTTCACACATCTGTTGGTTGGTGTGAGTTGTTAGCAGGATTATTCAGATAATTCAGAAATTTCCCCGATTTTGGCAAAATTTGGTGTACCGGTCAAGCTGTGTAACTATATATATATATATATATATATATATATACTCAATTTCTAGTTCAATATTCCGTTCTAGAGAGGAAAAACAAATTGCTCATATTTATCGAGTGATAGATTATCAACAGGTGCATGTTGGTCTGGATCTGGATAAGAATCAGGTGGATAAAGTATCTGCTAGGACAGGGTGCATTTTAATGGAAATGCAATAAAGTAAAAAAAAAAAAANGGGGGGGGGGGTAGAAAAAAATGCAACAGTCACTAATGTATACCTGAGGTGGTGCTGATTTGGTACCATGCAACCATTTTGATGATTTTTAATATTGTAACATTATTAACATTAACATTATTGTAACTACTTGGAAGCCATGAAGAAAATCTGCTTAAGAACATGATTGTAGGTGTGAATGAGTTTGTTTGTCTCTGTGTGAACCCTGCAACAGACTGGCAACATGTCCAGGGTGAAGCCCGCCTCTCGCCCAGTGACTGCTGGGATAGGCTTCAGCCCCCTGTGACCCTTAACAGGACAAACGGGTACAGAAAATGGATGGATGGATGGATGGATGGAACAAGATTCACATATCGGCACCTCAAAAAGCCAATAAAGTGACTTTTCTAGCTCCCCAAAACCTCTACGCATTTCAGTGCAACGTGTCCGGCCGTGCTAAAGCCAGATTGAACTGAGAGATGTTCCCTGAGAGAAGCCAGTAATGATCCCATCTAATGATGTTTGGCAGCATGCTCTCATAACTAATATAACACATAACTCATGTCAAAGGTGGATGGGTAGGTTTGCAAGTTATGATTCATTAGAGGCTATTTATAATGGAGAGCAGCAGGATGCTGAAGTGCTGTTCACATTTATCTGCATGAGGTGTGCTATGGGCAATAATTGCATCAGGAGCTTAAGTCTCTGTGTGTGTGCCATGAAAAAAAGAATGAATTCAGCTGAAGCACTTGTAGCTATGGAGGTGTACTGTTAGGAAGCTCAACGCAGCAGGCCTCCTCATGCTGTGGGTGTGATGCTGGTGCATTTGGCTGACAGCTCTGATGAAATGTGAATAATGTGGTGTAATAGATGTTGATTCAAAGTCCTGTGCCAGCTTTGAAAAGCCATATGAAGGTAACATCACAATTGAGATGAGATGACGTCCGTGATGGTGCAGAGCTGCTGTACACTTCATTTAGTGAAACCACTTTAAAACGGTTTGCAAAGTGATATTACTGTAACTTTGAACATAAGACTGAAAATTTTCTGCATGGTTGAGTTAACACCTCCAACATGCTGCCCTGTCCATCACATACTTGCTGAAAATGATTGTGCTCTCATATGATTTGGCATTGCTTCAGCCATAGTTTGTAGGTATAAACAATCAGGTTATTTGATTCATAGGTTGTTTCCAAATGTTTTGATTGTGATTTGTGCCATATGACCCTCTGTTGGTTTATTTTGGAGTTGCTGCTGTGGGAATAGCCGAGGGTTTGGGTACACAGCAGCACTTTTGATCTCCATGGTAATCAGTAGGCTTTTGCTTTTCCATTTGCTTTGCTGCTAGGTGGCCTTCTGCACACCTACAGAGAAATTTCCCTCAGGTATTAGGAAGGAAGCATAACATTTACATACCATGTGCGCTGTGACTGGAAAATTAGGTGGCAATTATGTAACAATGGACCATGCACAACTAAGATATTCAACAGTTATTGGGATAAGATGATGCTCCTTCGCAGGCAAAGTGTTCATCCAGGTCTCACAGGATTTGATCAAAGAATGGGCAACCTTCTGCTCTAGTTTGCATTGTAATGTCCAAAGTGATTTATCTTTTCCTTTATAAAGTGTATCTCCTGTGCTATGCTGTAGTGAATAAAAGATTCGAGACTTCAGATGAACTCAGAGATGCAGCAGTGATAACAGCCTGCTGAGGGATGCATGATGCTTGCCAGCATCCCGGCCAGTGCCAATCAAACCCAGCCACAGGCAACCATGACCTTCCGGGGAATTTTGCACAGTCTGTCAAATTTTGGCCTCTAACCTGTCATTGTGCTGCATGGTTATTATGCTAATATTATATTTGTACCACTTTGTGATTAAAATATTATTCACCATGCTGTAAGATGCCTGCACACACAGACTCCTTCCTGTTCTTTGCTTCAGTTTTTCCACATGAAATGCTTTTAATGACAGTTACTCTATGCTTCATTTGATTAAGTCAGTATAAATTGTGAGAATCTCACACACAGCAAGCAGGGCAGAATGGAAGAAGGGAAGTTGAAGGTTGCCTAATGACCAGTTTTCATTTACCAGCCTCTGAGGAAAATAAAGCCCCACTGAGATAAATGGCCGGTCTAATGCACCAATTAGACAATGGTGGCTCTTCGCCAATGCACCACTGTCACTTATTGCTCATACAGAATCACAAGGAGAGGTCAACATGTCTGTGTAAAGTCGTCTACAATGTCAAGTTGAGATGAAATGCTCTGATGATTCTGTTGAGAGGGTGAAGATGTTTTGTCCTTTTCAGTTTCTAACAGGCAGATTTTCTACATTTTTACTGTTATGTTGCATCGCCTTCTTGTGTTTGAGGACATACAGTGCTGTGAAAAAGTATTCGACCCCCTCCTGATTTCTTCTGTTTTTGTATATATCTCATACTAAATTGTTTGAGATCTTCAAACAAAACTTTACATAAAACACAGGCAACTTGAGTAAACATCAGGATGCCACCACAATAGACAAGTAACTAATTTGAGGGAACCTGTTCAGAAGCTGCTGAAAGTAATGCTGTGTCCCAACTTCGTGCCACATATTGTGGCCATGTGATGATATAAGATTTATACAGATAGTGCTGGGTCAATTATCAAGACTTTAGTCTAGTTGTGGCTAGATGATCCAGACCTCTGCAAAGCTACATGGATAAATGTTTTTGAGAAGTTTTCAAAAGCCAAGAAAAGAATGATGCCCAGGAGTGTCAATCTAGCTTTGGTGGCCATTCTGTGACCCTGCCAGCACAGAACAGCATACAAAGAACTCCACATCTTGAGAACTGTGCCATGCGCTGTGTTCTAGGATGTGTCCTGTTCTTTGTCATTTCATCTTATGTCTTTGGATGCATAGAAAGTCAAATTCCTTCAGCGGAACAGCCTCATATAAACATTAATGTTTCTCCTTGTCTAGAGCTACCTTTTTCAATTTGGGATGCTCTGATATTCATTGAATGATAACACCATTGTAGAGTGAATGTGTGTGAAAGGCTAAATATTGATTAAACAGTGGCATTAAGTTGGATTTATGGCAGGTTTTAGTACTACCTCCATCCGTTGTGTTATAAGCCTGAAAGTGGCTTTGAGTAGAGTTTTTGTGTGCTGGGTTTGGCTTTTTGTATCACTGCATGCAGTGGTTTCTCCTACATGTTGAGTGGGTTTTAATCATGATTATTTGTATGCATATTAATTACCATGCAGATAACTCTCCATCCTCATTTTTTACTCAGATCCTTTGTGTAACCTTTAAGAACTTCCTTAAATCCTTTTACATTTGTCTATTTAATAATGTCTGCAGGGTTTGGGCACCCATTTGGTGACATCTGGCAAACAAACATCTATGAGATAAATAAGATCAATTCAAAACATTTATGTGACTGGCTTCTTATGTCTGTTACTGATAACAGAAATGGGAAAGTATTGGATCAACCTAAAAGAAAAATAAATAAATAAATAAATAAATAAATAAATAACCCAAACAAACTCTCTTTGAAAGCTTGACTGTTGATCTGGTGCTACACATTGGTCAAACTGTTAGCTGTGACAGATAGATTCCTGATGAAGAAAGTAAAAATAGGAAAAATCCTGCACTTGACACCTTAAGGCAGTGCAGGAAGACTGATATTCTCATTACAATAAATATCACTTACACCTACAAAATACTTGGCACAGAGAATGAAACTGATGGCTCTTTGTTAATCATTTCCTCAGGTGGTTCTTAAGACGGAATCATTAATTGATGCAGGAGGAGTAGAAGAATCAAAGCCCCACGGCGCTGCAATGCAATATTCCTAAAGGTGTGTAACCATATGGGTAACATTTAATGAATCACTCACAAGATTTTATAATTAGTCAGCTACAATTTAGCATAGAAAAACTTTAAGTTTGTACCCATAAATGCATTCACTTCCTCAATATATTGACATATTTTTCTCCATAATTATTAAGATACATCAAGTGTCTGCATCAGCATCATCACAGCTACATATTAATGGTTATTGAATGTTTTTGTCCTGTTTATTGTACAGCAATTCCCTTAATGAGCCCACCCCCATCCAAGCATATATTTTAGTCATCTAGATCTAGATCCTTATCTGGATCAGAACCAAATTACTACTGTTAATAGTCTATTATGGGATAAATATGCCTGACTTTTTTTTTCATTAAAATTGGTGTGTAACTTTTGAAGAAACTGACAAAAAAAAAAAAANGTTTTTTTTTTATTTAATTTTTTTTTTTTTATTTAAAAATGTATGACCCACAGCATAGTACAATTACAAACATTACTTGCACCACTACAAATGTACATATTCACATTTATGTAAATGCTTTTCTGCATTCCCTAGTTTTCTGTTTCTCTATTTTTGTACAGACCTTATTATATTTTGTGCAAATATACATATATTTACATATACATATATTTTTTTCTTTTATTCAATACAGCCTGGGATATCTAGTTTATGTGACATAAGAAGGCATCTGATGTAGTGTACACGAGTGTCCACTAGGATGGAGCCTTGTGAGGTTTGGTGCTTTTAAGGTTTTCATCAACATTGACAAGCCTTACTGCCTTACTTTGGTACCTCTCTGAAATTATTTGTCCTATTTTTGAGAATATTTTATATCCTGGAACTGATGTTTCCACAAAAAAAAAAAAAAANAAAAAAAAAAAAAAAAGAAAAAAGAAAAAAAAAAGTCTATTCATTCCCAGTGGATTGAAACCTCCAACAATCCCTGAAATTATTGCAGGTAATATTATTTCCGGGTAATATTTGTGCAATGTGAAGAGTGCCTAAAAGCAGCCAGTGGAATGCCTGGTAGGTGTTTGGGCAGGAAGCTACTTCAGTGGCTGTGCTTTAGTAGTGTAGCGTTAAAGTAGACAACACTTAACAACAGGCCTCCAGAGTCATATCAGCATTTAAGAGTTCATTTTCTGGCTGAGTGCAGGTATGGACTGAGGTAAGTCAGGAAGTCACGTTATGGCCGAGCCCTGTCACAGCATTAGTGGAAGGAAACAGAGTGCAATGTGGGAAATGGTGAAAATCACAGCAGCTCTTCTTTGGAAATGTCATTAGCCTCCAACTGTTCCCTGCCTGACAGAACCACACATGCTGTAGAATAACCTGGTTCATCCCATTATTTCCTGTTAGTGCAATAGCTGAGGATTGAATGGACATCTCAAGTGACCAGGAGAAATGAGATGTCAAAAACCATGAAAAAAAAAAAAAAAAAAAAAAATTAGTAGCTACTATTATGTTGACTGATTTGCATTGATACTCCCTCTTAACTTTTTAATAAGACACAGAAACAGTCAGGAAACATTCAACCAAGATCAGCAAATAAAACTTCAGTGACAAACCAGTGTTACATCAGTGGTAAATATCTTACATGCTCAAAATAATAAAACTGAAAAATGATGAGGTTTATTTGTAAGAGCCACTAAAACAAGTATGGCCATCAATATGACTGTCAAGTAGAAAAAAACCTCTTCCAGCACAAACTACTCTGGCATGAGGGGATATTTAAGGGCTAATTACAGAGATAAGAGAATGTGTCATAGAACTAGAAATTATGTGCAAAAACAAATTTAGAGCTGACATGAAGTTTACATAGATTCTCAGACTTACAATGGCTTTATTTTTAGTCCATTCAATAAAGAGACCTGACTTACTGTTTGCTATTTAAGCTTTAATAACTGTTTGAAAATGTAATGAATACCAAAAAGTAAGACATAATTGTGATATTCTTAGTTTTTAAAAAACCTAATAGAATATTAGGGTATTCCAAGGTCAACTCCACCAATTGTACACATCAAATTCAGTTTATTAGTCTTGGGGAGCATTATTTGGCATGTGAAAACAACTGTAAGGCTTGTGTGGCTGTGGAAGGAACTGTGCAAAAAAAGTTACAGCAGTGGATTTTCAACTTTGTCATCTTCAGCACCAACAGGAAGGAACCCTTGAGATGTCATAAGAGTCAGTTTTCCTGACTTCTCCTCTATGCATGGATAGTTTGGAGTAAGAAGCAGAGCCTGAGCCTACATTTAAAGCTCATGCTTCATCCAAAGTACATGTCGATAAGTCGGATAGTGGCGGGAACCCCCTTTCTGATATCAAATCAGAGGGCCTGTGTCGGACAAAATTAGTAAATTTCTGAATNACCCCCTTTCTGATATCAAATCAGAGGGCCTGTGTCGGACAAAATTAGTAAATTTCTGAATCTGCCAGACACGCCTCCTTCACATAGCAACTGGCCAGGTATATAGAGTGTGAAACTGGCTAGCATTTTCATTTCACTCTCAAGCTCTGTTTATTCTTTCCATCACTGTGTCCACAAACGAAGTATTAGGATGGAAGTGAAAGAGAAAGTGTGTGCCATTATCTCCAATTTTAATCATATGGAGATTCCAAAAATAGACAGAATTCCACTTAATGACCCCTTCCCTCTCCTAAAGTGAGGGATGTTATCCCTATTTGTATGATTAAGATTACCAAGACACACACACACACACACACACACACACACACACACACACACACACACACAGCGTCTTTTCATCCCATCTTCCTGCGTGGGCATTCTGACAAGATTTATACAAACATTAGTCTCAGAACAATTCAAATGAGCCAGATCGGATGAAGCATACTGTGGCCTTTAGAAATGAAGCCCTGATCTGCATTAAAGAAGCAGCTGGAGATGGATGTATACATGCAACATCAGGGTCAAAACACAAACAGCCTTTGATAAATCCTGAGTCAAAGCATAAAAATTGTCCTTGATCAAACATGTTTGGAGAACATGAAAAAAAAAAAAAAAANAAAAAAAAAAAAAAACTTCTGTAAAGAAAAGTTATCTGCAGTTTTGAGGTGGAATAAAGGAGTTTCATCTCCAAGGAACAAAGCAGAAAATAAGGGACTTTCTTATGTTGCTTGTGGCTTTGTTTGGCAGCTCCGTCACGTCTCTCCCAAAGCACAGAACAGAAGGGGGATAAGAGGAAGAAAGTCTTTCACTGAGGAAGAGTATTCATTTTTTTTTCTTATGATGGATAGTGCAGACTGACTGCTGCAATGTGTGTCTCTGGGTGTGCTGGATGTTGTGACCAGTGGGGTCACTCATCGATTCC
This sequence comes from Lucifuga dentata, assembly GCA_014773175.1. NCBI lineage: Eukaryota > Metazoa > Chordata > Actinopteri > Ophidiiformes > Bythitidae > Lucifuga > Lucifuga dentata. The sequence continues at coordinate 46,236 of VXCM01000472.1, read as the reverse complement.
CAGCCATCTCCACTAAACCACTAATAAGACACTTGGCATTTTCCCTGGTGTTAGATTACTCCCCTTGTGAGCTTCCCCTACCTCATGAAGTTACTGGAAAGGGAAAAGGTATATATACTGTATAAGTGAGTCTGTGTGTGTTTTACTCTCCAAAGTTTGTGATGTCTGTGTGGATCTGCTTTCGTGTATATGCATGTGTGTGTGATAGCTTAGTCTATTTTGTGTAGCATGCATTGTGTGCCTGTACAAATGTATGTGCATACGTAAGAAACAGATTACATCTCATGAGGCTGGATATGGGCACTGCTACTGATAACAATGCTGAAATCCAAATGGGGAAGAGAAATCCTTAGTGAGGAGAGGACTCAGTTGAAAATGTCACCTTGGAAGCTTTCCAAGGCTTGGTGAGGTCTGATTCCCCTGCTGAGAGCCTGAATGTCATCAAGCTTGGAGGAGGATCATCAGTGAGAATAGTCTGATGTGTAAGGAGGAGGAGGAGGATTAGATGTTGGTGAGGAGATCAGTTCAGACAGATGGAGTATTTACTCAAGTGAGAAATTTGAGAGACCAAGTCATATCGACATGGAATTTGATTGCACTGTGTATCCATTCTTAACTTTCCTGCCGACTGTTAAGATTCTGCTGCTTCTGTTCAAGCAAGGATATAAATAAATAAGATGTCAGGTTTCAATATATTCCGTGTGGTACTAATTTGCACTCAGCGGTATTCATACATAATGATATTTGTCATACAGCCCATTCAGCATATTAGCAGTTCTTCCAAAGTGCAATGGACCAATTTGTTCTGCACTTTCATAGTTTTTATATGATTATCAGGACAGCTGAGTGCTTCTGTAATCATCATCTGTTAAAACAATAAAATCCAAAAATGAGTGCAAAACAGGTGTGAACATGCTGGGAGAGCATCTCCAAATATACTTCTGCCTACTTTAGTTCACCAGAATGTGTACAGATATATCTAATCATTACCAGAGCGAGATACACATGCTCACTTAACTTTAAAAAGATATACAATGACCCCAACCTGGATGTCTCTAGGGCAGTAAACTCCTTGGTAATAAATTTGTCCGAGAAAAAAATGATGACAAATAAAGGTCTTTAAATGTCCCTATTTTTGCTACACGACATGTCAGTAAGAATTGATGTCTCGCTCTCCCGCGCCACAAATTACCCCCAGAGAGAAAAACAGCTCAGTGTAGACGGTTAACTGTGGGGATCCTGTCCCTCTGGAGAAGTCAGACTGATAGGTTTCTGTACAGAATTCAATGAACCTGCCTGCACTTTCCACCCACTGGGCTCAGCCTCATCTTTATTGGTTGAAATACAGACAACTTAGAGGAATCTCTCTCCCCCGTTATTTATATTTTTCACTCATTTAAGATCAGAGATCCCACTGCCAACTCAGTTACAGACTGCTTTTACATTCCAGCAACATGCTTTCTGGCTACATACAGTAAATCTATAGGCCATATAATCTATTACCATATTTAGGTTTCCAATTTGCAGCATCTAGGATGGACCATTATGATTAGATCATAAATTAAAGTTTGAGGCCCTCAAGCTATCTGGCTGAGTGTGTTGCTGTCCAAAATAATGTGTATTTTCCTGAAATGTTCAGTGTGCTCCTCTTCAGGCTTGACTTCATTAACTGATAGCAGCAGAGATGGAGACATCATGGAGACATAAGCAAGGAGAGAACAGCCACATAGAAAAAATGTTTCTCCTCAGATACATTATATCCAACTACCTTACATTTGTGATTGTAATAATGACAGGTATTCTCATTCCTCCCACTCAATAAAACAATGATCAGTTAAGGGACAAATATCTAGATTAGCAGTCAAAGGCATTACATGGGGTTGTTGCCCCATTGCCATATTTCTGGGTTTCAAAACTCACTTTCCAGCTCATCCACTGTACTGGAATCAAAACTTTAAAATGGACCTGAAACATCTAATAGATCAGTGTTAGATTTCCGCCCGACATTCTGCACTTTGCTTAGTGTAAAGATCAGAGTGCTAATGGCAAATTAAAACGAATACAAGATGTCAAGAAGCACTTGCTGCATTGAAATGTCACATTTCAACTACAAGTATAGACTTTAGGCCAGTTTATAAGCCCTGGTAGCCCTGCCTGACTGCTGACACGTCACCATGTAATCACCATTCAGCCCAGATCTTCATACAACCTTAAATGTGTTGTACAGTGCAGGAAATAGCTCTAATCTGTGTTGTTTCTTCTTATGTCAAGTATGGCCATTTCTTCAGTGGCTGCACATTTTAAGCAGAAGGACAAAGTTGAATTTAGTAAACTTTGAGTGGTGTGGAGAATCTGGGCACTCACATGGGTCAAAGTGCTGCAACTGTCACTCCATAGAAAAGGATGGGTCACCTAGCATGGAGTAGCACATGGAGTAGCCGTTTCTCCCGTGAAACACATTTCATTGTACTGTTGACCCTGTGTTAACATACATATGACAAATAAATCTAAATCTGAAATCTGAAATCACAGTCTCTCTGCTGACCATGAATAAGCAGTCTTATATGACTTTATTATTTGACATTTATAGGTCGCTGTGTCAGGGACCTGTTGACTTCTGAATTGTTGAGTGCTTTGTTACCATTCTTTTACTCACTACAAACTACAGAGAAATGCTGCTTGTCCAAATACCAGCCAACTGTGCAGTGTTTAAAATTCCAAGCCAAGACAAATTTAGTATTATTCTAGTTTTTCATTTACTGCCTTAAGACCATGACATGACAAGCATCTTACTGGGGAGGGGGGGGGGGGNAAACAAAACAATGTTCCTCCCAAAGTTCTGAGTGAATCTTAATGTTCAGAACTTCATCAATCACAACCGACCTTTAACACTGTTACAGAAGCCGCCTTAGTGCTGCAAGTTTCAGAAATCTTGCTAAATTCTGGCTCTGTTTTTCTTCCCTCAAGCTAAATGGTCAACTGCAGCTAAATGTCATGATAAAAAAAAAAAAAAAAAANAAAAAAAAAAAAAAAAAAAAGAAAATGACCAGTAGCAAATGTTAACATTATTTACTATCATCTTTATTTACTCTTTGCTCACGCATTTGTCTTGAAAGCCTAATGAATGAATGAAACCTGGAAAAATTGCTGTATTATAAATACACAGTCTGCTCTGCCTCCAGTGGAACATACTGGCCATTATTTTATGCTGTTGGGTATTTGTGTGATTTATCATGCAATTGTGACTCAGTTGGTCTCTTGGGGCCATTATAGCAGATTACACATTACCTTTACCAGCTGTAAGCTGTGCTGCCATTCAATATTCAATGCATTCTGCCAGCAGGTTCAAACAATGAATAGTCAGAGTTTATATGGAGTAGAAGATATTCTATGTTTATGATGTTGCTCTTTATTGATTGTTGCTGCCTGGAGTGTTACAGCAGAGCGGCTGCTGCAGGAGGCCAATATCATACTGAAAGATGACCTCAAGGCTCTATCAAGTCGCCCAAAACCATGGTTGCCTTTCAGAAGGGGAGAGTTCAGTTTAATTAGAGGAGCTTAATGCTCCCTTTTATGAGGCCTGAAGGCTCCTATCCTCCTCTTCTCTCTGCATATTCATAATTCAAACCCTCTTGTTGGCAGGAACAAGAGCTAAAGATGCATGGGAGGTTCAGTGTTTCAACAAAACCTCAGAGGTGAAACGTTTTAGTGAACTGATGTAGCTGAAGTGAAGAGGTTAATTGCAGTAGGTCAGAAAGCCTTTAATTGCACATTTACTGTGATAATGCCCATTATGTTTAGGATTTATTACCTTATGCTTTACCGGAGCAGACATAAATATTCACAGGATGAGTGGTGTATGATGTCTTCGAAATGACATTCATCTCTTCAAATAACTTGAAGAAAAATCTGGTCATAAAAGCAATGATCATAACAAAAGCTCAGTAATGGCAACCATAAAAGCCAGCACCAAATGAGAGGTCACCATTAATGCTGCCATGCAATATTTTGTGTCACTTAAAATGCCCGTCTTTGATAATAAATCTCTTTAATAAGAATAACCTTGTGAACAATTTCCCAATCCTAATTAGTATGTTGTGGCATTCCATTTATATTCTCCAACTGTTGTCATGTTTGCTTACTTTATGCTAACACAGCTGCTGTATCGTCATTTTGTCTGAAAGACTGCATTTGATTGCATATTCTTATTAACAATTCTCATAGAGGAAAAATGCAAAATCATTTTTTGATTTGATATGATGTTTTTATTTTTATTTATTTATTTTTAACATATTTTCACCTACATCTGTTTGTTTGCAGGATTTCTCAAAAAGTTCAGATCCAGTATTGGACATGATCCAGGGAGGAACCCATTAAATTTTGGTGCATTTTTTAAAATGATTGTGATGATGATTTGTCAGTTTCATCAAAAGTAATACATCAACCTCAATGAAAATAAATCAGGCATATTTATCCGAAGATACAATATCAACAGGTCTAATTTGGTCCAGATCTGGATAAATGTTCAAAACTAGAGTTTCTTATGTCAAATAAAACAAATAAGTCCTATTATTATTAATATAGTTGTTTATTTCTCTTTAGGCTCAGTGTATTATTGAAACAAGACAGCTAAGCTTGATTGGCCTTGGTGAAGGTGTGAGCTCTAATGGGTGAACTTTTAGTATAAAAGTTATTATAATTTACACGCAATGGTCTGGTCTTACAGAAATGATTGTATTACATTAGCGATATCTGTGTTTGCCAATTAGAGTTACCACATATCAGACAGCTGACAGCCAAGAAATTAATTCTAATGGATTTCAATGTTGTTGGATCTGTTTTTAATCATCAGCAGAACACACAGGAGGCCTTGGAAGGATGCAAATCTTTTTTCATAACAGTAGCACATAATGGCTGCATGTGACAGATTTAGTAGGAGGCAGGGTGTCCTCACACTGGCAGGAAAGCTGCTCGAAAATGTACCAATTTCATTTTCTTGCTCTGTACAAGTGTCTGGCCACTTACAGTACATTCATTAGTGACAACATGTTATTAGAAGGACAATTTTACCGACTTTATGACACTTTCAAATTTATTCAGAAGTGGACACAATTTTCATTTCAACCACAGGAGCAGCGGCATCTCCTGACTGTGAAAGGTAGTTTGCTCTGTGCCTGACTTGCAGTTCTTAGGAGAAGAAACCCTGGGCGACCTAATTTTATAAGTAAAACCATTTTCATGTTGACAGGAGAGCTTAGTGCCTGCTTTTGTCCCTTTTTTTGAAAGCTTAAACTCCTGTCCTTTCAACAGCACGTGCTGAACAGGAGAACCTGCACAACTCCAATAAATACAAGTAAGAAAGTGGTGCCTGGTCACAATGCAACAGTTCAAAATAAAAACTAAACATAAAATAAAAAAATAAAAATAAGACCAGCACTCAGAAGGCTTACCACTCATTACTTTTTAATACAAAACTCGGACAGGCAAATCACGAACACGTTTCAGCTCTAAGCCAACCTCAGCATAACAAAACATGTAATGGGCGGAGCTTATATAGTCCTGAGATCACAGGTGAAACACCACATCAATCAGCCTCAACGAGCAGTAATTGAATTTTCTAAGATACTGTAAATCTGGGACCACAAAATTACATGACTTAGAATAATATAATGCATGGGAAATACAGAAAGATATGTATAATTTAACAGAAGGTCAATATTAGATTAGGCATGTATAGCTCATAATTCACTAAATATTAAGCCAAATTGAAAAATGGGAACACTCCTATACAAGTTATAAAAAACATGAAAATGACAAATCTTCATTCAAACCTTTTGGATTTTCAGTCTGTAATGTATGTAAAAGGCTTCCCTCTGTAGCGTTATCCTCTAACACCTCCCCTTTTTAATGGAAGTACGGCCTCTATAACTTGGAATTTTAGGGAGCATGTATCGTGACCAGCTGAATCAAAATGTCTGGCCACGGGTGAATTATCATGGTTCCGGATCTTGCTCTTGTGTTCAGAGATACAAATCTTCAATTCTCTATTTGTTTTGCCAACATAACATAATTCACATGGGCATTAAGCCAATAAACCACATATTTAGATTTACAGGAAATTCTACTTTTTGTATGGAATTTTTTTTTTTTTAACCTGTATAGGGGTATAAAAAAAAAAGTATCTCCCTTAATCATAGCAACATTTCTGTCTGTCTACTTTTTCTTTATATGATATGATTTGGATTGTATTAGAAGCTGCACATGGCTACTTTGTATTTTTTTTTCCTCAGACAAGCACTTTATAGCTTGTTGATTATTCTAAAGACAAAGTTTGATCAAAGTTACTCGCTACTCAAGTAATCTTTTTAATAGATACTTTCGTACTCTCACCCAAATAACTAGTTTGGTGACTACTCTTACTTATACTTGAGTCACTATTATCATAAAGTGACAATACTTTGGCTACAGTTTCTGGCTACTCTGCTAATCATCAATTTGCCCTGGACTGAATGAATGAATGTGGCGTATTTGATCAAAGAGTTTTATGTTGTCGTTTCAGTTTGGTAGCTAATGCGTGGCTCTGTGGTTGCCAATTAAAGGCAGTTATGTACATTAGCGTAATGGCTATGAAGTATAAATGCTAATTAACTGTTGTTGAGCCTGTTAAAATGCTAAGGTTGTGATAAGACTGCATTGTTATTTATTTCTCTTCTCTTATGTTTTGTGCATCTTTAACAGTTGGTTTAGTGATTGTAAAAAAAAAAAAAAAAAAAAAGGAAACGCAGATTAAATTTCAATGAACATCAGCCCAGAATCCTTTATTCTGCTGCTTGCTACATGTTCATGCTTAATTTGCAGTGAAACCCATTGGAAATGTAAAACACCATGATATCATCAAACCTGAACATTCTGATCAAAACACAGAGGTAAAGAGAACACAGAGGTAAGAACCACAAAACCACCTGAAATCATCACATTGAGTTACCAGCAGAGTAACTGTAAAAACAATATCAATTTTGCTTCAATGTGAAGCTGTCAATCATCATTTTCAACTCTGAATACAGTGAAGAACTATGGGGTTATTTTCCTGCTAATCAAGAGCATCATCCATCAATTTGAGAGCACAATTTCCAGATTCGCATGCTAATTTTCTCATGCTCTGCTCTCACACTTAAACATAGTCTGCTCATGCATGGGTTTGCTGTGCTCTAGCTCCAAACTTTATGCACTTATGCTCACATATGCTCTTGCATGCGCAGATTTCCCATGTTCCTGCTTAAACACCTCTTCTTGGATTCACATTGATTCCATCCATCCATCCATCCATTTTCTATGATCGTTTGTCCTGTTTAGGGTCATGGGGGGGCTGGAGCCTATCCCAGCAGTCATTGAGCGAGAGGCATGTACACCCTGGACAGGTCGCCAGTCTAGCTGACACACAGGGTGCAATCCAAGTTCCTTTCTTTTCCCTCACTTGCATCTTTTCCTTGCATCTTAGTGAGATGCCCACTGAAGATGCAAGGATAAGAAGCAAGGACGAGGAGCTGAGGAACTACGATTTAAGAAAAAATGATACATCCTCACTCCTCAAACATCAGCTAAAGCGACGTGACTTGTCAAACAGCTGATCAGCTGTCAGAGCACTTGGAGCTGCTGTGTTTTAGTATGTAGAAGAAAAAAATAATGAAATATTCTCCTCTGATTATGACTGGAACAATTAACATGAACAGTTTGACAAACGTCCACCTGCAGAACAATCCGACTGTATAATCTACAGCATATACAGCGTTACTGAACTTTTTATGTTATGAATGTTTTATTAAACATTTCAATGGATTTTGTTGGTACAGATCGATACAGCAGGTTGTGACGATATAAGACCATTTATTTTATTGTTTTATGTTTCTTTATCATTCAGAGCTGCGCTACACATCCAGTCATTTTAAACAGATGATCAAGCAAAGTTAAACATAAATAAACTGAGTAATTTTACACCTGAGATGTTGCTGTTATTTTTCTGTTCGCATGTTTGATGAAACTCATGATGGTGCGTCAGTATATCAGATCAGCTGTAATACATCTGTCTAATCAGAAACAGACTTCCAGTAAAGGGGCGTGACTGTCAGGTACTGTCAGACTTCTGCGTAGGAGCCTCTCGGGTTTCCTCGCTCATATCTCCTCCATCCTCAGAATAGAAATAAGTGCTTTAGAACATCTTTAAAGATGACGGACCAGATTGGTTTCCGGGTCACGTGAGGATCGAGGAAGGATCAAATAAGAACTTGGAATGCACCTATAGAGACTCATTCACACCTATGGTCAATTTAGAGTCTCCAATCCACCTAACCTCCATGTCTTTGGAGGTAGGAAGAAGCCAGAGCATCTGGAGGGAAGCCACGCAGACAAGGGGAGAACATGCAAACTTTACACAGAAAAGACCTGGCCGGACTCAAACCCAGGACCTTCTCGTAGTGAGGCAACTGTGGCCAACCACTGAGCCACCATGCCGCCCTCACATTGATTCTATGCACTCAAATGCTTACACTTTTCTCTCTCTCTCTCTCTCTCTCTCTCGTTTTTTTTTGCTCAGACTTGTCCTTCTGCTCAAAATTTTCTGTTACAACGTTGCCAAAAGTCCTCTACCAATAAGAATGGGCTACTGTTTTGACCAATAAAATTAACACAGTGGAATTGCTGCATTCAGATCTAAGAATAAAAAAAAAAAATCTCTGGACTTATTCATGTTTTAAAAAAAAAACGGTAATCAATATATTGTGTGTGATGTCTTCTTTATACCTGAATTTTACTTTCTTGGTTGAAACACTGATTGCCTATAAAGCTCTAATGGAAAACAGTACATTAATTTTGTACTGGTGTTTTGTAAGTGTCCTGCTTACAAATGAATCCATTAAGTAAATTTTTTTTATAGTACATTCAATTTCCTGACTGAAAAAAACTTATAATCATTAAAATAAAACCACATTACCTTGATGCATGGATCACTGATATGAAATAACCGATCCAACTTGTGTTGTGTGTGCTGTGCTGAAATTGAGAAATTTACAGTATGATACGAAAAGTTACTGACATGGAACATCCATCATATAAACACAGGAAGAGTTATGCTATTTTCTGTACAGATATCAAATTCTTAAAGAAAATAATTAAACCACAGTAGCTACATTTCCATAGATTTAAAAATGTTTTGATTCTCTGCAGAAATTTGCAGTCATCTGGCATGTCACTAGGAGGAACTTCAAGTACCATCAGTAGTGCATGTACCATAGTTTGAGAACCACTGACGCAGCATATTGGTGACATGAGACGACAGTGAAATAGAACAGAACAATTCAACTATAAACTAAACCTTGTAATGTGACATCAGTAAACAATGAGTTTTCCCAGTCATTCTGGTGCTTTATACTACAGGGATAGAAAAAGCAGAAGACTCAACGCTGGTTAGCTTTCTCTGACAGCGATCTCTCCCTGCTGCTTAGTAAACATCAACTCTGCCGGAACTGCTCTGATTTTTCTGCTTTTGTTGATCATCATCTTATTTTACTCTCATCCTGTAGTCTGCTTCATTTAAAGCAATAATACTCCCTTCTTGTGTGTGTTTCCATGATTAAATGTAGCTTGGGTACTGACACACTTGTCTAGGATTTCTCGTGTGACCCCTTGTTGCCACTTCAAGATACATGATTATGACAGAAAGTTGTGTATTGTTAATTGTACAGAGATCTGACGACTTTGAAAGTTGTATGGTGTGTATGCAATCTTAAGAAAACGAGGGACGCAGAAATGTATAATTTAGTAGTTAATACATCTTTCATGGTTGGATTCAGCGCTTCCAGCTCTATAAACACACACACATACACACACACACACACACACACACACACACACATTATGAACAATTGTTACTGTAGCATTTTGGTGTAATTAATTTCCAAAGTCCCTTATGCAGACATGCGATTTGCAATTTCTCATTTTTGATCAGCTCTAAAAACTTAAATTTACTAAGTAGTTAATACATCTTTCATGGTTGGATTCAGCACTTCCAGGACTATAAACACACACATTATGAACNGTAGTTAATACATCTTTCATGGTTGGATTCAGCACTTCCAGGACTATAAACACACACATTATGAACAAATGTTACTGTGGCATTTTGAAGTAATTGATTTCCAAAATCCCTTAGACAGACATGCGATTAGCAAATGTCTCATTTTTGGTCCACCTTAAAAATTGAAATTTTAGAATAAAAAAATTTATCCATTTGGGGTCCCAAACAGAAAACACTAAACAAGACTATGAGGCTTTTTTACATGTTCAAATAGAAGCAAAACATGCAATATTAGCAATGCATAACTTCCAGCACAGAGATTTCCCTTCAATATAGAGGAGGGATGAGATAAATTATGCAAACTGAATACATAAATTGCATCTCCGGCACAGAGTCACACCATTTATACTGAACGCTTTTCATTGCCAATGTTCAGTGCTAATGCAGAAAATAGTTCACAGTGTACTGAAAAGTAATGGTTAGGATGTTGGACAAGTCACGTACTAGCCTTTTAGGCTTTGTCTTATACCAACAGTAGCATCTGCATTTTTCAAAAATATTTAACAGCAATGATAAGTTTTCAATTTCTGTTTCATTACTGAATCTCATAATCCACTGAAAAATGTCGGCAGTGAACAAAAACACTGAATTTATAACAGGATTTGCAGAAATGTCAAAAATACTGGAGAAAGTACAGAAACACTGTCACTGAACAGAATGTGGGGTTTCACGAAATCGTCAGTATCAATATTCTATTTGGTGAGTGGGTTGGTAAAGATGGAGGTGGGATGCTGTCCTCTGTTTGCAGCCCCAGTTTGTGCTGTAGGCTACTATTATGGACTTGCTGAATCTTGCTTAGCACAAAAATTTACAGCTGGATCCATTTTGGTAAATATAGCTGTATTAGTGGAATAATATCACAAATCATTTTGATTCTTATTGCCTTGAGCTGCTGACACTGGCAGATTAATGGCCATGTTTACTGCCTACGTTGACACACTTTTGAAATTTGTGACACCAGATGAGAAATATTAAAGCCTCCAAAATTCCCCCATCATACATCTAATTACATCTAAGAGGCTGACATAAACGTTTTCCCCCACCGGTAGCTTGTGCATACTCTGGATCCTATTTGATATGGCACAAGTCCCCACATGGGTGATAATTATAAGCATCAACAGCTCAGAGATAGGAAGGGTCGATGAGAAGGATATTATGCCCAGCGCGCTGGAGTGCTAATGACCCCTCATGTGGATGCTTGCATCTTTGCAGTGGAATGTGAACTGATAACAAGGAGGCAATCTACAGACTGTGTCACAAGTCTTTTTTAATTTAGCAAAGTCCTCCACTGAATAACTGGGGAATTACAAACAGTTTCACTGGGTCCCTGTGGAAGTCATTACAATGGCAATGGCCAGCTTCTCCTTATATAGAGCGCACAGGAACACAAAGTGTGTGGAAAGAGAGAGAGTGAGTGGTGAGTGTGTGCAGCTTTCAGGACAGGAGGAGAGAGCCAGAGAAGGAGGAGAGGCAATAATGGGAGACAGATAACAACTGAAAGCAATGGGCACATGAAAATAAATAAATAAAAATAGAAGGCTGGATGATGGAGCAATCAGAGTTTCTGAAAAAGCAGTCCAGTTATATTGGATCTTTGTGACCATTAACGAGCCCTCCAGGTTTTTGTACAGAGCAGTAAATTCTCATCTGCCTGCTTGAGCTGCAACCATGAGGAAACTGATTCTCCTCACCATGACATCAAGTACCACTCATCTGCGATGAACACATAGAAGCTTGTTTGCTCGACTGCTACAAAGACTTTAATATGTTTCTGAGCTGTAGCATGGCAATGACTCGAGGTTGTCGATGGAGCATATAATTCATGTTTGCAGTACATTCCACCAATATATTTTACGGTTTGAAAAGACAGAGCAGATATTGTGGGGAAGATTATGAGATTGTATATTGTTAACCTTACTCTAAGATTAGAAGGTTGTTTTTTTTTTCCCCTCAAACCTCTGGGTTGTTTTCTGCTGTGGTTTGTGAATGAATAACTAATGTCAAATATTCTAAACTATTTCCTATGCTTATGATTAGGGTGTCTGTATCCCTAATCTTTGTCATATTAAAATGTGTTATCCTAGAATTAATCTTTACCACTGTTATTAATTTGCATTTGGTAATTGCTTTGCAACAGTGAGGAGATAATTGCCAGCAGCCAAGCATTTGGTAACCCCACCAAGTTGAAGACAGACAAAGAAATTGATGGAGAAGTAATCTGATGTAACTTGAGGTGAGCTTCCCACCTCACAGTTTGAGCAGAAAGCATGTGTGTGTGGAGCTGCAGCTTCAGTCCGATCTGTGTCAGATGCAGATTCCCTGTTGAGGCATTAATGGCATCTTTCGCTAATCCTGTAGGTTGTCAGGGCTGCCACCAGCAATGGCCCTCTACGTAAAGATAATGTGGCTGATGTGGCAAAATAATGCACATCTGTCTCCCTTCTATACAGCAGCAGGTTGATGAAGATATCTGAAGATGAAGATGTCAGTAAATTCAACCATGCACATCACCACCAGGGAGAGGATCAAAAAATTGAAATCTAAAATTGAAAAATCAATTCAATTGATTTTTAGGAAGTAGTCACACAGTAGTCCACAGTGACGCCAAATATCACTTAAGGTCTTAGGTAATATTCGGCATTTATACTTAACGTGGACCTGTCCTCTGAAACAGACCATCTGCATGTGCTGGCATTCAGACTTCCCACGTTTTTCAGCCGCATTTTCAGAAATGTTCACCAGGGGACAGATGTTGTTTTTGGTTTCATTTTGGACAAGGGTGCTATAAATGGTTATAACTTTAAGAGGAAAGATTTGATTCACACCAAAATTGGCCTGGAGGCTCAAAATGGAACTTTTGAGGTGAAAAATAAAAAAAAATCCCCAGTGAATTTACAGAACAAAATACAATAATACAGCTGCAAGTGGCAATAAGCGGGGTCCAAGCACGTGCAACAACTCAACAAATGATTCAGTTTTTGCAGAAGTTTTGCAGAAGTTTTGCAGAAACACCAAAACACCGATGCAGACCAGCAACACAATAAACAATATTAAAGTTAGCACACTGCTAAACATGCTACCACCCACACAGCAGAAACTAACAGAAGCTTAACAGCAGTGACAAAGCTGCAACTGACCTGCGGGCACTAATAAGTTTGCTAACATTAGCATGCATGTTAACAAGACCAAACACAGCAACTCAAACAAATAACCACTGACTAAAACAACAATTTCAGAGTTCAATAACCACACAGCCAAAATGGCATCATGGCCAGGACCAATACACACCATCATTTCAATTCAGCCATTAGCAGCTCAAAATGGAATTTTTACAGTTCATAATTTGCCAGCAGTAACTCATTTGAAATATTAAAGCCATGTGCAGCTTAACAAAGCACAAAAGCACTGTAACATACAAATGTCAACAACACTGCACATACACAGCAAGGAAGTAAAAAAAAAAAGTTTCTTACCTTTGATGTCTTCGGGTGCTGCTCTGATGAATTCCACCTGCTGGTCCTTTAAATCAAAATTTACAAAAAAAAATCAAAATGGCAGACAAATTACAAATTGGAAATGGGTGTGATTTAAATGGATAGATGCATCTTAGCCCAATAAATACAGAGAAAAAAAGAATTTTGATTCTATGATCTACAGTTCAGAAGTTATTGATTAAAGTTTACTGTGGATGTTATAGCGCCCCCATCAGGTCAGCTGATGATTAATTTTTTTTCAGATGTCTTTAATGAACATGTCCTCCAACTTTGGTTACAGTAGACCAAATCTTTCAGGAGATATACCACATTTTATAGCACGTCATAAAATAAGCCACGCCTACAACTTTTTCAGCCAATTACAGCAAAATGATTAAGAATATCAAAAATCTAAGAAGGTACTTTTTTCTAGCTTGGTCCAGACATGCCACATGAAAATTTTGGTGATGACTGAGACAAAACTGTAGGAGAAGTAGCAAAAAAACTGTTTTGGAAATAATTAAAAATGGCAGAAATACTTTCCAGGGGTCAAACTTGGGTGGAGTATGTGATTGGATGCACATATACTGTAGGAATCCAGAAAAAAAAGAATTCTGATTCTACAACTTACAGCTGAGTAGTTATAAGCCAAAATTATAAGCCATCTAAAAATGCTTGTTACTGCGCCACCATCAGGTCAATTGGTAAATGGATAATACTTTCTTTGCAGAAGTACAGATATTTACCAAATGTCATGATAACAGGCCTAATCATTTATAAGATATAGCACTTTTTGTTGAACAAGCCACACCCACTTAACTTTGGCAGCCAATTGCAGCAAAACAATAAAGAATATGAAAAATCTGAAACAGTACTTTTTTCCAGCTTGGTCCAGACATGCCACATGCAAATTTTGGTGATGATTGGGCTAAAAATGTAGGCGGAGATCCAAAAAAACAAAAACAAAAAAAAAAACAAAAAACAAAAAAAACAAACAAACAAAAATACTTTTGGACAAAATTCAAAATGGTGGAAAATTTAGTAAGGTGGGAAGAGGTTGGATTATACTGTTGGATGCATATAGACCCAAGGAATGCAGGGAAAAAAGAATCTTGATCCTATGATTTACAGTTCTATAGTTATACGCCAAAATGTAAACATGCTTATTACAGTGCCACCTTCAGGCCAATCTGTGTATTTTTTTTTTTTCCTGAGTAGTGGTTAGATGTTGAACAATCTGTTATATTTCGTTGCTGTACCTTTTACAGTATTTTAGAAGAAAAATTCTTACATCAAAATTTACAAAAAAATTCAAAATGGCAGCCAAACTATGAGTTGGAAATGGGTGTAGCTTAAATGGATAGATGTGTCTTAGTCCAAGAAATACAGAGAAAAAATAATTTTGATTGTATGACCTACGGGTTCGGAAGTTATTGATGAAAGTTTGCTGTGGGAGTTATAGCGCCCCCATCAGGTCGGTTGATGATTCATTTTTTCCCAGATGTCTTTAGTGAACATGTCCACCAAGTCTGGTTACAGTAGACTAATTCTTTCAGGAGATATACCACATTTTATAGCACATGTTGTAAANAAGTCTGGTTACAGTAGACTAATTCTTTCAGGAGATATACCACATTTTATAGCACATGTTGTAAAATAAGCCACACCTACAATTTTGTCAGCCAATTACAGCAAAACAATAAAGAATATCAAAAATCTAAAATGGTACTTTTTTCCAGCTTGGTCCAGACATGCCACATGCAACTTTTGGTGATGATTGAGCCAAAACTGTTGCAGGAGATACGAAAAAACTGTTTTGTAAACAATTCAAAATGGAGGAAAATCTGGCCAGGCAGAAATGGGCATGGCCTATGTGGTTAGATGTGTATCGATCCAAGGAATCGAAAGTAAAAAGAATTTTGATTGTAGGACTTACGGTTCAAAAGTTATAGACCAATATACACCAAAATTTTGAATTTGTTATAATGCCAAGTCCAATCAGTCCAATCAGTTTACATTTTGTCACCTGAGTAGCGGTTAAGTTTTTGAAGCTATGTGCCAAGTTTTGTAGCCATAGCCTTTATGGTTTCTGCTGGCCAGATACTTTTAGCAGAGAATGAAGTCTGATCTGAGCAAACACTTTGTGCTTGGACCCCTAATTAAGCACAGTATGTAAGACACTGTAAACTCTAGCATGGAACTTCTTATTGGTATGCCAGATGCTTAAGGGGCAACATCCTGCTGATGAATTTTGAAATACTGGACTTTCTGACTCATAGAGGAGCCCGAATGCACCAGCAGTTTTTTCGTCTCTGTGGGTTAGATGGACTCATTTCGGAAGAAGCCTCAATTCAACTGAGCCTTTGGGGTTTTCCAAAGGACCCATCTTCATCAGTTGGGTTCTCCAGAGAGTCCTGCTCCTGAATTGGATCACAACCACAGACAGTATTGTGCCTTTCCACAGACTGAGCTGAGTGGTGCATTTGGCTGTTAGTTAACCCACAGTAATCAGCCCAAAAGAGCCAGAAACAGTGTTGGTGCAGCAGGATTTTTCCTGATCCTCCTGATTACTATTCTGCCACTGTGTGTCAAACCTCCTCAAAGTTAATCCTATTTTCACTTTAAACTTATCATTTTTATCTCCTAGTTTAGACAATATTTTTCTATTACTAAAGATGCAAACTATCTTAATTTGTTCAAAACATTTTACAAGACTATACCAGTACAAATGTATAAAGTTGTTAAATGAACCATAATGCCCGATACTTTCACAGTCACTTTGTCAATAACACTACAAATGTAGGCCCCGTTAGCATTAAAGAACACGTGTGTGTTTACATGGTGTCTGCACAGTAAATTTCCCACGCAGAGCAAGCAAGCAAAATCATTCTTGCAGAAACTGTGTTGCAGATATTACATTTACATTTATGTTGATGTGAATCCTGACCCTTTTGTTATTAAAATCCAGAAATTGTATTTACAGATTTCATCATAAGCGATACAGGCGAGAGTGTGTGTGGGTGAGACAGCGAGCAAGAGGGGGAGGGAAGAGAGAGAGGGCATACAGGTGCATAAAAGCATCATTTTTGTATTGAAAAAAAACACTATAGAAGCAACTGAGTGCCTGTGCTTCAGACTCTGTTACTACGCTATACAATGAGCAGCAATTCAGAGGCCACAGAGACTTAAATGATACTTGGAATGTGGCTGTGATATTCTTTCTTTCTTTGGAGCAGCAAGGGATGCAGGTGACAATCTGCTTATTTCTTGTAGATTTTTGTGGCAGTTTGTACTACTTAATGGTGGCTCGGTAATATTTGCAGTAAATTGCTTTGAGTGTTGTGTCAAAGAATTCAGCAAAATATTTGTGTTCTTTTTTATTTATTCAAGATGATGTTTCTCGCAGATTTTGCTCGTGAATTTGATACACACAAACATTTCTGCCTTCACTAGGACTTTGGCAACAGCCTGTTTATAGGTAACAGCATTCTATACAATCACTGGAAAGAAGCAAGTAGAAATTAATCGTTGAAAGACGGCCACCCAGCTGAGAGTGGAAAAAAATAATCTGGCATAGCTGCAGCCAAAAATATCTGTTATATATATTTTGATTTAAGCTTTTGTTATCAGTCAAAGGAGCTATTGCAATGTGACTTTGATAAGGTGTCATTAGTATAAAGGGGGTTACTCTCACTGTCATTAATAATGCAATTTGTGGAGCTAAAAACACACATTTGACCTCAAATGTCCACTGACACCTTGACAAATAGTAGATGCAGTCTGGCAGAAAAATGTCTCCAAAATTTTCTGCCTTCAGTTTGGTGATGTATGGCGCCTCAGTGGAGGTTTAAGTCAGTTGCCTAAGAATGTAAGAGAGTTTGGTTCCTGTGTATTGCTCAAACATGGCAGGAGATCAATACTGGATATGTAGAGGTGACACTGGCCATGACCTCATCGGTTCTGCTCAATAGACATTTTAAAGGTCATAAGTCAAAGTTTATACCTGAGCATACACATCAGAATTTTAAGAAATTAAAGGATTGGTGCAGTATAATGCTTTAAACTCTGCCATAATGATATAAACCACACTATACATTCTGCTCCAATGCTGTGTGCTAAAATTTTACGTGGTATAAACTGTGCTATAATGCTAGAACCTGTGCTCTATAATGCTATCAACTGTACAACAATGTATAGACTGTGCTGGAAATCATGCTATAATGCTGTGTGCTAACTAACTGTACCATACTATTATAAAATGTGTTATAAATGTCCATAATGCTCTCAACCCTACTTTGTTATAAACTTTGATACAGTGCAGTGTGCTATAACGTTGTGTGCTACACACTGTGCTGTAATGCTGTAAAATGTGCTTATAAACTGTGCTATAATGCTATAAACTATGCAATAACATGCAATAAAGTGTGCTGCACCCTGTAAACTCTGCAGAATCATTCAATAAACTATAATACTAGAAATTGTGCTATAAACCATGATACAATTTTTGTTTTAAACACAGCTTATTCACAAGAGGCCTTAACCACAGGCAAAAATTGATTTTAGTGTTGAATAGTCTATTTACCAAATGGGTATGTGCAGACGTACCACCAAGTGTATTGATAAAATTGTGAATGTGTTATTAAATTGATATCTTCAAAGAGCAGAGACAGACCACAATAAGTCAGTTTCTTCAGTCCCTTTCAAACCGCATGAAAAAGATTACAATAAAATCTCCTTAGTCACATCTTTACTTAGGAAGAAAAAGAAACAGCTGCAGTTGATATGATGAACTAATAAACAGATTACAGTGCTGCTCATGACCAAATGCAATCTACAAAAACACGGCCAATATAGACGTTATTTTAGGGAAACTGTATGTCACAAATGTCATAAATGTCTTTAGTATCTCTGGCCGCAAGCATATCTTTTTATGTGCATGTGTACTTTGTCTTAAATGGCTGTTCAAGCAGGTTGTCAGTCTTCATAAATGCTTACCTCAGTAAATCTCCTCAGAAGCTGCTCATAAGCCGCTTGATTGACACAACAAAATGAGCTGCCAAAGCTTTGCGAAGTGTCACTTGTTATGGTAATGGAACGTTAATGCTCTTCTTACTGTAGACATCAAGAGAAGTAAACTGGAGACCCCAGTACAGATGGCGATGATAATGACACAAACCTACTGAGGAACTTGTTTACAGAAGCCAACAAGGAGCTGCCTGTATTTTTATTACCTGTTTCTGAAGGGAGGTGTTAGTATCTTGATAGCATCTTAATGAAAAATTCCAAACACGGTTTCATCTGGATAATTAAAATGAGATATTCTGTTGTATCAATAGAATTATTGATATGCATTTAAAAAGCTGCAGTATTGTATCATTGTGCACATGAAGATATGGCAAGGCTGAGTGCTTTTCACTTTTTTAAACATTAATAAAAAACATTTTCATGTAAAATGTTGCTGGAGCTTGTAGCCTGACTGCACATATATCACTATCTTCTGAAATAACTTTTCCCCTCCGTGTTACAAGCCAACACATAAATTCATAAAGGGACATTCTGTGCCATAAATACCACACTTGGGGACCTGTCTGTTACAATTTGTTGTGATGTATTTTTGCGATTTGGGATTCTGTGTTTGCCTGAGATGAACAGCCTTTTCCTGAAAAAATGTTTCCATCTGGACTTTCCTATTGTAACTGTCTGCTGCTTACAAAGGGGAGAGGGCTGATATGATTGATTGTTTTTGAAAATTGTCTCAACTCTACCTGCTGATCCTGCATTTCTCCTACTAAAACTAAAAATAATAATAATTGGTCATTGGTCCCTTTCACCCTGAGTTTTTGCCCATTGATAGTGTTAGTGCACAGTTTCAGGATATTAGAGAACATTATGTAATGAATAAGAAGAGTTTTTCACTATCACAGCAACATAAGCAATACCTCCACCATGGCCAAACAGTCCTGTTTTTCTTTTTTTCTCTCCCTCTTTTTTGCCAATATAAATCCAGAATTTTATGATCATTACCTTCAAATCAGATGTGTAAAAGCCAGACCTTTACACAAGTCATAATAAAAAAGATTATTGGAATCCTGGAATTTTGTAAAACACAGATGTTTAAGTGAACATGCGCAGTGTTCAAGATTCTCTTTGGCTGTAATTAGGCTTTGATCTTGTTAACAGTCAGAAAAGGGATGTGGCACTCTACACAAACCACACGTACAGCTGACCGTCTTCAGCATGTAAGCGAGTAGAGGTGAAATCTCCGGGGGAGCATGGAGAGAGTGGATCTTCTTTTTTTTTTTCCATTTCCTGCATGAATGGATCTGAGTGCAGGCTTTGGTTAGCTTTTGTCTCCTCTCTCTTGTTTCTCTCGCCTTTTCCCTGCCTTATGCTTGACATTTCTTCTCCATATAGGTCAGCCTCCATAGGAGACAGGGAAGAAACACTGGGGCAACAATGAGAACCTGCTATTTAGGAAACCTGTGATGTTTTATGCTGTGAAGGAAAAGGTAAGGTGCTAATTATTGCTACTGAGGACAATCTGTGCTTCATTTTTTCTCTCTCTCCTCCACAAGCCCCTGTGTTGGTTAATTAGGAAGGTAAGGATCATGTTTTTGTGTGTTGAAGAAAAGGAAATGAAAGATGGAAACACACGGACTGTTCATTATACAGAGGTATCTTTTAATAGAACAGAAAGTGAAATGCAGACCGGATCAAATGTGATTAGCATGTTCTATGAGAGCTGGCAAGTGAAGAAGAAATACCTGCTTTGGAACTAATGGGAGGAGGCTTCATGAATCTTAAGTGTCTGTAAAGGGAAAAAAAAAAAAAAGGCAACAGAGTGGATTGTGGAGATCGGATCAGTTCTATACCCTCTCAATTATCAAGCCATGAAGTCAAACACCAACGCCAAGACAGAGTCATTTGCAAGATAAATAAAGCTTGATGCAGCTGTCTGCCCCCCTGAACTGCACAAAACAATGGTAGCAGGATTTTCTCTCTGTCATCTGTCGGAGGGCCGGAGCTCAGCCTAGAAACTATCAGGAATATGATGTGTCCCTGGAGACGGAGACGCCTGGGGAGAGAGGCAGCTCTTAATCATCAGGGACCCACTTCTCTGGCATTTCTCNGAGACGGAGACGCCTGGGGAGAGAGGCAGCTCTTAATCATCAGGGACCCACTTCTCTGGCATTTCTCACTTTGTTGCAGAACACTGGCTAGTGCACACATAGTGCATCTCCTTATAATGCTATTTGCATAGTTGCAAATCCTTAGAAAATGCAATCCTGTGCTCCCGTTTATTTTGGATGTCAAGACAAAGGCATCTATAAAATGGGAGCGTTAGTTATTTCCTTTCACTGCCCTGCAGTGACTGTTATTGGGCAGTATAATGGCTCTCTAAACAAGGCACAGGCCTACGTATCTAATTAGAGACCTGGACTGAAACACGGCTCATCTCTTCAAATAGAGTCTGGCATGCTTGAGTGGAGAATGACAGAGGGAATCCATCTCTAGTCATCTCCCCCCTCCATTAGGTCTGTATGGGAGCAGCAGTCAGCCACTGTGGGCTGTTTCAGCTGCTGAGAGCAGCCAGGAGGAAGATCATTTATTACAGTCAGTCAAGAGGCTCCAGACCACAGTGAGACAGGAGCTGAGGTGGTTTGACCTCCGGCAAGTCTGACAGACACACACTGTGAGAAGAATTAGATGTGATATGTGATCAATAGGAGTATGCGTTTGAATTGTCTGTGTGTGCTGTAACATACTGAAACGGTAAATCGATCAGGCCTGCAGATGGTTTTAAACCACAAAGTGCCACTTTAGGAATTGCACGTTTCCTTTCATACCATGACATTATGCCAAACTCACAACGGTAAGTTGTGGTAACTAGTTTCACACATACTTTCATACATACTTATTAAATAGTAGGCTAATCAAAGGATAAGTCAGGTATTTTTAAAGACAAGCCTTTTATTTTAAACATCTGGCATAATTTTGTTGATACGGAGTATTTTCAGCGATCGGTGCAGTAATCTCATCTCCTATGGCTGCGTTTCCAAACATGAAATGTGCTACTTTCACTTGCATCACTTGCTGAATGGTTCACAGATGGAAACAGAAACAGTAACCGTTCCCACGAGTCCGCAGCAGCACAGAACGGTACGAAGTGGCCCTCGTAACCATTTGGCCCTACAGTGGAAAAGTGGTCAATGTGTACAAATTACAAGATCTCTCACCTGGGAAGAGATGATCGACATCTGAAACTGATACTCATCAAACTTTATGAGAGAAGTGAAAACATGCTAGAAGTCACTATCAGTACCTGCAAGCTATATGCCGATTGTCTGAACTCCAATTTAACTCCAATCCAATTTAATCTGAACCCCAATTAACTCCAATTAAGGCAATAATACGAGAAAGACGTATACATAGATGGGAGTAATAGGATTCCATGGTTCACTGGTTATACATTGTATTGCATAATCGAAGTATGAGGAGAGTCCGCCAGGTGAGGAAATACATGTGGAGGTGGCTTACTTCAATGATGAAGTTTACTTGCCACAATAAATTGATTTACAACTGCATAAGCTCATTGGAACAAGCATAGCACGATTTATGCCAATTTCAATCTAACTAGGGTGTATGATGTTTAAAATAAATCTATTTTTTTGCTTTAATCTGAGTATAATCAAAGTTTTAATGTGCATGTAAATGTACTGTGTGTGCCAATATAAATCCAAACAATGAGGAGCTTGTTGCAATTCAAGTCAAGTGTGGGCTAGTCTGTGCAGGAATAAAAGGAACAAAAAATAAAATTAAAAAAATAAAAAGTCAGAATGAGGAGGAGGAGGAGGAGTTGTTTTATCTCTTCTGTCTCCTCTCATTGGCTTGTGATGCTCATTGGCGGGTCTAGGGACTTGTGACTGCTCAAACTACAAGAGCATACTAGATTTCAAACAAGTTGACAATATAGGGATGTCTTGGACGGCTCCAAGACTGGGTCATGACGTGTCTCTGATCTGTTCAGTCTAAACAAATTCCAGTCCTTGACAACAAGTCATCTGGGACAACAAACTGTGAGCAAAATCCTTGTAGTTTGAGGTTGACATTAATGAACTCGCTGAGTTGAATACAGATCCTTATTTTGTCTGTTCTAAAAACTTGTTGAAGAAATGTGATTTTCTATATTTCTTTTCAAAATCTTTAAAATTACTTAAATTAGAATTATACCCCTTACTATCTACTGTCTAGTTACTGTGACCAGAGCTCTGTTTGATGTAAGAACTGTTTTTGTTTTTGTTTTAGCAGTTCTTCAGTAATGGTCAAAGGTCAAATAATCAAAGTAAAGGCAAAGTGAAAGTGTATTTATTGTATTCTGAAGATATAATCAAATTTGTGCCATCATTTAAAAAATTTTAAAGTAGCTTCTGTGCACTTTCCAAGTCACTGAATATTTGATCAAATCATTTCAACCTCAAAGTCTTGTTTTGTTTTACTGGTTGAGCTCAGTTAGCATTATCATTAAGAAGATCAAGTAGTATTTAAGGCCATTAAAATGATTACAGTGCAAGCTGCAAAATTTCAATCATTTTTTTAATGTTTTTGTTTTTTTGAGCAATCCATTAACATTTAAGAATAAATTCATGCTAAAATAAAGCTCTGTCAAAATTATCACCATGAAGACTCACTCATGAGTTAAAATGGTTGCTAGAGGCAACATCATTTCATGTAACTCACTATGCATCCACATGCAGTAGACTATTCCCTCTATTTAAGCATGAATGTGAAACATTAGACATTATGAAACATTAGATATGAATTATATCAATACAAATTAAAATATAAACTTCCACCAACACTAGTCACATCTATAGCACACATGCAATGCAAACATACATACGCTATTCTGTATGATAAATATTTCTACTGACAAAACATGTAATATACTGCATATGTACACCAAATCTGTCTGTTACTAAGTGCCTACCCATCCCAGAGCAAGATATGCGATTTAAATAACTTAAACTCAAAAAATATGTGTAAGATATTTCCAAATAGTAATAGCATGAGCCAGCAGCAGGAGCTCTTCTGGCTGTCAATATTAAGGCCTATAGGGGGCACTAAAGCATCAGGAACAGATGTCTATTCAGTCAGCAAGAACCAAGCAGAGGTAACTCATCCCCCCCCCCCNTTTCTCTCTCTCTCTCTCTCTCTCCCCTCTATCTCAGGCTTTCTGTCCTTCCGCTCTCCATTTCTCTCAGTCTCCCTTTCAATCTTTCTCTCACACATCTTGCAGGAAACTGTCTAGTGTAAGAGAAATATTCTGCATTAATTTTCAGTTTAGGGTTTCAATTATTAATGCATGAGATGAAATGTCTCTTAACTGCTAACCTGCAAAGTAAACAATTAATGGGTAGGTCTAGGAAGAGAGAAAGCTGTCCTCATTTCGGCTTGTTTAGGAAAACAAGTTGGTCCAGTAAAAGGCCCCAGACACAAGGTGGAACTGCAATTAATATTCCTGCTGAGAAGGGGACTTCATTTTAGGCCAGTCACGAGGACCTGCTGGCTGCTTCTCCCTCTGCCTGCTTCACTCGACTCAGATAATTACCTATTTAGATTTTACCCACACAGCCTTTCTACTGCAAGTGAAGAAGAGCCTCATTGTGTGAATGATAGTGAGAGATGCAGAGATAGTGACAGAGTGTCCAGTTCATGTAAGAAACATGGGAAATTAAGCATTTTCGAGCTTGAGGACAATTTTTAGCAGCTGAAAGGCGGCTGACAGATGCTTTGATGAGTGCTGTGCAAAGCCGACCAATTGGACATTGATGTCCTCT
Source organism: Lucifuga dentata (assembly GCA_014773175.1). NCBI lineage: Eukaryota > Metazoa > Chordata > Actinopteri > Ophidiiformes > Bythitidae > Lucifuga > Lucifuga dentata. The sequence continues at coordinate 21,796 of VXCM01000472.1, read as the reverse complement.
CCCTGATTTATCTAAATCAGAGGCAAAACAGGGACATTTGTTTCCTGTAGAGAGTGTGATTTATCAACAGTGATTGATATCCACCATCACCAGCCTGCCTGAGGCTCCACTCATCTATCCACTGCCAGTCAAATCCACGCCACCCACAGCACTGGAGTCTGCCTGCCAGAACAGCAGTGGGGAACTCTTGGGAATCTTTTGCAATGGAAATGTAGTTTTCATATATGGTGGTCTAATATATTAATATACAGTGGGGTCCAAAAGTCTGAGACCACTGTGAAAATGCTTCTATTCTGTATTCTTTTTGAATTTAATACAAGATTTTTCCATTATATTCATCATTAACAATTTGAGAAATAAGTTGAATCTCTGAAAAATGTACACGAATTACAGAATATCTTAGTGTTTGGTATGCCCCCCTTTTGCTTTAATGACAGCATGCACTCGAGCTGGCACGGACTCCACAAGTTTGTGCAAAACCTGATGAGCCAAGTTACCCCAGCATGCATCACCAATCTGTCACAAACACATGCAAATAAATATTCAAACTCACACTGCCATTTATGGCAATATTTACTTTTTAGGGCATTTTCACACGTTTTAGCCTGGTTTAATCAGACAAGTGTTTGTTTTCCTCTCAGTGCAGTTCGTTTGGGCAGATTTGGACACAGCAATCACTCTCGGGTGTGGACAAAAAAAAAAAAGAAAAAAAAAATGATAAGAAACAAACCCCCAAGACTGATTTAAGGAGGTCATCTGTCTGTGGTGTGAACATGATCAGAACTAGTTCTAAATGAACTGCAAGCCACAAACAAACTGCTCCAGAGTGTTTGAGGAAGTAGTTTGCTACAGTTTCTTTTGCTCTGAGTGACACGCCAAGGGACAAAAGCAACCCAAGTCTGACTGAACGGGACGAAAGCAGATAGGTGTGAAAATGCGCTCATGCAGCCTGAGTTTACACAGGAAACCCACGACACAAGTCGACTCGACACAAATTTAACTCTCACTGGACCCATTATTAAGAGTTCATTATTTATGTATGTAAGAATATTAAATAAACAAATACATGGTAGAGTTCTGCTTCTTTTTAGCTGGATTCTGTTCCCTTGACTTTTCCCAAAAAGATTATGCAAACAACATTTCCAACATTTATCCCCTGATAAAATGAGAATGGCATTATCTGGAAAAACAAACAGTGAGCTGGTAATTCTCTTTGCACTACCTTTTATCAAACATAAAGCTAACGCAGGCAGAAATTACCTGCATACGATCCATAGACAAACTTTCTGTACCTGTTACCGCCATGGCATGCCATTTCTTGTTTGAAATAAACACTTTCATTTTCCTTTGTTTAGTTTTTGTATCAGCTAGATGCAGCTTGAGTGTCCGAAGCTGATTTTGTCCTCATTCTTTACAAAGTAAAGCAATCCAAATAAAGTCATTTTATTCAACTACTCTATGAAAAATTTAAATGCAAGCAGTTTTGTATTCTTCAGCAACTTTTAAGTGCTGCTGCAATTTAATCAGAATCATTAAATTACATTAATTACATTCTGCATTAATAGTACCATTATCATTTTAAATAGTTTGCTGAAGAGAAACTGATTTGTTTAGTATTTAGCTGCCATTAAAAATTTAGTTGTTGATTTTGAGAGACCTTGGGGATAATTCATAAAAAAAACAAAAAAAAAACAAACAAAAAAACAAAAAAAAAAATCACACTAACTACACAGCATCATGCTGAATAAGCAGTGTGATAATTGAAGGGCTAAAACTTGCCTTACGTTAATTAGCACATCGATGTCCTATTACCAACATGTTGCTATAAGAGGTGACTCAGGTAAAAGCCAATGAAGATCGGTATGTTAATAAAAGATAATATCCAAATACCAAAGAAAACCTAAAATTTCCACTTTAGAACTCTGCATTTTAAGAGAGGAGGTGAAAATGCAACTTTTAAGAAGGGAGAATGCTGCAACTGCATCCACACACTACCGGGAGTCCTGACACACGGGGGGCAGGGTGTTTGGATGGACAGATGGATTGGGACAGGCAGAGATCAGAGGTTGATGCCAAGAAGGGAAGCAGTGCCATTAGAATGTGTGATCAAATCAAAACTTTAAATAGAAATAAACTGAGTGATCAGCCGAGTAAGCTTATCTATCAAATGTATTGATCACTAAGATGTGAGGCAAATATAGTTTAAAACATTGCTCAGATTTCAAACTGCTGAAATTCACCATCAGACTGAAATGTGTCTTGATTATTGGTCAGCATGTTTTATAAATTGCTTACCCAAATGAGGAAATACTATTGTCATGCCTCTTTCAAACTAAATGCTAAAAGAGGGCGATACTGATGTTTATGAATGGGGAATGGGTTTGTATGACAATATTTGCCCTTACTGACACCTTAAATCTGGCACTGTGTTTTATGAATTACTGCACTGTCTACAAGGCTGAAATTAGTGTTTTCCTATGACTGCATCAGGACAGTGTTGGACTGAAATATCACACCACACTGAAACATTGAACTTCAAAATGTGTTGTATCAGTCTCACATTCTCCCTTGAGTCCCTAAAGGGACTTTTAATTAAATCCACATCATATTAATGAAATCTGCTCCTCCTTATACTTCCCATGCAGTTTAACTTATCCACAATGAAGTGTTACAGTGTAGTTTCATTTATTGATGTCCAATATAAATTAAGAGTTAGTTAAATGCCCACAATTTAGCCACTTCTTTGACATCGTCGAGTATATCATAATTTTTCAGCAGGTACGTTTTGTGTGTGTTTGCACATGCATGTGCACTTAAGAGAGCGGTGTGTGTGTGTGTGTGTGTGTGTGTGTGTAAGGACAGGTGAGCCACTGCCCTCAAAATGTCTGTGCATGGCCCTGTTTTTCTCAATTATACTTCCTTTCAGAGCTACGCTTTTATACTGTTTGTTACTTTCCCAAACCATCAATCCCAACGTGTACTCAATAACATGGAAATTGTGGATCAATCAACTAAATTAAACTAACAAGCAACATCTGCTAATTCAACATCTGCTTTTTTAATGGGCTGATGTTATATTTGGTTTCATATTAAATCACACTCTGGCTCAAAGTCAATGAAACACAAATGCTCAGCTTTAATGTCATTTCAGGTAATGACACACATGTAACCTCCAGCAGTCCCCTTAGTCTCCTTATCGTGGCATCTGTTTACCTCTGGATCACTATGGTGTAATTATACATAGTAGTCATTTAATAACCATGTAAGAATGCATAACAAAATGTGAATTTATTTCATTCAGAAATGTTATAAGTGGGTTAAATTTTAACAAAGGACATCAAGCTTTGATACTTTTGTGAGTGGTACTTTTTTTTTTTGCTTTCTTGATAAATTTCACTTTAGAAGACACTCCCTCTCTGAGATTATAATGACAGATAGCTTATTTTTATTCCAGAGTTCAAACTACATAACCTGCAGGAAACACCTTCCCTCACACATTTGCAGAGTCTGCTGAAACTGTACTGTATATTTGACTTTGATGTACTGCGGCTTCTCTCTGTTCTTTTGCACGCTTTACAATATGAACTGCTACACTGCATATAAAATATAAAATATACTTTTATTTTTGTGAACTAGGAGTGTTATTTTTAACATGTTATGCATATTTAATTTGTTTACATTTTTCAAAGGAAGTCAATTTGAAGCTTAAAAAATATACCTGATGTTGTCTACATCTTTATGATTGGGTTACATTTTGCCTTTAAACACCGATTTTACAAAATTAATTCGTCTTCAGAAACTGGACTGCAATCAAATTTTAAGGATCTTATGATTGACCGAGATTAACTGACAACTGAGCTTAAGGAAACCAGTTATGCGACTGGCTTCTCATCTTAGTATGGAGGGAATACTGGATAAACTGCCAAGGAGCTTTTTTAGAAGCATATCTCAAAATATAACAAAAGCAGGTCAAGGAAGAGCTGCTATATAGATACCAGTTGACATAGGATTTTTTTTTTTTTTTTTTTTTTTTTTTTTTTAATTTTCATTAATGTTCCAAGATGGGGCATTTCTCAACCCTTTTGTATATTTCATTAAAACTAAGACAGCAAGCTTAATGAAAAACAAAATCAGGCATGCATATCCTTTGATGGTTATCAACAGATGCAAATTAGCCCAGGTCCATGTTTTGATCTGGAGGATTAAAATATGCTTGGACAGGACAAATTTATCGTTTCACCATACATTAACAAACAAGGCAGAAACTTGCATCTACAACCAATGTAGCTAAGATGATGCTGATTCACCTGTATAAAATGGCTTTTGACATATTTTCAACAGTTATGGGTACAGATCTTGAAAAAATTGATGTCCACAATACTCTATGAAGTGCATTTACATGATAAATATTATTTTACACTTCTTAGGTAATAGCTTTATAAAACAAAAAGAAAAAAAAAAAAANGGGGCTCAATCAGAGAGCTGCTGGGCCTTGGAGGTATGAGCTTTTTGTGTGCCTTGTAGTGTATATGGAATACTTCTCAGCTTTTATCAGCTAATTTTGCAGGTTAGCAGTAACACATAAGTAAATATTGCAAATGTTCAGTCCCTCCAGGATTCCATGATTCTGCGATCTCATAATTCACTGCAAAATCAACCATTCAGCGCATATTATGCGAGAGCTAGCAATCTGATTTGACTATTCGCAAAGCTGCAATGCTAATTAGTGCCAAAAGCTGTTTGTTTAGGAAAATAAACTAAATTGAGCACTTTAAATGTTTGTAATTGTTTTTGTATTGAAAACTGAGCACATATGACTTTTTATTGCTTATTATGAAATTAACTTGAAAAAAAAAATCCATCGCAAAATGTATCGCACAATTTCAGAAAAGCTGCCACAAAATCTAGCATTTTTGGTCGCAGAAATCACAAAAAAAAAACAAACAAAAAAAAAAACATTGTGAAATCTTGGAGGGACTGGCAAATGGTGAACATCTTTAATGATACGTGGACTCTTTGCTGAACTAATCATGTTTTTCATACAGAATGATCAGTAATGGCTAAAGGAAGCAGACAATGTGGTAACTGACAACGGAAAAAAAATTGGCAGCTGTGATGTGCGGTCCAAAGTGACAGGTGGTATAAGCATTGACAGAAAAGCCACAGTATTATCTCCCCAGCTGCATCATTTTCTCATCTCTTCTTCTGAAAGAACACTGCAGATGCTACAGGCTTGAAACTGAATTAATAATGAACAAACTCAATAGATTTCAAGATTCTATTCTCCCAGGAATCACCTTGGATTGTACTGCTCAGGTATTGAATCCAAAAATGTGACAGTTGTTCCTGAGAGCTGAAATTTTATTAATCAAGCCAATATTTGCCCAAGGAAAGTAATTTTATGTGTTATGTGTTGTGTCTGTCACTGTGTCTGTTTTTAAATGACTTGGTCACACTAATCATCAACTTCTCCATATCTGACAGCTTCCTTGGTGTAAAAAAAAACATTCTCTCTTTATGCAAGCATAGTAAAATTAATTTTTCCATTATATTTTGTCACCAAACTATGAGAAGTTGCATTCCCTTTGAAGCTAGTTTCTATTATACGAACTTTTATTTCATAATGTATCTTTTCAGGGCAGCTACCCATTTAGCTCATATCCTGAGCTGATTGGGTACCTGTACTGGAGAGGAAGCTAACTTTACCAGCTAATTTTAGCTAGCTAACCAGCTTAAAAAAAAAAAAAAAAAAAAAAAAGCTGGACTCCTACTCCTCTCTCTCCTCTGTTAAATGTTATTCTGCTTCTGTTCATTGTACTAAAACAACGTACAATTTGAGGAAAACAGAATAATGCTAATGTATAATCACATCAAAGTTATCTTAGTTTATAAGAAAACAACAATATCAAGACATACCCAATAAATAACACTATTAAAAATGCATCATTTTTTTAAAGTGTCTGCTTTAGCAAGTACAGCCACAATTTTGCTACTATATGTTTTAAATGTTTATATGTTCTTTCTAAAAAATATATTTCATGGCCTTTTGTTCATTTTAATAGTTTAGTGTTTCAATTTATTGTTTTAATTTTCTCATTTCTGAAGGATTCCCTATTAATTTTAGGGACAGGTGGCATTGTGTCAGAGCGATATGGGGTAGAAAAAGTATTGATGGCACATCTCCTCACCGAAACAGAGAATTAGGAGTCAAAGTCAAGCAGCAGGGTGGATATGTAGCAATTGATAGCTGCTCATGATAGCTTATCAAAGGGTAAGGTTTCTACCATCCAGCCACTCTGGGGAATAAGTATTTTCTGCTGGGAATTCTCCCTGCTGATGGCTGTATTGGGATTGAACATTTTTTAATCTGAGATGGACAGAATGAGAATGAGCTCCCCTTTCATGCTGCTGTAAATGAAGTTAAAGTGAATGGCAACCTAGCTGACATCAACATGATCTTGTAAAGTGAAAGGCTCAGCCACTATGAATTTTCAATCCCTCTCCGTACTGCTGCACAGAGAAAACTGAAGCACTACAGACAGAAGTAAGTGTGAACATTATCCATTTCTTTTCTTTGAATTTGTGTCCTTTTTTTTTTTTTGGNTTACTGTAAAGCTAGTATGCTTTTTTTTTTTTAATATCGAGCATTAACTGCAGAGGCCTTTAGGCAAGAGTACAGAGGAATGAGTTGAGTCACTGCAATTAATGTCCATTTTTTAAAATTATTCTCATCCTTCCTACCAGCTTTTCAATACGCCTAACATCCCAACAGTTGACCTTTAAACATAAATGCATACAGGACTTTTCATAACAAAGAATCTTTGTGCTGATTTTTTCAACCGAAGTGACAGAAACCACTTCATCTCTAGACTTACTGCACCAGCAACACTTTAATCCTTAATCACACTAATTAGGTGTAATTAGAGAATGGAAAAAAGTAAAATGAAAAAAAAAAGGATGGAGATCTGAAATATTTATGCCACAATGAACAAGATTTTTTTCGGGCAGAGTACCAGTCGCTGTCATATCTGAGTTACATCTGTATCTATCATAACTGAGTCATATTTTTAATAAACCACACTCTTATTAATTCAATCGGTCAATGACATCTAGAAATCTAGATTATGATGTTGATTTAATAAAACAGTGAAATACATGTTGATGCTGACTGGCTCCTTTAACAAAAACTCGCAGCAAAACTCTAAAATTGTCTTCAATTGTAGTTACTGAATGATGCTTTTATGTCACGCTTTCAATCAAAAGTGACGAGATGCTATTTGGTGGTTGTGCCACACAGAATGTATCATTGCAAATGCTGGATGTCTTTTCTGTTAAAAACCAACTCCTTTCTACAAGAAGGGTGAGTGGCCATCTGACAGTTTTGGCTCTGAGAACCCTTTCACAGTGTAGTCAGGCACAAAATGGATGGATCTGTTAATAGTGCTGTCCTCATATTGTAACACCATCTGTTCCCTGGCATGACACTGAGGGGACCGCCATCATTTGGCTTACAAGCTCTCTCTTATCATTTTCTTTCCTGCCTTATAATCTTACTTTGGCACAGTCTGGAAAAACAGACTCAGCAAGAAAAAGGCGATGTACTGTATGTAAGTACATTTTTTTTCCTTTTGAATATTTAAAATGTACAGCAAAACATTTTAATAAAAAATAAATAAATAAATAAAATCAGGAAAAAATATGGCCTGAAGATTAGTTATATAAATGTATGTATGTGTGTGTGAATGTGTGTGCGCGCGCGGGGGTGCATGTGCGTGTATGCGTCACAAGTCACTAAATGCTTCTTATTGTGCCTGAAAAAAATAGGGGTCAATTTTTCTCCTTTTCTGCAGTGGATTGAAAACAGAACACATGAGATTCTCTGCACACACTCCTATGAACATAATTTATCACTAGGAAAGCAAAAGAAATTAGGTTTCTGTGTGGTATGAAATAAACAAAAGCGCTGGTATTAAAGAATAGCACTTAAATCAATGGGTCATCTGAAACACGGGAACTTTAAGGGCTTACAGTGACATTTAATAAAGCAAATAAAGTGATTCCTTTCACTTTAACTTTTAAATAGTACTTTACACAATGCTGCTATGTTACTAAAACATGTCCCACCATCATCAAGGAATCTATCCTTTCATTTCTCTGCCTGGTCAATGCTCTTTATTATTTGCCACAACATACCTTTGTTTTTTTGTTTCACTTTTACCTATGATCAGTGTTGCCAAGTCTGCTTATTATAATCAATTTTGGGCTTGTTTTTTTTTTTTTTTTTNTTTTTTTTTTTTTTTTTGGTACAATTGCAGGTAACTTTTTTTTATTTTTTTGGGAGGATGCCTCGTTTCCAAAATGTAGTTTCTTATTTGGGCTTGTTCCCTTCCCTACATTCAAACAATAATGACCGAGCTCCATCTAAGTTGCCAAATAAATATCCCCACTAATGGTCAGTCACATACCAGCTGACACTAACATTATTACTAGCAGAGATTTTCTTTGTTATTTAGTCACTTTGCTTTTATGTCCTTTGGCTTTGGTTTTACCAGTGTCTGTACAGAGTTCACAGCGCGACTAGCCGGCTAATTAATGATGCCAAGGTCAGGGATGAAATGGGCCAAATACAGAAAAAAAGAAAAAGAAAAAATAACCCAGTCAGTGAAAAGAGTGGGATTAAAGTATAGATCTGCCGTCAAGTTGAGGATATTTGAAAAGATTTGTGCAGGTCCTGTAAATACAAACTACGAGACATCATGCAGCTCTGGTCCAGCATGCAAGCACAGACAAGCACAAACGAAACACTAAACTGTTCTCATCAATGAGACTTACTGACATTCAGTTCATGTCTCAAAGCAAAATGACACAATTACACAAAAGCTAACTTAATGCTGGTAAGAAGAAAAAAAGGTGCACAAGACTTTTTTTCATTCATGATTTAAACGGCCAGTCATTTTCTATTGTTATTATTATTCTTCTAAAAAATAAATTTATGCAATTCTATAAAATGACCAACAAGATATTTTTGCTTTTCAATCACTGATTTCCCTGATGTATAATAGTATTATTTATCTTTAGCTGACTAGTTGGTTACTGTATAAAAATGGAAAAATAAATAATACAATAATACATTTGTTAAATTGAGAAATTTTAGGGGGTTGTTTATTTTAGGCTTTTTATTTATTTATTTATTTTTTTTAAGAGCCAAGTTGCTTCTTTTAAGTTCTTGCAAACCTGGTTGCTTGTTTATCTCCTGAGATCTGGCAACGCTGCTTTCCATCTAATTTTCATGATAAAGATTGAGTCAATCAGTACATTTACATGAATGTTAAATCTTTGATTCTATACTCCAATTCAGACAATAATAATTTTTTTTTTTTTTTTTTTTTTTTCCAGATGCCATGACCACATCAGACTAAAACTGTTATAAATCAGTGTTGGTTACTTGGAGTAACAGACTAGATTATGTGACTGTAAGTTGAAGTATTCAAATACGTAAACTCTCCACCAGCTTTCAATCAGTGTAAGCATTCTGCTCGTGCATTTACTCAACTTTTGTACTTCTTCTCATAAGCAATTAAGCAGCAAGTTATGTGTATATATAGAATGACAGAATCCTAATTATTCCATCTATGTATACGGCTTACTTGGCATTTTCACTTTAATCACATTACAGACAAAAATTCAATGATGTGATGTGATTTTGTGTTTTGTCTTGGAGAATGAGACAGATGGGGACAAAATGAGACCAGTCTCTGTCTGTAAACATTAATCGTATTGTCTAATGGAGTGACGTGGAGGAATACTGCGAGTAGAAGAAATTAACTGTGTCATTTTAATGCCACTTTCAGCATGAGTCTGAACTCCCTCCAACCCAATCACCTGCATCTTTACTTGTGGCTTTTGTTGATAAGTAATGGCAGAGAGACGGAGCAGGGAGCTTTAATCAGGAGCAGATTCTGTTTCTCTCTGACATTTGGAAGAACATCGATAAAATCTCTAAAGCAAGGATTTATTGATAGAAATGTGCAACTATAATTCAAAAATACATCCCTGTTTTTCCACTGTAGTCATTTAAATACTGAACACCATTACAAAAACTACACTGACTAATATGAGAGTGAAACATTGTCCTGAAACTATGAGATCAAGTTTTACAAATAGCAAGACAGGTGTTTCTGCTCCAACATAACAATTTGGCAAAGCAGTTTGCCAAGGTCTTTACTCCCACAGGTAAACGTCGCTAACCTGCTATGGAAATAAGTCAGTTTACCAGCCTCACACCCCCACAGTCACATCCCCTACTCGCTTCTAATCATTGTATAAATGTAACAAAGTGTCGTATTGCAGAATGAACATTATGATGCATCATTAGTGCCTGCAGGGTTAATAAGGCTCAAAAAAACGCTTTGAGGCACATCAGTGTGGCGCCCAATTTTGTAGTGAAACAAAACTAATCAGATCCTCAAAAGCTGACTTCCATCTGTGCAACTACAGAGCTCAGAGACAAACTCAAACTCTAAAATCTCAGAGGAGCAAAGTATTTTTAATTAGATTTCCTTACAGTTTACTCATTTTAATCACTGCAATCTTTGCTAGTTTTATTCTTCAAGACTGTTATCACACAGGCTGAAATACTATTTGTGACACAAACATAGCCATTATTATTTGCAATCAAAAGAAAATCTGAATGAGGCAACAATCATATTGTGAAAATAGAAGAGAGTAACGGAGAGAAGATGGTGCTGATCTTGGCAGAATGGAGTAAGTGAGCTCCTTTGATGTCGGTTAAATATCCATTAAAAGACAGAAAATGCACAAAAACTGATTGCAATATCTTCTCAATAGCTGCAATATATTTCTACATTGCTCTGACTACGCCCTTGAAAAAGAGAAAGAATAAGGACCATGCTGAGTTTATGTGTTGTGATTGGTGCTAACAGCTACACTAGTTCTGTAGAGCTAAAATTGATGGTGTCCTGAGTGAAATTCCTGAGATGAGAAGGGATATAGGGAGGAGGGCAACCATGTCTCAAAAGGATTCTTTATGTATACAACAAAAATTAATACATTTAATATGAAATACTACCTGGAAGATGTTTTTATTTTCAATTAATGTGCACATAAAAGTTCATATTGAAAATATATAAAAATTCCTTTTACATGTATTTTACTGACAAAGCTGACTGACTAATACATTAGACAGTGTCAGTAAAAGTTTGAGAGTTGATGAAGTCAGCTGGATCTTCACTCCTCAGATAGCTAACACAATGCACCTACAAACATCTGGATTAATTTAGCTGAGCTCAAATCCTGACACTAACACCCCCGAGGAGAGTGCATGCTACTTTGCTGTGCATACACCAACCATTCCATTGCCTGAAGAATCACAATTGTAAGATTTACTTAAAATCTGAGTAATGCTTCTCAACCAAACCCAAAAGCAAGAAATGAAGACATTGCTTAGATGGAGTCACCTTTGGGTAACAAAAACAACATAGATTCATAAACATTTATTGTTGTTCAGTATGTTTGATGACTGATAGACAGGAGTAGGAATTTTCACCTGCTTACACAAAAGTAATGAGAAGAATTTGTAGCAACAATGGAAAATTTGTACCAACAATTAGTTGGGACACAGAGAAGCTAAAATGAGAACTAATGAAAGCTGCGCCATCCTGCTGGGTAAGATGGATATGGATGTTCTAAAACGTGAAATTTGCAAGTCAAAGCTGTTTGCATTATGTGTGCATTTAGGCTGGTACACTGGTTTCAGTTTTGGGTTCAACATCACTTCTTTCAGGGACTCGCTGGTGCTTTTTTGTTTTTGTGATTGTTGCCCTTAAGCTTGGTTGAGTTTTACTGCAGTTTGCTAGCAACACATCAGTGGTTGCACTGGCCAACACCCAAGGATATGGAGAAAGAGAAGCTGTTTTCTTAAGGGGGACAGCCATAGGAATAGCTTTTCATTTGTTTTTAGACAGCTGCACTGCAAAAACACCAAAAAAAAAAAAAAAAAAAAAGAAAAGAAAGAAAAAAGAAATGGGCTCTTTAGCCTTCTTAAAATCTTAATTTAATATAACAGAACATAAACTGCATTCCAATTGCACATTTAGCAGAGAAATAATAGAAAATACTTAGTCTAGATGCAGTATTTATTCATTAAAGTGTTTTACTAGAGGGCACAGCTGCACACAACACGGATTATCATGACCTCAGTTTTCTTAGACCTCAACTGCCTGCATCTCTTAGGTCTTTCACTCATTTCACTATTTTTAAAGCACTTGTGTGTTCATAGACCAAGCTTAGTAACACATAACTGCTCAGAGCCCTGCTAAGGATATTATGGAGACCTCGGGAGATAGAAATGGGAGTATTTGGTTGGGTAAAACAGGCATTTCAGAAAAACAACACCTGTCAGTCTAGCATATTGCTTCTGGCTCAAGAAAAGTCAACAAATGTAGTGTGTGCATACATTTATTGTAGCCACTAGGTTTTCAATGTAATCACCCCCATGGAGATTATGTACATATAACTTACAGTATAAAATCAGTGCATCACTTTGAGGACTGAAGTAGTTTGCTGTGTCTTGCTTAAAGTGCATTTAAATGAGGACTGGGTATACTTTAAGTCATCATTATTAATTATCCACTTTGACAGGCTGAAAAATTAATTGTGCTCCCTGAAGAACAAGTCATCCCACACTTTTTTTCCCCTCACAATTCAATTAGTTTGAATGTAATTTAATTCAGCACTACGTGTGGTAGTTAGACCTATATGTTTTCAATGTCACTGTATGTTTCAACAAATTAAATTCCACTGCAATGCAAAATATGGCAGAGTTCAACATAATGGAGAACTAATGAGAGTTTGTAGTCTTTTCTGTGACTAGAATTAAAGCAGCAGTCTACAGAATCCTTATTAGTACTGTGATTTTATACAACATAGTTATACAGTAACTGTCTATGCTGGATCAACAGAAAAAAAGAGTGCAGACTCTGCAGCATTAATCAGATGCTTCCAGAAGTTCTTATTTATCAGTAAACTGGCTGTGAGCAACACTAGCAGTAGACTTGTAGATAGGAGATACTGGAGGAGAAGGGCCAGAGGCTCTTTTGGGACACTTCTAGGGGCTCTGAACAAACAACGCCCAAAGAGCCCAAATCACTGTATCTTAAGCTTTGCGAGATGTCTTTTTACTTTATATGAAGAAAACTGGGGAACTGATTCTTTTATTTTGATTCTTTAATCTTTCTTTTGAGGGAATTCCAGTCTCGTTCTGCAGGCAGGTTTCAACCACTGTTAATATGAGAATTCAGCAATCTGTGTTTGTAATAACACAAAAATCTGCCTTTAAAAAGCAAAGTGACATGTGGTGGTATCTTGGCAATAAAGTGAGGTATTTTTTTCTCAAAGTATTCTTAAAATGACAAAAATTCATCCTCTATGCAAAGTCTTTACACTCTGTTATTTTTTAAAAATGTTTGCTGTTTTGTCTGAATGACTGCAATGACAACACTGGCATATCCCATGATCATCTATTCCTTTGTGCAGCTCCAGACCCATAAGGAGGTTAAAAATTCCTACACATTTCAAGAAAAACACACACATTTGTGCTTTCTAGTATCTTAACAATGAAACCAACTTTCACTTTGGGTTTCTGTTGAAAAAGTCAACATAATGCAACTTTTCCCCCCTTTATTTAAATTGAAGTTTTTTAATAAATACTGGAAAGCAGGCATACTGTTGCATAATATGAAAGAAAGAGAATGAAACGAAGACNCCCCCCCAAAAAAGACCCAAAATGCTGAGCATGAAAAAAGAACGAAAGGCAGGATTAAATCTTTTCAAATCTTTCATAGAGTTTAGTCAGAAATTGGTTGGGATGGAAGCTCCTCTTTATGCCATAAAAAGGAAGCTATATGTGATCAAACTCAGCTATCCTTTCGTACAAATAAAATTTTATGCTTATAAATTCATAAACCATGACAACTGAGAAGTGAGAGATGAGGGAATTTTTTTTTTTTTTTCCAGTTTCACCAATATTAGATAGGTGCTTTGAAATTAAGGTCAGTGATGCAATAAAATCTAATTTATATTTTGGCAGAACAGCAGCTTCAAGGAGGACCCAGAAGGAGCAGTAACTGCTGAAATAATGATTAAGCATTTTACCACCTTTTTAAATGACATAAAACACAATTCCAGTACAAGTTAAGAGACTGACAAGGCCAGCACATACTGTACAATGAAGAGATCATCTGGATCATAACTGAATACACTCATACTGTATCAAAGGTATGGAAAGGAAGGAAAAGGAAGGAAAGTGGCTAAATTTGAGGTGACACTAAGCATTTTTGAGCATTCTAAAAATATTTCATGGTGACAAGGGATGGAGACTTTCAAAGCATTTACTGTAACGTTCATAAATTTGAAGGTGAGTGGTTGATCACTAATCACTTTCAGCAATAAAGCAATATGGTAAAAAAAAAATAAAAAAGAAAAGGGATTTATAGATTGATCCTACCTTCATTTTTTATGGTGTTTGTTGCTACCTTGCTGACACATTTTAGGATGAAGCTGTCTGGGTTGTTGTTGGAATATTATACTGCCAGTGACAATGCCCAACATTCCTTTAATCCAAAAATTTTAAGATTCTCTATTGTCTGTTCATCAAACCCTCCATGTTCAGGTATAAAATAAGAATGCTTATCCTACCTCATGACTTTCTATTTTTCTGAACCTAGATATTACCAAATACACTGCTGGAGTGAATTCTCCACCAACAACACATTACGAATTAGATGAGGGAGCTCAAAGAAGCAAAGGTCTTCCACAGAAGGAGCAGTGCTGATTTATTGCTAGTTTAGAAGGTGGCCCCCTGAGTTAAACCTTGGTGAGATACAGGGATAAATCTCTGCTCATCTGACTAAGCCTCTAGACCAGAAAGTAACAGTTCCTTTGGCTTCAGAGGTCAAGTCTGCTGGTCTTGACTCACTTGTGGTATTTAATCTTGAGCTATTTGGCCAGGAAAAAGTATGAATAATCCAAGTCTACATGGACAAATGGAGTCACCTTATCATTCAGAAAGAGAAAGATTTGACAAGCCAAACTGTAAAAGCAGCCTGTTTCAAGTTAATCTTCAGTAATTTCTATTTCAGAGCAAAGTAGGAAGCTTCATGAGTTTTTATGAACTGCAATGTAGTGTATGCTTTTGAGTTAGGCCAGGTTCAAACTACAAGATTTAGCCCTTTTTTTTTTTTCTNATGTAGTGTATGCTTTTGAGTTAGGCCAGGTTCAAACTACAAGATTTAGCCCTTTTTTTTTTTTCTACTTGCTAACAGTTTTTTGATATTGCCAACAAAAGACCCAGATCAGAGACAAATTGGTGAGCACCGATTGCTATGTGTGAACTGCATAAAGACACGATCTGAGAGATGTGCCGATGCATCGCAGACACTCAAGACATCTAGCAGGCCGAATATCTGGACCTGTCAGGGAATCCAAATCCTTTAGTGTGAAATGTGTCTGGCATAAATGGCAGTAAGGAGTTACAACCACACATGGCACTGTGAGAAAGGAAGGAATTAACAAGGTACCGACTGCCAACACACCTATTTTTAGTTAGTATTATTTCATTTTTTTCTGTAGTTTTTCAATATATTTCAAGAATCAACAAACTCCCTGTGCATCATCTGCGGTATGAGTATTAAGTACTATGAAATACATGCTTCTCACATGCATTTGTATGAGAAACACTGTATGAGGACCAGGTTGATTTGCTGGGGTATCCTCCTGGTGAAACATCCTGTGGCCACGTTGCTATCCTATCATTTAGTTTCCATACCGCTTCACAAAGCACACAAAGATTCTGCAGAGTGACACCATCAGCTTGTCCGTGATCCTAACAATTTCATCCTCAACTCAGCTGACAGTAGATTTTTAAAAGACCTCAAAGCAGTGATTCGGGTGTTTCGTATTGCCAGTGATCCCAGTTTCTTACCACTTTCAGTCTTGGCATGTCTAGTTGACCCAGCCATCTCAAAATAAGCAAATATGAAGAGTGTAACATGATTTCAGCATCAGTTACACAAGAGGTGGAGAAAATGATGAGGTCAAGTTGAGGGAAGCCACCTTTAAAGAGACCAACATTCAGATTGGGCCAAAACAGCTGAGATCAGCCCTTTCAGGCCTGTGTCAAGCAGGAGTTAAGATGATATAAAGAGGAACATTCACATGCCGTAGCTGAAGACAGCAGTATTGACTTTTGGCTGGCTGAGAATTCATCTGTCTACCAGATCTTAATACCACTTGCTCTGGACCTTCTGGCAATGTCAGTGTTTCACAGCTTTCACTGCAAGAGTGCTCAAATAACAGTTGGAGGGCAAGGAATATTTTGGAAAAAAGTGATTTCTTAAATTTAGTCGAGAAAAGTGTGCTGGGAGGCAGCTCAGATACAGTATAAGAGACAGAACAATTTATAGAAGCAGAGGATGAAGGATGAATTTAATTGCTGTAAAGTGTCCAGATGTAAATGCTCCAAATTATCAGATTTTTTTCACCCTCTATATTTAAAATTTTGTCTATTTTAATATTGATATTATTATAGTGCTAAGGAACATTTGTCTATCTTGAAATAATGCATGTCAAGATACTGCATCCTTGCACTATAGCCATGGCATAAAATAAAGGTATTACTTGCCAAAATATTTAAGTTTACATGAATGTGGTTCCTTCAAACAATGCAGTGAATCTCATCACCTATAGATGACTAAAATCTGACTAAAATTTAATTTTAAAATCTGTGAATTAATAAAACAAAAACTAAAATGAACATCCCTGACAAAATGTATGTATTTGCTATTTTTCTGAATGAGGACATCATATCAAAGACACCGCATCATCGTTTGACTTCTACCGATAAAAATACATTATGAAATATTTCCTTGCATCAGTCATAGAAGAGCACCTTATAATTTCATTGATGCAGATATCTTGGCTTTGATGTTCAATTACCTTTGCCAGTTCCTTTTGAAGTCAGCAGCATTAATGTTATTGATAAATTAAATGTTCAATTTAGTTTTCCGTTGGAGTCGTTTCATCTTTGAACCAGCTGGCTGTGGTTATCGGCCGAACTTAGCCCCACCTGGGAAGACAGTCCTTTGGGTTTCACACCATCCTTCTTAGATTATGTTATCATACTTTATGCTAATACAGGAATGGAAATATGCTGGCTGACAACAATTTCTGTCACAGTCCTCCAGGGTGTTGCTCAGAGTTTATGACCCGTATCAAAGTGTGTGCATGTACAGTGCATGTGCGTGTGAGTGAGGACAGGGAGCAAGAGAGGGACAGAGACAGAAAGTTTGTAATACAATTAAGAGTGACTGAGTTTAGTGGCATGCATAATCCGAATCACCTCACATCTAAAGGACCTCTGAGTAATTGCCATGATTTGTAATTGGGCAGATGGATAACTAGCACTACAGTCTCCATGGAGTAAATGTCAAACACAGACAGAAGCCCCCAGAGGATTACACCCACACATACTCCTCCTCTTACAGAGGGAGATGTTCAAGGACAAACGACAGCAGCGATATTAATTCTGTAAAATTTTACAATGCATGTGGAATGTGACAGATTTCAGAAAACCTCCACCTGCGATCTTGACGTCTACATTAGACACATTTGCATTGAAACTATTTTAATTCATTCCGGTATATCTTTTGTTTGCAGCTTATTTCATCAGGTGTTTTTGCACACTTGCTGCAGCAAAAAGCCATATTGCAATTTTGAAGTTGGGTTTTGTTTTTCGAGAACTAGTGTGAAGTTCAAAATGTAGAGCTTTGTCCTGAATTTTTAACCTTAACACATCTCTTCTAATTTAAAATGCAGAGCATCTGCCTCTGCATACAAATGCTCCCATGATTCAGTCTTTGTCTCCTCATTTCCACATTATGAGACACCTCCAATGAATTTTGATGCCTCTTTTCTAATTCACCTATGTACCTGTGTTGAGCTGGTGATTAAAATCTGTATTTATTTGCTAGATTACCTTCACATAAGGGGTGTACTTAAAAATGACTAATATCTCAAAAGAGCACTTCAAGGAGGGACTGCTGGCCTGATTATCAGCAGCTGAAAGCCTTTTTGTCCTTATTTCCAGGAAGTATGTGTTGGGAGTAATAAAGGGCAGGCAGAGCCATTATATTCATGAAGACTCAAAGACAGGCAGTGGGCTTGAATTCAGAGCAAGCTTTTTAACCACAACCACAACTTTTCTGAATTTGTTTTAACAAGGTCACAAGCACAAAGCCTTTGAGATATAATGACTAACAGCTCAGCTATAGAAACTAACCTGCACCATTTTTCCTGCTTGGCCAAAATGAATTTTTATGACTTTAAATATGACTTTGCTGGGTAATTATCAGTCTGTGAGCATGTAAGTACAGTTCTACCCATTTGCCTGAAATGTGCTTGGTAAAGATGTTTTAGACATGTGGGGGTGTTTAGTTAAAGGACAATACAATGGTTTTTGCAAGTCTGAAAGTTTGTGAACAATAAATACTACCCACATGCATGTTACATTACTGCTCACCATTTTCCAAACTATAAAACATGTCCTACCTTCCTGACTGGAAGGTAAGAAAAACAATTTGAAAATTTACTGCTCCAGTTGTATTTTTTTTTTTTTTTTTTTNTTTTTTTTTTTTTTTTTTTGGAAAAAAAAAAAATGTTGGCAGTAATGTAACGTGTATGCAAGTAGTATTTAACAGGCTCAAACATGCAGAACCACAAGTATGGTCCTTTAAAAGTAGTGAAGCAAAGAATGAAAACAGCTAAGATACATTTTATCTAAATTTTCTGTTTAAAGCCTACTTTTAACAGAAAATTAGGTTGAAAACAAAAAAAGGTTTAAAAAAAAAGAAAAGAAAATGCAGCACTGTAATGGACTGTGAATAGTTTTGTTAGTCCAGACCAAACGACACTGAAATTTCATGATCTTGCTTGATACTGTGATAACGTTCTGTATGTTAGGAGCAGTGAAGTGGAAGCAAGAGAAATCTGGGAATAACGGTGCAGTTTGAGCCAGATATGGTATACACTGATCACCCTCCATTTACTTTAACTGCTTCACATTTCATACAACACAGAAGCAAACTCCTACATAATGCCAGATATAGCTGTCTGTTCAGTTAATGTACTCCCTCTTCTATGGACGATCAATTGAAGAGATTTGGTCTCTTGATACTGCAGTATTGAGCAGCGTTTGTATGCATCGCTGACACAGACATCTAGACTTCAAAACCATTGTATCCTGAACTCATACTTTTTGTAAAACACTCAGCAGACACAAATTGTGGTAGCTATAAAAAGACAGCACTGCTAACTCAGTGACCATCTATAATATCACACCAACTGTGGCTTATATATTATGGTCGTTCAGCAAAGCCCCATGGGTGATTACATCAGTGTAACCTAAGCTGTATGGAGTCCAACCAGTTTTGGGGATTGACTTTTTGGCTGATAATTACTATTACTCATTGATATACTGTACAAAATCTGAGTCAAGTTAAACTGGATTCAAGTTTTTAATTCTGAAACATTTCACCATTCATCCAAAACGGCTTCGTCAGTCAGAACCAACGATCCTCTCTGTCAAAAATGTGCACCTTATCATCTTCAAAGGAATGTCCTCTGTTGTTTAGGTGGAGGTAAACTGCTAAGTATGTGTGTGCACATTTTGGACAGAGAGGATCGTTGGTTTGAGAGGGGAGTGAAGTTCTGTTCATGTAGAGGGATCTTCCCTCAACAGAAATAAAGGTCTCAGGTACAATCTACCCACACCACCTATTCCAAAGGAATTTGGGAACAGGTCCTGCACTCTACCAGGGGACCATTAAAAATTAGAAGTTGAATTTTATTATTTGAAATTTATTAATTGTTTGAACTTTGAATAATGCATTTCACATCATGTATTATTCAAAAAATATGAATAATATATTTATTTGGAATTGCAGGTTTGTTGTGATTTGACACCATAGTTACTGTAGTTACTAGAGTTTAACATCCTTCTGTTCATTTCTGATGAAGCCATTTGGATGAATGCTGAAATGTTTCAGAATTAAAAACTTGAATCCAGTTGACTTGATTCAGTTTTCATACAGTACAATATATCTACCCACCTGGATGATGGAGAATCTCCATCAAAGCATTACTCAGTGATGCTTTTATTCAAAATCCATGTACCTCTCCCACCCTGACCCCTCTTGTATGGTGGACAGACACCCATGTGGACTTAACATCTATAAACCTGACCTTATGATTTCACAGATTGCTGGCTAACTTACAAGACATTAAAACTTGACTCGTACTAAGTAACTACTCATTATTTCCCATAATTTCCTCTGGTTGACTTTACCAAGCAACATATCACACTATCTAGTGTATCAATCGTATGAACTGAATTAAGAAAATACACTGAAATCAGAGGGAGGGGTTTTGAATACAGATAAGTGTTAGCTAACATCCTACTAGCACTGTTAGGCACAAGCCAATAGATTAAAAAAAACTGTCACTCCACTGTAAAGATGTTATATTGGAGCATGTTGATGCCATATGTTTATTTAAACTTGCTTCAAGCCACAATGACTTAATCCCAATTTGACACTGCGCCTTTGCAGTCTTAGGACATTGAGGTGCCAGGAAAACAGAATCTGGCCATGTTTCATATCAGCTGATCTAGCTCTGCTATGCTGCGTTTGCAAAGCTTGCCCTGTGAGAATGATAAATTTAAGTGATGCATGTGTGGTCTCACCTATACAGCTCAGGAGTCTCTTGGGTGAATAACATTACTCTGTTTGTGTATTTGTGTAGAACCTATCCTCTCTCCTGAGGGGAAGTTGGGGTGCTGGGCTTGGCGGGGCCTCTGGGAGGACATTATCGCCCACCCACCTATCCCCATGAGTTGTTGCTCCCTATATCACTGCCAGAGGGACTGGACCCGAATGCCATTTGTTACTCCTAGCATCTTATTTCATTTCCTTCTGCAGGTGTGGTTGTTTCTCCATCGTGATTATTGCTAATTTAAGGGTGGTAAGTGAGTTATGAACAATTACATCATTAATTTTCCACAGTGTCTCTTCTCAGCCTATTTTGGTCTGCCTTTTGAAATGGTAAAATATATTTTAAAAATAGTTATTGACTGCTATTGATTACCTAGGGATTAGTACAGTATCGGTGGGTCTGTCAGTGATTTTAAAAAAAATATATATAATTCAGTAACTTTAAATAAATTTAACATATTAATTTTCTGTGTGTTTTTTTTTTTTTTTACACTGATCTATGTGATCCACATGGCTTCCTGTCTATCTTTGTGTCCTGTCTATCTTTGTGTGTCTGATGCAGCAGGCCTTTAATTGCACCTTGCAGGCATATAGAGGGCAGGGCATGTCAGCATTGGCTCGTATTTGAAGGAATCCAACACATGGGGGTTCTATCCAATTAATTTTTTTTGCTATTTTATCACCAAGTAAGTAATGCAGTGTTTTAATTGTTCTTATTTTTTACTATTATTATTTAGTACTACTATTTTTCTGTTTTACACTTCAAAACAAGCACTACAGCTGTAACTACTAAGATGTTATGTGAGTCAGGTTAATTGTATTTGATTAAAGAGAACACCAGCTCCTTTGGTTGAAAGCTTGATTAAGTAATTTGCTTTCTTGGCCTCCTTCTTTTCCTTTTGGCTTTCCCTTCAGGGGTCACCACAGCAAATCATCTGCCTCCATCTAACCCT